>JAOPHQ010003435.1:0-47500 GCA_030340625.1 Merluccius polli
GCGCTGCAGTCAGTACAAGTTGGTGGCTACGGCTAGCGTTGACTGCTACCTGCGGATTTAGCTTCACCTTTTGGCTAACGCATCTTAAATCCGAGCCCCTGTCGTCGTTACAAACCGCTAAAACCGTCTCGTAGCGCTTTTCAGCTACTAGCGCCACGTTGCTTAGGCTCATTGTCCGTCCTTCAGTTTCGTGAGTCAGCGAGCATTTTTGTTTGTGCCGACATCAACCCAGCTGTGCTGTCCTCAGCTGTGGACCAAAAGTGCTCGTAGCGCTGCCAGATGCGCACAAAAGGTTTGACTTGTCAAGGTTATTAATTATCTTCGAGGCTGCAGGAGAGGCGGTGTGACTGTGCGCGCTTTCTTCAAAGCACTCTTTGTGATATGACTTGGTCAACGGGCCTACCTGACAGATCGGGTAATTGGATAAAGATATTTATAGAAAGTAAGAGGAGAACTCAATGGGACACATAGGATCAGCAAGTTTTTCATCCGACCCCCCCCCCCCCCCCCCCCCCGCCCGTGCTTCGTTGGCAACACAAATAAAGATGTTTTGTCCAATAACCGCTTATATTAGGCTGACGCTCTGCTCAGATTACACGTATGTTACATGCAGTTTAAAATATACTATTTGTATTAGTATGTCTCTTTGACTATAGGGCTGCAATGTGATGTATGTGTAGAGTTCCTGATATGGAGAAGGATGCTCGTAAATAACTGTATTATGTGACATTTTCAATCTCTTTTCTTTTTGGTATCTTTCCAAACTGCAATATATTTCCAAAACTGAAAAGGACTGACAGGACCTTTATTTTTTTTTTTTTCCTCAAACAGATCATATGAACTCATTGAACGAATGATTCCTGTGTCAGTCAGGGGACAGGATTTATCAAGTTTTGTTGATTCTCCTCCATGACAGTGAGAGACACAAGTATGTGTGTGTGTGTGCTTGTATGCGCATGTGTGTGTGTGTGTGTGTGTGTGTGTGTGTGTGTGTGTGTGTGTGTGGCGGGGGGGGGGGGGGGGGGGGGGGACCGCCACCAGAGCGAGGTCTTTTCAATCAGACTTCCATCTTCAGAGGAATCAATATGAAGACGTGGTCCAGCCAAAGTGGATGTTAGGTGGAGGCCGAATGCATCAGAAAGGCTAAATCAAAAGCTGTCCATCTTCAGGGCATCCATCACCAGCGTATTCCACAGAAAAGAGAAAAGCCTGCGACTTCACAGGGGTGCGAGAGAGAGAGAGAGAGAGAGCAGAGCGCATGTTTTTTTTCGAAACTTTAAAAGCTCTGTTTAGGAATTTCATCTGAATCTCCTCACCCACATTTGCTGGGATTCAGATGTCTTATTTATGAGCATCAAAGAAGAGAGTGGTGGGGGATGAAAGTGAACCAAGGAGAAGATGAAAACAGAATAAATTCAAGACAATTTTCAATGGACAAAAATAAAAGCCCTTGTTCCCCCCCCCCCCCTTTCTTCATTGCAGTGCAGTAGAAGCACACTTGCAATTAGCAAAGGAACATAGAGAGAGAGAGAGAGAGAGAGAGAGAGAGAGAGAGAGAGGGGGGGGGGGGGGGGGGGGGGGGGTGAGTGTTAAAATAAATCCCAATCTCAGCTGATTAATGTTGAAAGGAAGTGAAGTCTACCACTCACAGTCACTACCTGCTCAAAAGGCATCCGTCTCCGTGACACAATGATGACGGCTCATCTCTTGCCAAGACTTATCAACGTCGACTCAGAGGGATCAATTCAAACTGCTATTACACTGCGTTTGCACGTGAAACCCCCCCCAACCAAAAAAAAAAGAAACAACCAGATACAATATGACGCCAGACCGAGAAACGGCACTTTTTAATGCGAGCTCCTTGGGAGTACAGCTGTTTGACACGTCAGGTCGATGGGAAATCTTCTTAGTATGGAGTGGCGTGTCAGAGCTGTGAGGTGGCTGCACTGTGGACGCGTTGTGATGCGGTTTTCAAGGGGAATACAAATCTAATTCAATCCAGGGATTTAAGGCAGAGAAAAAAAAGAGAAAAAAAACAACTTCAAAAGACATTTTTTTGTCCTTTTTTTTACGTTGACATGTCAAGACCATGATCATAAAACTTTAAGCCGTTTTTTTATAGCGCCTTGGAAATAAAAGAGAAACATCTTTCATTGGCATTGCTCGTACCCAAGGTGTTTTGATTACTTGTGATCATGGCCTTTTTTAATACATTTACCGTGGCAGTCATTCATTTGCCTATTTAATGTATCTCTTTCTGCGTGTCGCGCGGAGCATCAATGGATTTTTAATAACCTACACTGAGGCGCTCCGACAGCGCCGCGCCGCTGTGCCATCGGATTAATTTATTGTGATGTAAGGGGAGGGAAATGACATTTCAAAGAGTACATCTGTTTGTGTCACTTCGAGGAACGACAAATGCATTCAATTCCGCGACCGCCGATGATAGCCCCGTCGTTCATTACCGCTAGCGCAATTTCTCAAAACGCTTGCTTGGGACTTCCAATTGCTCGTTGCGGTGGTGGCGGCGGCGGCGGCGGCGGTGGTTTTAATAACCCGCGTGTCTGGTAATTGGCGCCCGAAGGTGTCAGTGTTTTTTTTTTTTTGTCAGTCGTGAACAAAACGGTCCAGTTGCTCTTGCCTCACCCCACCACCACCCAGATGGAGGTGGGGTGGGGGGTGAGGGTGTGTGTGTGGGGGGGCGTTGGTACAGAGGGACTAGGTCATCACTCGCTCTCCCCCCCCCCCCCCCCCCTCCCTCCCCTCCTCGTCCTTCGCTCCACAAGCACACGGCCGCCCCGAGTGGTAGACAGATAGGCGGTGAATCCGTGCCAGAGAGCGGGACAGCTTACAGGCCGCGTGCTGTGCTCTCTCAGGTTTTAACAAATCGGCATCTGTTTGCCGGTGCCTGAGAGCCGATAAAAACCCATCAGCTCCCGCGTGGAGATGTTTTGCGGGGGGAGAAACGGAGGAGCACCAGCCAGCTCAATGTAGCAGCAGATACATAGGCAAGGCAAGTGGAGACAGTGGAACGATACGGCGCTGTATATAAGCACAGTGCGGTTGAACAAATCTTACGCAAAGTGACTTAGAGGTGAGTTTTGGGAACAGCCAAAGAGCCTCCTACACCTTCATCACAGAGTAGGGGCAGAAACGGGCGTGGATAGCCTCTTCACAGTGGTAGCCTCGTAGGCCAAATACAGGTGTCACTCGACCTGTACTACTAGTGAAGATAAGTCTATGACCCGTGCCCTGGTACATCAAAGTTACAGCTGAGTGACGCCTGTTTGTCCTGTGATGACGCCTCTGTGAAAAAAAGTGTGTATTATGGCTATGTAGGCGTGCTAGTGGACATTATTACCTGTGTCTGCCCTGTATACTAACAAACCTCTGTGATAAAGGCCTATTCAGCACCGTGGACAACGACCATTCAACGGAGGTCAAGTCATCCATAAGCCATACTATCCTATGCATCTGATTAGCAATCTCAAGAGCAGCGTTATACCCTGGTCCAGAAAGGCTTCATGTTGGATTGATCTTTACCCTCACCATTGTGAATAAAGCTATTATTTAACCTTTACCCTTTCCGATTTTCTGTTGTACCTCATATGAACAGTAACAAATTGCGTATTAATACTAACAATTGTTAGTGATGTGTAATTGTATTTTAATCCCTGAATGACATGATGCATCTGTCTGTAAAGGCACACGATCAACTATCAACTGACCTATTTTTTACCTTTTATTGCATTTCACACTACAGTGCCTCCATTAGCCATTTGCAGTGGGCCTTGTACAAAAGCCACCAGTGCTTCCCAAACAGGTTATTCAACAAAAACACAATGCAGCGTAACGTAATGTGACAAAACCAAACCACATTTTTGTTTCGCCTAATTGAGTGATTGTGAGTATTCATACCAACAGCAACTAGTGTGTGATAACCTCAAGTGTTTCCATCTCTTTCATGGAAGTGTCACGGCACGAAGATATTTCTGTAGCAAAGTAATGCTATCGCAATGCTTGAAATATGATATGGAGTTGGTGGTTTCTCACATAATCCAAGGTGTGATGAAAATGATAAAGTGCGTCAATGTCAAACTAGCAAGCGTCGGTAGTCGCGGAGTTAAGTCTCCGCTAAGACGCTTCGCTTCTGTGGCCAAGGATTCAACCCAGTCTTCTGGGACGTCCTTGCTCCCCGAGCGGCGCTCTCAAAGGAGAGACACCCACCTCCTCTTCATCTCCTTCTCTTTGTTATTCTCCCTCTCTCTTTCCATCATTCAATCACGCTGTACCTCTCTGCCTCTCTCTCTCTCTCTCTCTCTCTACCTCCACTTCCCTCCAACCCCACACAGCTCTTTTTCCCCTCAAATGATGGTTGACAACATGCACACACATACACATGAATACACACAAACACACACACACACACACACACCATACACAGTCAGCACCCACCCCACACACATGCACGCACACACACACACACATGCACACACAAACATACACACAAAGCTGCACACACAATTCCAAGGCGAGGGATTGAAGCACTTTCATGCATCATCAGAGCAGTGACAACAGCGCATACATAAAGAGAAAGACACCTGATTGGTGTGAACGCAATCACACTCACCTTAGTTAGATTAGTATCGGACATCTGTCACAAACTCTGTGCAGGCACGTTTGTGTGTGTGTGTGTGTGTGTGTGTGTGTGTGTGTGTGCATGTTCTCAAACCTTGCAGTCTGTGAATCTTGTGCACTTTGTTAATTTTAGCCCTTATGTTGAATTTAGAACAGACTTTGTGGAGATGTACTACCTCAGAGATGTACCTATTATGCACTTGACTACTGTCCTGGTTTCTATGGCGACTCGGCACTATGTCCACTTGTTCTTTTACAAACTTGGTTGTGCAGCACTTTTCTTTGGCTGCACGAACAGTTTTTTTTAGTAGTTACTCCGATTTTGATTGTAGTCCTCTCTGATTGTCCTTTCTCAGCCTCACTTATAAGTCGCTTTGACTAAAAACTTCTGCTAAATGGCTGAACGTAAATGTTCAACTGCCATGAACCCAAACGATCAGCTTATCCACGCATCAGTGGGAAAGGATTAGGGACTTTTTCAGCGCAAATATAGATAACAGACCATTGTCACATGTCCATGAGTAAGCATTTTCCCTCTATGTATATCTTGTCATCTGGTTTGTACACAAGTATGTGATTTGCGTATTTATGGAAAGCAATGCCTACTCCTGTGCCTGATGGTAGAACAAACATACAAATGACAATTAAAGGATTAAAGGGAATACAAATAGCATTTGGATCACGTAACAAACACATTGTATTGATTGCGGTTGGTTGTTCCTGTTTCTTCCTGAACTGATTTAAACCATTGATAGATTCTAGACTATATTCGTTGAACATTAGTTTAATGTTCACTATTCGCTATTATTTTTCACTTTAGTGAGCCCATATCAGGAGAAAATTAGACCTGTGCATGACAGATAGTGACGTTCATTGATTTTCCATCTTTTGAAGTCTAAAGTTTAAAAAATCTTGACTTTTCTGGGGGGTTGTTGTTGCCAAAATTATTTATGTGTGTGTGAAAGAACTTGTGTCAGATCCGCTCAAAGCAAAAATCAAAAGCTTTGGCTCGACTCTCATTTTCTTCCTCCCGATTAGTATTCAGTCAAGGCAGCTTGTTTGTAGCTGGCAGTCTACCCAATCTATTCTATTGTTCGAGTAGTGGAGTACACCTGTGTCATTGAATCTTTACTGAGAACGTCTTTCAGGTAAACTTCATATTGCATACAGAAAAATACAAATTATTTGGCGCATTGGAAAATGTTGGCAAATTATTAATTTTCTACATTTATATTACATTTTCTGTCAAGGCAAGGATATTTTATTTGTATTGCCCTCAGTCACAGTCACTGTCTCAAAGGGCTTCATGTGCCCACATTATATAAGACATCCAATAATAACCCTAAGCCTTCAAAAGGGCAAGAAAACACTCCTTTAGTTTGGTATAGCAATCAGGTCCAAATATCAAGCTGCTTCATCAAACTCAAAGTCATTCCCGCTCTCTGAAGTTCTGGCTGGTTCCAAAAAGGCGATGCCAAGAGTAGGCTACCAAGCCCGTACACAAAAGCTCCACACATTTTAGAAACAAATATTTCATTTTGTAATCAGCATTTTAGCCAGGGGCCGGATGACTAAACGGTGCTGTGCAGAGAAAGGCCTCAGAAACATACGTATTCGGTTTTCCATGCAGAAGTCCAGATGTACAAAAAAACCTGTGAGGTGAGAATATGCGTATGGCTACGCACCGTGGACCACCACGCGTACGCAGTGTGGGATGTCAGTGTGGTATGGCGACACTGTGAGCGAAAGGCAGAGAGAGATGGTGCATGTAAAAAGACATTATGATGAAGGCACTTTTGAGTAGACAGACAATGGGAATATAACAGACAGATCGAGGATATGCCAGCCAAGGGCGTCAGTTTGGTTTTAGAAGTGGTGGGGAGGGTGCGATTGTCGACGGGGGGGGGTTGCGCGTGATTGTCGACGAGGGGGGGGGGTGGTGGTGAGGATGTCATCGTGCGCGCCTATCGCATGATTTCGGAGTATGTGGGGATTTTTTCGGTCGCAATTGGTTTGCACATTTTTAAAAGTGATGGGGACAAAATTCAAATTATAAATAGTGGTGGGGTGTCCCCCCGTCCCCCCCGTAATCTACGCCTATGATGCCAGCCCACCCTTAGCTGTGTGATGCCTGGGGGTTTGTGATGGCGTTATCCAACCTGACGCTACCTGACTCTCAACCGGGCCAACAATAAAACGCAATTTGCAGTGGCAACCGGTTTTCCAAATGCAATCAACTTTTTTGCCACTTTCACCAATTCACTTCGTATTATAAATGAATGAAAAAAACACTCATGATTCTGAAAGAGCAATCAGTTTATTGAGAAACCCATGCAATTATGGATGTTCCCAGAACCATGTTTGGTCAGTTATGGGAGTTGAGGGGGTGTGGACAGAAAACCCTGTACCGTTGTGCTACTCACCGTTTAAACATCTTGGGAAAATCTCTGCATACACACATTTCCAACATTTCCAACATTTGTGCAGACGCTGACGTGGAGTTATATGCATATGGCCCCCAGCTGTAGTGTTGGTCATTTGAAGTTTGGAGGAACCGCTGATAAGTGTAACCTTTAGGAGATGAATGTTTCTTGGCTCCCGTGAAAACATCCTATAGTCTCTGCACTTAGTCCTAATATTCCAAGATGATCTTAAAAAAGACGTGTACAGCATTACACTGCGCACAGGATAATGTAGTGGCTAGGGTAAGGTACAGGTACAGGGTTCGATCCCTGATGTCCGCGGTCTACCTGTAGGCATCCTGGAGCAACCCCCACCGGCTCCTCAAGGACGTGCATCTGAAATCACTGTTAGAGAATCGAGGTGTTATTATCAGTTTACATTTCAACTCACTGGCAGGTTGAACCACGCAGGCATGATAGGAATGTGTGTGTAGGGAGGGGGGGGGGGGGTAGCCGCCCTCACATGACCTCTTTGTGTTTTCTATTACCTTTCCCTTGAGTGTCTGACACATCATAACTTGACTCGAATGGGTTGTCATAGCAATTTGCGGAGACACGCAGATTTGTAACCGGAGGGGTGAATCGTGGGGGTCATTCTCTCACAGGCGTCAAGTGGCTTCAGGAGAAGCGGTGGGAGAAGTTTGCGGCCGACAACCGTCGTCAACCTGCAGAGCGGAGAGAGAGAGAGGTCGCAAGCGTGTCGTGTTCTCGAAGCCGTCACCGCGGCAACCTCCTCCAGGCGTTTTTACGGCGCGCTCCTCTGCGACAGCTGTTTGCGACCTCCCGCCAATAAAGCGTGTTTTTACCGTCTGCTCCGACTCCGAGCCCGGCGACAGGATGAGCGGAGGACGAGGACGTGAGAGATTGCGATGAACAGCAGGAGAGAGTGATGAAAGAGAAGGAAAAAGGTACCGGAGTTTGCGATGCCATGGCGTGAAATCCAAGTTTTATCTGAAACATAATTTGGAAAATAGTGTTTTAAATATATATATATATATATATATATATATATAGGCCTATGTATTATTTGTATTCATGATGAGTGTAGGAAAGAGAACTGATTTACAGACAAAATGAAAAGCAAAGAGGACGAAGCAAAACAGAGGACACATCTGGGAGCCATGTGCTGATTTATTACAGCATGTAAATATGAAATCAATTCAATTTAAATAATGTATTTTTCCGTTAGGGACTTTGTCCGCATAGTACGAGTTACAGTGCATTAGGACATGTGAGACAGACAACATACAAGACAACATACAAGTACAAGACAACAAACATGTTAAAAGCAGTTTGAATTGTCTAAGTCTGGTCTGCAATGTGGTACAAGGTCCACTTAGTGGCCAAAAACCATTTGAAATTACTAAAATAACTACGAGGAGTTAAGCAGTCTGATGGAGGTGGGGACAAAACGATATGGCACGCTTGGTTTTGAATGGCAGTGACCTGTATCTACGTCCTGAGGGGAAGCTGGATGTAATGGCGGTGCAGAGTGTGTGTCGTGTCTGAGGCTTTATGTCATCCTTTAACCATTGTCCGTCTGCTGTGAATGCTGCTTAATGATTCTTGGTCCAGTCCGATGATTTTGCTGCTCATGCGGGTGATCTTGTTGAGGGGGTTCAGATGGATGAGATGGATATTGCTTATGAAAGCGAACCAGGTGGTAATGTTGACTGTGACGATTAACTCAATGAAACAGCTGTAGAAAGCCCGTGGGACGTATTCGGCGGACCTGGAGTTTACGGTGTGTATATCTATATATAGATATATAGTTTAGTTTATATAGGTTTAAGCAGCCGCAGCTGGCCCCGAGTCTGATTCGACTCTGGAGCCGGGTGAGGCCGCATACCTGTGGTGCATGGGAGTAATCGAGGCGCACGGGTTCAAACACACTCGAGAGACAGTTCGGACATGTCAGCGTTCAACACCTGCTCTTGCTGCAACGTTTTGCCAGACTCTTCAATAGACTGGTACATGCAACATCTACCAACATCCTCCGTCCCGTGTGTCGTAGGAGCCCAGCAAAGCCACTTATAGGTGGCGGGTTTCGCAGGGTCTACTGCCACACAAAGCATTCAGGAAGAAAATAAGAAAACACACACACACAGCGAGCGTGCATCTGCATTGTAGTCACACTGGGGAGAGGGGGGGGGGGGGGGGCGGGGGGGGGGGCGCTAGTGGACCGCTCGGAAATGCCTTTGGAAATAAAAATGGAGGGTGCAGCACTGTAAAATCAACCCTTGTCATTATTCAACACCATCTCCCTGTTCTGTCCAATCACTCTCACACGCCCACGCACGCACACACACACACACACACACACACAGTATATTACTCACTTCCTCTCTGTTCTGTCCAATTACTCTCTCACACACACACACACACACGCATGGAGTGCACCCAGGCAAGCACACACACACACACACACACACACACACACACTATTTTACCCATTTCCTCTCTGCTCTATTCTGTCCAATCATTCTTTCATGAACACATAGACACGCATGCACGTGCACGCATGCATCCATGCGCGCACACACACACACACACACACACACACACACACACACACACACACACACACACACAGACACACACGCACACAGACACACACGCACACTATTTTACTCATGTTCTCTGTTCTTTCCAATTGTTTGTACGCAGACACGCACACACAAAAAGATACTCACTCACTCTCTATGTCTCTCTTTCTCCCTCTCTCTCTCCTTTCGTCCCACCGTCTCCAGCCAGCCATCACTGGCATCACAGTTCATTGGCTGCAGAGTCTGAGTCCTAAAACCTGCCAGTGTTTATTCAAACCCTGTCCATTCATTCTTTATGTGGAGCCATCATTCCATATAATGAAACCAGCAGAGCAGCAACAACAACAACAACAACAACAACAACAACAACTGTCAACCACAATGAGCCAGTCAGAAGCATTTCAAGACTGCTGTTCCCGGACACCTGCAGAGTATCACAACGAACATCATGTGAAGTTTTGTTTTATTGTACACACACGCACACACAGGCACACACTTAAAGGCACACACTTTAAAACCCTCTGCTAGTCCCTGTTCTCACTCTATCTCGCTCCCGTATTCATCTCTCATCTTTGAATCCCCCCCACACACAGACACACAGCCCCGCCTTCCCTCCCTCCTCCTCTATCATCCTTCATCCTCCTCTTTTTTTTTTTTTTACTCCTCCTCACAGCCGTCGGCCACAACCCCCATTACCTCCCCCACCACCTCTCTCTCTCCACCTCTCCCCCTCTCTCCCTATGTCTCTCTCTCCTCCCAGCAGCCTAAAGGCCTGTGTTTGATAATGACATATCAATCTGTAATGTACTCTGGTCATGAATCACCAACAGATGGCTGGGCCAAGCACACTTTCTCTGCCTTTGCGGTGCCCCAGTTACCAATAAAAAAAATACATAAAAAAATAGTGTCCAAAGCTGTCAAACTGTGCTCTCGCTCTCTCTCGCTCTCCATCTTGCTCTCTCTCTCTCTCTCTCTCTCTCTCTCTCTCTCTCTCTTTCTCTCTCTGGTGTAATATTGAAATGTGATACTTTATAGATGCTGTGGAGCTTGTTGCTGGAGCAGTACAACTATCCTGGTCATAATGTAAAACTTAGGGCCGCTTTTATAATGAAATGGAGCACACACACAGGGAGTTTAAAGAAACTCCCTGTGTGTGTGTGTGTGTGCGTTAAACAAGCACGCAATCCAATGGTTCATTGGTTAGATGCCCTACACTCTCACACACACACACACACACACACCACACACACACACACACACACACACACACACACCACACACACACACACACACACAACACACACACCACACGCACACACACACACACGCACCCATTCACCCCCCCCCCCCCCCCCCCCCCACACACACACACACCATTCACCACCACACACACACCCCATTCACCACCCACACACACACACCACATTCACCCCCCCCCCCCCACCACACACACACCCATTCACCCACACACACGTTCACACCCACACACACACACACACACACACACAAATATTCACATTCATATTTAATGTTAATAACCTAAGGTTATTAACTCTCATCAAGAAAAAAAATATTTGTATTAATTTCCAGAGCCACGGGGAGTGGCATTAGCAAGGAGCAACACACTCATTACAGTAAGCATCGCACATTACCCAGGACAGATGCTAACGGCTAACCCCCACTGTCTTGTCATTGAAACGGGCTGGGGAGCGGGGGAGTCTATCAAGTGGAAAAGAGGTGGTGGTAGATGAAGGTGGTAGTGGTGGTCCGGGGTTGGATGTGTGTGTGTGTGTGTGTGTGGGGGGGGGGGGGGGGGGGGGGGGGGGGGGCGGAGGTGGTGCCGCTGACACACAGTAAGATGAAGCGATAGGCACTCTCTCTGATGGGAGCGCAGCCATAGCCGGAGAGATAAAGGGCAGCCAGGAGGGAAGACGAGAGGGACAGTGAAAAGACAGTGATAGATTTTCACTCCATTTATTAAACACGGGGCCCCCTTGAGGTTGTTGGTGTGGCGGGAAAAGAAAAAAATGTAAATGCCTCCCGTCTTTCCCTCGTCTTCGTCTTGTGAGTTATGAGGGGACAGAAGGCGGGCTTGTACAGCTACAATGGCGGTCCCCGCAAAGACACGACGCGATGCTAATGTCGTCGTTATTGGAACCGACAACCGCTAATGGTCATTTGGCGTCCGTCATTAGCGATAATGTGGACTCACATAATATCAAAGTCACCCCACATAGTTCAGACAGTGATTTAGGCCTAATTAATATGGGGGGAAAAAATGTACGAAACGTCGGATATAAAGAATGTGTACTTGCTTGTTGTTAGGCGGTCGTACGCTAGCAGAGTAGCAGAGCTAATGTTGAACCAGCGTGCCAAACTCTCGACGTATGCCATAGTTGGACATTAATACATTGTCAAAGAAATAACAGTTTGACGATATCTCCTAGCTAACCTACATCAATCCTACATCAAAAAACAATATGTTCTTCTAAAGGCAGAAGGTGATAGTGGTGACATTAATTTATTTGTAGTTACAGTTTTTTTCAATCGCTAACAAGCGCTTACCCATACTTCAGATACTTTTTCTAAACTCTTAACACAGACTCACACCTACAAAACACAATTGACCAAATGGATAATTTTCTTCTCAAAAACACATTTTGTTAAATATATACTAACTCTTCATTTCAAAATAGAACACATCTTTCTCTGCACACACTAACTTTACCAAAACACTGGAAATATGACTCAAAATGAAATTATTCTGTCAAAGAATAACACTTGTTTTCACTTCACAAGGTACATGCAGTCAATCAAAGTACACCAGGTTTCAAAATACTGGCTATTGTTGACATTACAAAAACTGCATAGACTTTTATGTTTCAGTTTTAAAGGCATTTGCATGCAAAACATGCAATCCACCGTTTTTACACTAAATTTCTTGATTGGGAAATATATGTCCACATGTAATGTTCACATTCAAAAGCATTCCAGTAAAAAGCAAATCAGTTTTTTTTTTCCTTTACTGTTTACTACAGGAGGTACAGTAGAAATACTGTTTACAATATGATAGAACAGAAAAAGTTTTACAGTATTGCTTACAGTGAACAAAATATCCATAAAACACACAAGAGCATTCTGAACAAAAAGAAACAGCAGCAAAAAGCCCAGACACAAACTAAAAAAAGCACAAAATTACTGTATCTAATCTCTGCGATCTTCAGGGTTAGGCCACATGTTTTCATCAACATCGCATCTGATATTATCCAAGCGATGCACCTGGGATAAAACCACTTGGTATGTCGGATCCACCCTTGGCAATCATCAACTGTGATGTCCCTGCAGCCAGCATCCATGGCTTCAAGGAGGGACATCTGGTCATGTGGCTGATGGTCATAAACCTTCCACCACCACGCATTCTTACACATCTACCTTGCCCTCTCCTTGGGCCTGCTCTTCTCCCTGGCCCTGCTCCTCTCACTGCACCTCTCACTGCTCCTCTCACTGCTCCTCTCACTGCATCTCTCACTGGGTCTACTCTTCTCCCCGGCCCTGCTCCTATCACTGCTCCTCTCACTGCTCCTGCTCCTCTCACTGCTTCGCTCACTGCTCCTGCACCTCTCACTGGGCCTGCTCTTCTCCCTGGGCCCCTTGCTCTTACTCTTCCTCGTCCAGACATTACAGTGTTCGTCTTTTTCTGTTTCTGTTTCCAAAAACATCCCTCCTCAAAGTCCTCCTTACAGTAACCCCTGCCACTGAGTCTAAGCCAGACTGGAATCAGCTGTGGTTGGCCCAATTTACCCAACATAAATCAGATGTGTGTCAATTATTCAATTGTTTGTTTATTATCAGCTGAGATATATTGTTTTGAACTGATATCATTGCAGAGGCAGAGGTTTTTATACTGTATCTAAGGTTTGGAATATTGTTTTTGCTATTGTGGGATGTTGTGTGTTAACATTCGTAAATAATACACAAACAATCCATCATTTTGTTGGGAGGTATAGCTTGTCTGTTAAGGAAATGTGTTTGACTGCATATTGTGTGGAAACAACATGAAATGTGTGAATGGTATGGCCACAAATACCGATGCTGTGCTAATTGTGTTTAGAGTTTTGAAAATGTGACAACTGATTGGACAAACGCTTGTTAGCGACTGAAAAAAACTGTAATGTGACGAATGTATAACCGCACATATGTATCAACAGGCTGTAATATCTACACATAGCCACTAGGGAATAGAAATAAATATATAAGTTGTATTAACCGCACCTGGCCACCAGATGGCAGCACACATAATACACTGGGGGCGGGCGCTAAACACTAGCCAATCAGAGCATAGTATGCGTCATAGAGGCCACGCCTGCCCAGGTACTACCAAACCACACATGCCGGGGGAAGGGCAGAAACCCCCAGGCAGCGTATCTGGACAGATACACAGCTAAGGGTCGCTCCACGCGTGAATTTTACAATTCCTCTCCATTTGCTTCATAGATAATATACCTAAAGTTAAACAAATGAAGTGAGTTAAAAGCGATCCTGTGTCGGCGGCCTTCTTCCTCAAAGAACACACTACATTAATTGGTCCTCCCTTTTAAATTAGATGCGATTAAGGGTAATATAATGGGAACATATTAATTATCTGTAATTAAAATGTTAAATATTTTCCTGGTTATTAAGCGATTGATATCACTTGGAGCTAAATGCTGTAAAGACAGTGGAGATGGTTGTAGCATCCCCCATCACCCCGGGTGACTCCCCAGTCAACACTGTGGTGTCCTTCTGCTTCCTGGGCTCCATCATCTCCCAGGACCTCAAGTGGGAGCTGGACATCAACTCCCTTAGGGAAAAAAAGCACAGCAGAGGATGTACGTCCTGTGGCAGCTGAAGAATTTAAGCTGCCAAAGACAATGATGGTGCACTTCTACACCGCTATCAGTGAGTCCATCCTCACCTCCTCCATCATCATCTGATAGCTGCTGCCACCGCCCAGGACAAGGGCCGTCTGCAGCGTATCATTCGCTCTGCTGAGAAGGTGATTGGCTTCAATCCGCCGTCCCACCCGTATGCCTCCAGGACCGTGAGACGGGCAGGGGAGATTGCAGCCGACCCCTCATGCCCCGGACACAAACTCTTTGAAACTGTCCCCTCTGGCAGGAGGCTGAGGTCCATCGGGACCAAAACCTGACGCCACAACAGTTTTTTCCCGACTGCATCAACAAGGCCCGGGATTGGTGTGTGAACCAAAAATAAGTGTGTAAACCAAAAATAAATATGGTTTTATAGAAAAATGTTTTATTAACCACCTAGCCAAGTTTGAATGATTAAAAAAGTCGACAAGCATATAAAATTAGGATTCAAAATTGTGAAAAAAGCATTATTCTCAGCTCTGAGATGCTGGGGGCGTGTCCGCCGAAGGTGCTAAACCATGCCCATTTGCGCACAGGGGGGCGGAGCCTCTATCAACTGTCAAACTAATTACTGTCAAATTTGCGATTGCGCTCTGGTTGTTAGGGGGGGGGGGGGGGGGGGGGGGGGGGGAGGGGCAATGCTAAGGGGGTAGCGCGTTACATAATCATGTACCCTTTAAGTCCCGCCCATAAAATCCTGAACATGAAAATGGTGAATAATAGAAAAATGGTCTAACTCCACAATTCAACATTAAATGGTTATACAGTCTTTTCACATGTTTTCAGTAATGAATTTCTAACATGTGTAATGTTAGAATTTCCTTTACATGGTCTTTAACTCACCCCCCCCCCCCCCCCCCCCCCCCCCCCCCCCATCCACAGTCACAACTCATTACATTAATGTCACATTAACGCCCATCCTGGTATATTATTCTTGACCACTACACATAATATATAAACATACTGTGAACTTTATTTTGCACATCCACATTTTGCACTCATTATTCATATGTTGTATTTGTTATTTGTATAGTTATATGGCTTCTATTTTATTATTCATTGTAATATTTCATTCTTATTCTTATATTTATGTCCCTGATCGTCCCTGTTTATCACTGTTTATTGTGTGCACCACCTACACCAAAACCAATTTCTTGCAAGTGTAAACTCATGTGGCAATAAATCTCTTTCTGATACTGATAAATGGATTATAACATAGTAGGCCTAACAATGGCAATGTAATGTATTTACCCATTAATATGAATGGCAATTACCCTAATAGTAGTAGGCCTAATGCAACACAGGAACACATATTTTCCATACAAAACCAGTTTGTCACGGATTAGCATAGGTGTAGATTACGGGGGGGACATGTCCCCACCACTATTTATAATTTGAATTTTGTCCCCACCACTTTTAAAAATGTGCAAACCAATTGCGACCGAAAAAATCCCCCCCCCCAGCCCCCCATCGACAATCGCGCACCACCACCCCCCCCCCCCCCCTCCCCCTCGACAATCGCGTACTGGTCCCCACCACTTCTAAAACCAAACTGACGCCCTTGCGGATTAGATATTTGGTATACAGTAGATCTAAAAAGTGAGTAGGAAGAGAGTTATATTATAGCACACAAACACAATTGGCAAGATGGTGCAAAAACAATATGTCTTGTTTATTTCTAATATATTATCATGCTAAACATAACAACAAACAAAAAAGCTGTCCAGGTGTGCGGGGGAGGCAATCACACCCCGGGATTGATCTTTGGTCCCACAGCCGTATTTAATGAAACATCTTTATTCTGTGGGAGGACACGAAAAGCCATTTATTGGTTAACACATCAAGGCTTTGTAACCATGGGTGACATATCACCCGCCGAGTCACAGATCAAGCAAGCATATGGAAAATTGCTGGGTGCCACAACAGATCACTTTCAATCAACACAATGTCCCATTTCGGTTGGCCAGAAGACATAGGCGGTCCTCCCCTCAACCTCCGTGGAAGTGTGTTGTTACATTTTTCCATCTTTCTCTTTTTTCATCTCAGGCGTCCCTTCTCTTCTGTCCTCTTCTAAGATTTACACAGATCCATTTGTTAATGATTTACATTAAGCGGCCTTCATTACTCTAAAAGCCGCGTGAGTGAAAGGAAGAGGGAGAGAGCGAGCAAGGGAGCGAGTAGGAGCTAGAGAGGTAAAAAGAGGGGGGGGGGGGGGGGGGGGGAGAGTAGGAGCGAGAGAGTGAAAGGAAGAGAGAGAGAGCGAGCAAGGGAGAGTGTAGGAGAGAGGTAGAGGGAGGTATAGAGAGCAAAAGCGAAAGCGTGAAAGGAAGAGAGGGTAGGAGTGAGACGGACAGAAACGAGAGAGAGAGAGAGACAAAGATAGAGTAGGAGTGAGACAAAAAGAAAGAGAGAGAGAAAGAGAGAGAGAGAGAGAAACTGAGAGTAGTAGTAGCGAGAGAGTGAAAGGAAGAGAGCGAGCGAGCAAGAAAGAGAGCATGAGCGAGAGAGTAAAAGGAAACAAGAGAGTAGGAGCGAGAGAGAGAGAGAGAGAGACAGAGAGAGAGAGAGAGACAGAGAGAGAGTCCGAGGCAGAAATGATGGAATGAAAACGGTCAGGAAGGATCTGCCGGCCGTCTCAAAGTGCAGGAGACTGCATTACGTCGGAGGGCCGGGGGGGGCAAGCAGCAGCAAGACTTGACTTGTGGCAGGCAAACTAACAAATGACTCCCTGCCCGTGGTGGAAGCCAGAGCTCTTAGTCATGACAGCCTGAAAGCCCAATCAAGGCCTGCAAAGCTTTAGCTTAGCTTTAAGAGTGTGTGGGGGGGGGGGGGGGGGGATGATGTGGGGACATTACGTTGGATGGCTTCCCAGGCTATGCTGCTCTATGGCTGGTTGTCACAGTGTTGTGTAAAGTTTGTACCATTGTACCGTTTATCGCATATGTCGAAAAAAAACCCGTCCGACAACGGGAAGTGGTGGATGCATGTCGGTTTTCTACGAGGGCTTGTGTTTAGAGGGCCCTAAATGTGGTTGGTGTTGGGCAATGGCAGCACATGCCACACAAGAGGATGAGGAACAACAAAGAGAAAGAGAGAGAGAGAGAGAGAGAGAGAGAGAGAGAGGCTGAGGCAAATGCGTGTCATAGTCCTTTCTGTCTGTTCACTAGAGATAAGCAAGGATGTTACAGGTCGAAGGCTTCACGCATATCTGTGTGCTAAAAAAAACAGACGAAGAACGCACAACATCTTCCCTTCAAAATGTTCCTCTTTTCAAAACTCGAGAGTGAGACATTTTTTTCTCCCCCGATTCAGATCATGTCTTCTGTTATACCCAGACCACTTCAGCCGACTGTCGATGTCTGGATGACATCACAATAGTACGTCGCCGTACTAAAAACCCTCATGCCTGTTCCCTGGCTACAACACAAGATGCTCCTTTTCACACTGATCCACTCAAGTGTCTTTGAAAATCGCTGTAAGACGGCCAAAACCTTTTAGCGATTTAAGTGTATCCGCATCATTGTGGACATGGCCTGTATCAAGGGGAGCAGTGACCACTCAGATGCCCAACAAACAAACTCTGTATTTTGAGTGGAAAACGGCCGAAAATCCAGCATTCAAGCGTACGGCGTCAGCTTGCGTCGCTTGTTTGAGGGTAACATCGTCGCCACGTATCGGCCCCGCCTCGCTAACCGAGGACTGAATGAGCGCAGTTCACGGCACAGGTCGGATGATTTTTAGATGTTATATAACGGGAAAACAAATGTTTGGGGGGGGGGGGGGGGGTTGCAGCACGGAGGGCAGATGGAGCGTGTAGCGTAGCATGCCAGGTAGCGGTACAGCAACGTTAGGCTAGGCCATCTAGCCTTGGTGCTAATGAATCCATCGCTATCGCAGTGTGGAGAGATAACCGTAACCCTCTTGTCTCGGGCAGAGGGGTCGAGGAAACACAAAGAGGGTTACAAAAGAGAAAACATTTGCTGTACACGGTGAATTGCTGTGCAGTCACGGTCATGGTCAAAAAGATTTTCAAAACCAGATGAGGGATATCAAAGAGATTCAGAGGGATAGAGGGTGAGCGAGAGAGAGAGAGAGAGAGAGAGAGAGAGAGAGAGAGAGAGAGAGAGACAGAGAGACAGAGACAGAGACAGAGAGAAAGGGAAAGAGGGAGAGAGGCCAAAAGCTTTGAATTTATTTTTTCTCTCTGCAGTAAAAGAGTTCACAGATGGTTCATCCGGAGAATACTTTGAATGGGGACTTTTCAAAGCACATCGAAGGCCGTAGGTCAAACAAAACTCAATTACTGACTGTGTTTTCATCCGCCTGTATTGTAATATTGATATTAACAAAGAATAAGGACCTTCTTCCGGAGATCTAGTCTCAATATATTTTTCATCGGCGGAAGACTCAACCTTTTACAAAATTTAATTGAATATGAGACCTTACAAATGGTAAACCTAGCCTTGTGCTTTTGTATCCGGACAGAGGGGTTAGAATTAAGACATGAACAACTTATATTATGAAGGCAACAAAATACAGCAAGAAAAACCAGAGGAAATGGGCGGTTATTAAATTAAGGGTAAAATAAATTAATCAGAGGAAGAAAAATGGGACTGGTTAGAGTCTAAACAACTTACCTTACATGGATGTGTACAGGTGTATGTCTGTGTGTGTGTGTAAACATAGGTGCAAGTGGCTGTTGTAGGATAGTATTGGTGCGTTTCATTTGAACTGGGACAGTCGGAAATTTCAACTGGAAAATCCCCCTGAAGTCGACTTTCCGACATGGAAAGTCAGAAAAACCTGACCAACGCTGACCACAAAATCCAAGATGACTGCTCTGCGCATCAGTAGAATACAACAGTGAAAGCTGCAGTAATATACTGCTTATAGCACTTCCGTCTTATTTGTGTGTCAAATGAATGGCTATGGTGTTTGTGTGCTCAAAATACCACGTAATGCGATGTTATCAACTGGTTTTGACTTGTGCTGGAGCGCGGTCAACTCGGGTGTGACGTCATTCCCAGCTATGACTAACGACTTCCAAGGTAAATCGAACGCAGCATATGCATTGTGATAGCTGATGATTTGTGTTCACGGGATGACAGTGGTGTAGATTGTTGCGATGGGGCACAACATATTCAGAAAAGGATTTATGGGACACATAAAAGGATACAGGACATAGACGACTTTCTATAAAATATTTTTATTCTCCAACGTTGAGTTATGGAGGAATAACACTGTAACTTTCTTCTTTATAAAATACACTGCAATAGAATAGAAGTCGATGACAGGCCGCCGTTACGGAAGGCTTGTAGATAACATATTTGAAATGATGTCTGTAATGACAGCCTTTCTGTTAAAAGAAAAACAAGTTGCAATGTTTTTGTTCTCTTGTTAAATTAGTTTAATTAGTTTTTCCATTGAGATGGATATTACTTACCTAGATTTGATGGTACACAAATGTGGATAGAGCAACAGAGATTGGCACTTCTCCAAACCATAACTACTTTGTTTGATGAACGCCTCCACGTGCTTGGATAGAAAATTAGACACATAAACACATACATGCACACACACACAAACACACGCACACACACACACACACACACACACAACACACGCGTGCACACAAACACACGCACACAACACACACACACACAAACACACGCGTGCACACAAACACACACACACACACACACACACAAAGACACATGCACATGCAAAAACAAACACATGAATACATACACACACACACACACACACTAGACATTCGCATACACACTCGCATACACATGCTCACAATGTCTGACAATACATTGTGAGCGATGTGGGGGCGAACCACAAAGAATCATTTTGTGTGACAATTTACCCATGAATCACGGGCATATACTGCACCTGTCACCATGGTGTTACCTCCTACCAAGCTGAAGGGAGTGTGGGACCGGAGCAGATGGATGAATGATGGCTGATACACAGAAGGGGACCCAGTTATACATGGGTGGTGGACGGGGGGGTGGAGGTGGTGGGAGGAGGAGGGTGGGGTGGGGCAGAGGTGGAGGAATATAGGTCAGTCCCACCACGTGTACACTCGTTTGGTTCATGGCAAACTGACTCTGAATGGAAAAGTGACACTCTCATCAGGACCACTTGGTTACCATGGTGACGGAG
Source organism: Merluccius polli (assembly GCA_030340625.1). Taxonomy (NCBI): domain Eukaryota; kingdom Metazoa; phylum Chordata; class Actinopteri; order Gadiformes; family Merlucciidae; genus Merluccius; species Merluccius polli. The sequence goes on from JAOPHQ010003435.1 coordinate 20,728, forward strand.
AGAGAAATGAGAGACAGAGAACAAGAGAGAGTTTTGGTAAGAGGAGTTTGGATTGGTGAGCTTGGTAGAGAGGGCATTGTGGCAGGGTGGTCCGGCCACACGCCACCTAAGTGGCTTTCTTTGGGGCCCTCCGACACAGGACACGGGTAGATGGTAGTTGCAAGGTGTTTATTGGAGATTAAGGCTGATCTTATACGCCGAGCTGATGGTACTACTTGTCATGACGGTGCTCCTCCTCGAGTGTGTGTGTTGATGGCTGGTTTATCCTGGGTGCCATGATTGCTCTGCACCACAGGTGTGCAGCCCCACCCAGCCAGAGTCCAATCAGTGTGACTCAGGCCAGGTGAGGCTGTAAACCAGCCATCAACAACACACACTCCACATAAACCCTCCACAGGCATCAAGTTGTGTTTTGATATTCATTAAGGACCAGTAAACATAGAAGACAGGAAAAGGGGACCTCATCCCCATAATAACAACAATAATCAAAATGAAATGATCATCATTATTATTTCCTATCAAGGGCATCATCATCATCCTCATCATCATCAACAGCTGCTACATTTAATTATAACTACAATCTGAAGCCCTTGTGTTGTTGTTTGGGAAATACGTTCCTTCCCATTTCCTGTTAATCATTTATTGCTCTCTCTCTCTCTCTCTCTCTCTCTCTCTCTGTCTCTCTCTGTCTCTCCATCACTCTCTCTTTCTCTCTATATATATCCTTCTCTCTCAGCTGGCCAACCAACAATAGTGACAAAAGAGGGCCAGGAATAGGAAGAGATGGATACATAGAATGGACTAAAAGTGAAATACACAAAACAAATATATGGTAGTAGTCAGGGAGACAGGGGTAGAGCGAGACGTGGGACAGATAGAGAGGTGATGAGAGAGATCCGGGGTAGAGAGAGGTAGAGGTGAAAGCGAGATTGAGCGGTAGGGCGATGTGGAGAGGGAGGAGGCGATTACGTATAGATAGAGGTAGAGCGAGAGACGGAGAGGGGATGGGGGTGAGAAGGAGGGAGAAATATAGAGAGATGGAGAATGAGAGGTAGAGGGATGGAGAGAGAGGTAGAGATAGAGATAGAGAGAGAGAGAGAGAGAGAGAGAGAGAGAGAGAGAGAGAGAAAAGAGAGAGAGGGAGATGGAGTGAGGGGTTGCATGGGGGGGGGGGGGGGGGCAGGGGTGCTGCAGTGTTCTGGCTCTGGTCCAAGGGAGCCGTTACTTCCAGTGAACAAACAAAACACAGGTCTCAGCTAAATATGCCGTCTCCCTTCTGTGGACGCAAACCTTGAGAGGGGTGACGCAGGAGAGAGACAGGGGTGACCAGGTTTGTTTGTGTTTTCTGCATGTCTTTACATTGAAGATCACACTGTGTGTGTATGTGTGTGTGTGTGTGTGTGTGTGTGTGTGTGTGTGTGTGTGTGTGTGTGTGTGTAAGTCTGGAGATGTTGTGTTTTAAATCTCTAGGTTTGTGTGTGTGTTCATGAATGTGACTTGCATATGTGCATATGAGTTGTTTATTGTACATCTAGTCATGTCTTGTGTGATTTGTCATCTAGTCATTTTATCCAAAACAATTTTACCGAATGGAGGCTGAAAACAATTCAAGCCATTGAAATAGAAGTTAAGTGCTTCGTGAGTTTCATAAAAGAGTGTGAAGTAGGTATATAACTCAGAACACAACGTTTGTTTTTTTATTATGTTTGCATATGTGAGACTTTTTAAGAGAGAGATTGAATGTGTGTATGTGTGTGTGTGTCGTGTGTGTCCATTTATGTGTTTGTGCATGTGTGTGTTGATGAAAGTGTGTGTGCCTTTATATATATATATATATATATATATATATATATATATATATATATATATATATATATATATATATATATGTGTGTGTGTGTGTGTTTGGTCTTGGGGAGTAACCTTCGACCCAAGCCTCACCGGGAGACAGCTCAAACGAAGCGTATACCGCTGACATCCCTGAGACCAGCGAGCGTCTCCTCCTTTGATTACGCTCCTTTTTCTCATCTGACCCTGTCCTCTCTCCCTCCTTATCTCCCTCCTTCCATCCCTTCTTCTCCTCTCCTAGCACATTCTGTTCTTTCAGCTTATCCACACAAACAGCAACACAACCCTCTCTCCCTCTCTCTCTCTCTCTCACCCCGCAACATCGTTTTTTTGCTGAAAAATTGGACAGTAGAGTATAGAGAGGATAAGGAGTGGACCAGGTCTTGGCCTAGTCATAACTCTAACAACCAACCAAATCACGCTAATGGGAGAATGTTTGCAACGTGTATCCAGCCAAACGAGTTGAGCGTATTATTATCTCGAGCTGGCTTGCTGAAGGTCCAATGACGGCAAAATTAGGCGATCTTTTCGGTGGTCTTTGCTGTTAACTGTCCAATTTGTGTTGCCTCTATAACCCCCCCAATTACTCCCCCCCCCTCTATTTACAATTGTGTTATTTAGCAGACGCTTTTTATCCAATGCAACTTACAGTACAGGGAATTTAGATACATGTTATTCATGCCCACCATCTTGACTAAGCTTGAATTGCGGAACGCATAGCATCTAGTCGACAGGTAGATGAGTGGAGGTCTGGCTTTAATACCCCTAGTTGTTACTGCAAGTATTTAGTTATGCCATTTGCTCTGACTAACACCCCTGCAGTGTTCCAGGCCCTAGTTAACGATGTGCTCAGGGACATGTTAAACCGCTTTGTTTTTCTTTATCTGGACGGTATTCAGATTTTTTCTCAGTCAGAACAGGACCACATAAACCATGGCCGTACGGTTCTCCAAAGCCTGTTGGAGAATAGGCACTATTTGTGAAGGCAGAGAATTTCATGCATTAACCGTCACATTTCTAGGCTTTAATGTTTCCGCAGGAAGTATTCACATGGATCCCGCCAAGGTCAAGTCATTGGTCGACTGGTCCCAGCCTACTAATCGGAAGCAATTGCAGAGGTTCCTGGGCTTTGCAAACTTTTACAGACATTTTATTCAGGGCTAATAGCACCCTGGCTGCCAGTCTAGAGAGAGAGAGAGAGAGAGAGAGAGAGAGAGAGAATCTTCATCTGGTCTCCAGTGGCAGACAAGGCCTTCCATCACCTCTGCTCCCATCCTGACTCATCCTGACTCCTCCCGCCAATTTGTCGTAGAGGTGGATGTGGCCTCAGATGTGGGAGTGGGTGGTATCCTGTCCCAGCGCTCTGCCTCAGACCATCAGCTCCATCGCTGCGCCTTCGTCTCTCGCCAGCTGTCTCCTGCCGAGAGGATTTAAAAACGGCAACCGGGAACTTCTGAATGTGAAGCTAGCCTTGGAGGAGTGGAGGCTTTGTTGGAAGGGGGCCGAGCATCCATTCCTGGTCTAGACGAACCTTGAGTATATCCAGACAGCAAAGACGAGCCAGGTGGGCCCTTTTCTTTACTCGATTTGAATTTGTTCTTTTATATCAGCCTTGTTCTAGGAACGGTAATGCCGCTGAACAAACCAACGATCCCGAGCCCATCCTCCCACCACCTGATTGCAGCTGTCGCTTAGGGCTTCAAGAAGGTCGTCTGTGAGGCACAGCAGCAGCAGCATGATCCCGGGGGTAGGCCCACCAACCAGGCTGTTTGTTCAGGACACGGTGTGCTCTCAGGTCCTCCAGTGGGGCCATGCTTCCAAGCTCACCTGTCATCACAGGGTGGACCGCTCTCTGACCTTCCTACGCCAGCGGTTCTGGTGGACCTCCATGGCAAAGGACACCCGATCCTTCGTTTATGTCTGTTCCGTCTGGGCCCGAAATAAAAAACCCTGCCAAGCCCCATCTGGTCTGCTGCAGCCACTACCAGTCCCACATCGCCCTTAGTCCCACATCTCCGTAGACTTTGTTCTGACTGTTTTTCCAAGGTGGCCCATTTCATTCCCCTGCCCAAACTCCCTTTAGCTAAGGAAATGGACTTTCCTCTTACATTGTTTCTGACCTAGGCCCCCAGTTCTCCTCTCAGTTTTGAAGGGGCCTTCTACAAAATTCTTGGTACTTCGGCCAGCTTTTTATCTGGTTTCCAACCCAAGAGGCAGGCAGAGCGTGCCAACCAGGACCTGGAGACTGCCCTGTGTTGTCTCGTCTCCAGTCATCCCACCACCTGGAGCCAAAAGTTGGTCTGGGTGGAATACACTCACCACATTTTCAGAGTTTTGCCTCCGGCCTGTCTCCTTTCTAGTGCACCATCGGTTACCAGCCCACCTTGTTTCCAGACCAGGAAGAGGTCAACATGCCTATTGAAGCATATTACCCTGCTTCACACTACCTCCAGGTATCAACAACAGGTGGGTCATCATTGGAGACCTGCTCCCCGGTACCGCCCCTGGTCAGAAGGTGTGGCTGTCTCCATGTGATATTCCTCTCTATCCACCATGGGCAGGGAGTCAGGGAGTCCCGCATGTTGGCCCCCCGATTCATTGTTCCATTTTCCATCACCAAAGTAATCAACCCCTGTGCTGTCCGTCTCCAGCTTCCACACACCCTGTGTATCCATCGCACATGTCTCCAGACTACAGCCTGTCACCTTCAGTCCCCCTGGCCCTTCCTCCTAAACCCCCACCTCCCCCTCGGCTGGTGGGGCTCCTGAGGGTTCATTGTCGCAGCAGGGGTCAGCAATACCTGGTGGACTGGAGGGATATGGACCTAGATGTCCTCCTCCTTCTTTTCTTTAACCTCATCGTCTTTGATTGTGTTCCACCTGTGTTGATTGTTATTTGGTTTCTCCTGTGCATTCAAGCCCTCAGTTTTGTTTGCCCTGTGTCTGATTGTCCTGTCTTGTCGCTAACCTACTCTAGTAAGTGTCTTAGTTGTTGATTCCCATTTTTGTTTAGTCTGCCTGTTTTTCCGCTTGTTTCCCTTTGTTCATCCTTTTGTCTTGAAGAATTTTAAGTAAACCGTCTCAGAGTCTGCACTTGAGTCCAGAAACTGATCCTTACAGCTCAAGGATTTAGACATTGACCACACACAAACACACACCCAACCAAAACACAAACACAAACACAAACACACATAGTCTCCACTTTCTCCAATAGAGAGCTTTTTTTGTGAAATGAACAACTGCGACAGCAGAGTGACATTAATAATTCACAGTGCTGCCGCACACTGCACTGTGTAGAAATAGAGTAGAAATCAAACATAGGTTTTTGAGGCCCTGTTCATAAGAGGCATGTCTGGGGGGGGGATTCATGTTTTAGCATGACATGAAAAAGAGGGGAGCTATTATGGTATAACTCGATAGATATTTATAGATATAGATATTTATGTAATAGATATAATATAATAAATATTTTAGTACAAGGGCTGGAAACGAGAAGGGAAGTGATGCTCGATGCAAACGCTTCCTGGAAGTGCAATTATCTCCGATGAGGCCTGTTATGGTCGGAGAGAATGTGTTCTCGTTTCAACACAACTTTGCCTGGGAAGCCATAACCATTAACCATTGTGTGTGTTGTGTGTGTGAGAGTGTGTGTGTTTGTGTGTATGTGCCTTGTTTATATGCCTATATATGAGTATTTCTATGCATTTGTGGATCTTAACCTGTGTGCATGTATGCGTGTTTGCATCTGTTTGTGTATGTGCATGTGTATGAGTGCAAATGTGTGTGCTCTTGCACACACACACACACACACACACATTGATATTCTCTTATGTGTGTGTCTTGTCGCATCCGGCCTTCTGTGTATAGCCTATCTTTTCCATTCAAACTTTTTTGCTTGTGGTTGTAAAATAATAATAATAATAAATAAAAATGGCAACTTGAGTTGTACCAACATGACAACAGAGAGAGAGAGAGAGAGAGAGAGAGAGAGCCTTAGGAGAGAGACAGAGGTTAGAAAGGGTCCATCCCTGGGTGTTGTGTGACACAGAAACAGAGTTAGCCTAGCGCGCTAGCAGCTATCTCTCAGACCACTGGGGGCCTTGCCTGGCAAGGACTAATGACCCTTTCCTCTCCTCTCAACCCTATCCAACATGACTTTATGTGCGTGTGTGTGTGTGTGCGGTGATGGGGAAGCCATCCTTGAGGTGTGTACCACCACACGACCATCCCTTCTGCTTTGTATTTATTATACGTCTGCCCGTTCTGCATTTATTGCACTCATAGCCTTCCCTGGAAGGAGGGATTGCTTCTTCTGTGTTCCTACTTCAAGGTTTCTTCTCCTCTGGGGTTTGGTGGAGTTTTTCATTGTCCTTCAGAGGGGCTTAATGTTAGGTAAGTGTCGCAAAGGAATTGGGAGTGTGAAACTCTCTGAGCCTGGAACTGTGATCCAGGGCTATACCAATACAATGGACTCGACTTGACTTCAATGTCAATTGCCCTTGAAGTATCCAAATAGGAACTCCTATAGGATGTCCCCACTGTCTCTCCAGCCTTTTGGTTCAACTCTCAGCAACATATCCCCCCCCCCCCCCAACAACATGAGGTGCGCTGGCACTGCCTTTCTTGTTGAAGCCTACAAAAAAATCACAGCAGCGCGCCGTGCCTTTTTACTGTTGCAAAGCAAAGCAAAGCAACCACAGAACATCTACCTCTAAACTGACAATGACGTTCAACGTTTTCTGCTAGAGATAACGTTTTTTCAACTCGGGGCATCCAGGGCGCACTCATGGCAGAAAAAAAGCGAGGCGCTCAGCCACACAAAGACATTTGGTTCCTATTGATAACAATGGCAAAATAGCTGCCTCGCCCCCTCCCCGCTATTAAAAAGCATTGGAAAGTGGTTTTATCAACCTCAACAATGCGGGTCATTGTCAGAAGAGGGATCACCACCGATGTCATGACAATGCCGGCCGGTTGTGTGGCATGTGTGTTAAATTGTGAATGCTTTTGTTTCAATAAACACTATCCTGATAGCTGGATGACGTCATTGGTTCAACTGCTGCGATGAACACATCCATCGCATCCATTTTCACGATGGCAAAAGTCTCTCTGCCTTGAGCGAGAGGTGCTCCTCTTTTTCTGACACAGACGTGACATGCGATTTGACATGCGGTTGAATTGACCTTTTTGTATAATGGACCTCATGATGACAGTAATGGTTTTATTTTGAGTCTTCACCCTTCCTCTCAATGTGATGCAAGGAGGAGACAGAGACAAGCGAAGTGTGGACAGGAATATTTCTAGGGACAAAGCTTCCTTCCTGTTTAAAATGACACACACACTCTTCCACTCTGATGAAAGAAATAGTCTTAAAAAGACAACCCCTGACCTCTTAAAGGACAAATCATCGTAACTCTCATCGTCTATCTTGGCTTCACTAAAACATCAATAACAATATAATTTGGCAAAATGACTTCCTTGTGCCGATTCTGCTACAAAATGTAAACAAATGTAAACAATGGCAGTATAGCTTTCGTCTTTGTGATGACAATTTGTGAAGTAATTGTATGGAAAATTCAGTGTTATGTTGTCCACAAACTCCATACTGACAGACACACATTGATTTAAAAAGATGAAAGTGCTACACTGCCACTGTTTCCATTCATGGCAGGCACGCTCACGCTAAATGCTCGTTGGCAGAATCGGTACAAGAAGGTCATTTTGACAAATTATATTGGTAACGGCTGTTTTATAATGAAGTCTGGAGAGCCGGCCAGTCTTGGTATCTAGAGTGCATGCAAAATATGTTTAATTAGGTATTAGTCAAACTATAGATAGACTCTCGATCTGGACATGAATTGGGCGGGATTCGACACTCTGTCCGTACCGACCAATGGCCGTACTCCTACAAGGCTGACCAATCCCAAGACCTTACTTGTCCAATGGACCCTACCCAACTTCACACAGCATACCCGCTATGCCTTCGCTACAGAGGCGGCACGATCCAATGCATTCCCCATGGTAGAAAGCGTTAGAGTGCAGTTCGCCGGTTCTCTCGATACTCGAGTTCACATATACTTCTCCCCCAAGCCAAGCTGCAAATCAGATTTGTGCATTATTTGTAGCAAAGCTCAGAATTTTGTCGAACATTTTTTTTTATACTTTTATATTTAAAAAAATGTGATTTTCCTGGTGTCAAAATACGCAGAATTCAACCCAGAACTAGAATGAATAGATCATATAGTTGCTCCCAGTGTTGATTTGCATAAAAAATAAACAACGAAAATGCAAAGTCGAAACATAAAACAAGGATATAAAAATGTGTGAAATACATTTCACACAACTGCATGAATATCTACTGCTAACTACCTAATTCCAGGGGAAAAAAGTGCTTATTTATTCGGGCTTAGAAGGATGACTTGAACTTGTGTGACTTCCATTATACATCCATGGGTGTATAATAAGAAAACGCGGCACAGAACGTTATTTTGCTGGTGCTAATACGAGCAGTGCCTTACTACCTGACACTATCACTGTGTGGTGGGATGCGTGACAGAGATGAATGCTGGTTAGTGCATGGGCATCGAGTCAACCACTTCCCACACACACACACATAGATACATACATACACCGCTATAACAGCCAGGAACTCTCGCTCTCTTTCTATCGCTCCCCTTTTACCTTCTTTTTGTCACTCCTCTGCCTCCCTCTCCCTCTCTCTCTCGTGCACTCTGTCGCTCCTTCATCTCTCTCTCTCTTTCTCTCTCGTCATCTCTCGTTTGGTTTTTATCTCAGTCTCTCTCTTCATCGCCCTCTTTATCTCCTTCTCTCTCTCTCTCTCTTCCGCTATCTCTAAATCTCTCATATCACATCCATCTCCTCTCTCTTTCTCTCTTGCCTGCTGCTCTCTGTTTGCGTCCACGTCTCCCCCTCTCTCTTGACTTATCTCTTTCCTTCACATTTTCACCTTCCTCTATTTTCAGTTTTTCCCCTTCTCATCTACCCCCTCCCCCCCTCTCTCCACCTTTCTCTCCATCTCTCTCTCCTCTTCCTGACTATCTTTCCTGTTTATTTCTCTCATGGCCATTTGATATGGCATTAAAAAGCTGCCGCTGGTTATGAGGAGGTGAGACGTCTGTACCAAAAAAAAAAAAGCGATTTAGATGTTCGCCTCTTATGTACGACGGACCATAAAGATGACTATATATCTCACAGTCGACGTACTGGATGATCAAGAAAGAACGGCTATATTGGCGATCTCAAATGTCGTAGTGGTAGAGTCGTAATGCCGGCGTTATACTGCTCTGTCAACCACGCAATAATGTATTCATTCTCACCTATTCAGGATAAACGGCTTTCTATCTGTGTGTTTGTGTGTGTGTGTGTGTGTGTATGCGTCTCAAGGTGCTGGGAGGTGCTGTATATGTGTGTGTGTGTGTGTGTGTGTGTGTGTGTGTGTGTGTGTGTGTGTGTGGGTATATGAGGTGGGTGGTTGTGTGTGTGTGTGTGTGTGTGTGTGTGTGTTTGTCATGTGTATTCATTTCAAGATGTCTTGAGGTGCATGTGTGTGTGTGTGTGTGTGTGTGTGTGTGTGTGTAAACGTGTGGAGCGCGGAGCAATTCCGTGCAATGCTTTGATGATGACTCATGATATACAAAAATGATGGCTGCATCTTTTAAAAATAATGTTTACTTCATGAGCTGCCTCTACATGCGGCACAGTCTCTATAAAAGCCATGAATATTTCATGAGATTTAAATGTCTCTCTCTCTCTCTCTCTCCCTCTCTCTCTCTCTCTTTGCACGGTTTTAATTGAGGTGTGTGTAGCCAAGTAATACAGAGGTCTATCAGGACAACATTACCTGGTATAAGAACAACTATAAACCTCCCAAGTGCCCATAACCTTCATGTTTGATTATTTCGCCATGACGACCTCACACACACACACACACACATTCCAGCTCTTTGCCGGTACGCAAGCCCCGGTCTGCACTTTTCAGGTCCTCGGTTTTTGTTTAGCAGAGATTGGGTGCAGTGGTTGTATAATTCAGTGGTGGTGGGGATTGAGGTGTCCCCCCCCCCACCCACCCACCCCGAGTTAGTCTCCAGCTAATGCACTGCTGTAGCCTCCAGGCTAAGTCAGAGTGCCTCCATTTTGGATCTACGCGCACACAGAAACACACACAGAAACACACACGCCTCTTTACAACAACCCAGACACAGACTCTGTTCTCCAACATTAAATATTAGATAAAAACAAACACATTTGTCCATTCACACCCAGAAGCAAACACCCAGAAACAAACGCACGGCGTTTCATACATGAACAGAAACACACACACACACACACATACACACACACAGCCACATGAACACACGCAAGCACATGCGCACATCAAAACTCACACACCCACGCTAAAACACAAACACACGCGTACATGTGTACAGACAAATACACATACACACACACACACACACACACACGTGTAAATGCACACACATACGTAGAGACGCACACACGCACCTTATACGATATACATGAATATATGTATGTGATGCAGACATGCCCGCATACATGCATATATACAACCTGCCCACACGGACAAAAACTGAAGACCTGTATTTGAATGCCAACCTATTGGCATACAAATTCACGCGCGCCGCACACACACACACACACACACACACACACTTGCACGCACACACGCGCATCGCTATTTCTCCATCTGGCACCTTGCCATGGTTTACCGACGACGAAGGTTATTCCAACGGATAAACACATTTTAATTACCGAGGCTCCAGTCATGGAAGAGACCAACTTCTGTCCGGGATGCTTTAATTACATAAGAGGAACAAGATTATTAGGCCTAACCGTCGCCACGGTTTCTTTCATTCACTTTTGAGAAATACCGGCGCGACTTCCCGCAACTTAGCACGTTCGACGGTTTTCAAATTTTACTCAAATGACTGCATTTCCATTCATCGCGCGCGGCAACGATAAATGACTCTCCATCCTACATGTGAACGGGCGCGGCGCCAAGGAGTGAGATACCTGGACTTCAATTGATATTGAAGTCCAGGTATCTGACCATGAACCTCTAGAACGCTACGCCTCCCCGCCGTGAGTTAGACCCGCCTTTATTTCTTGACATGTGAACACGCGGCCGTAACTTTTGCCGTGCTGGCTAAGCCGTTGCTTTTGATACGAACGCCAGTTTTTCGAGTGAGCTGCTATCGACGGACGCCATGCGGTTAGATGTCTTCGACTTCTGTCGCAAGAAAACAGCCGTCCATTTATCTTTGTTCTGTCTTTGTCTCGTTTCATTTGCATCTCTTTGGTCGCCTGGATGCTGTTGTCGTCTCTAACAAGATGTCGAATTAAGAAAATAGCCAACCTGCTCCTGCTTGAAGGAGCGCCAAGCACAGCTTTCTGAGTCTAATCAAACGAGCGTTAGCGTTAGCGTTAGCCCGGGATAGTGGTTGGTTGTATTTTTTCTGCTAGCTGAACATTAGCCTAGTCAGTTAGCATTAGTTGGCTGTACTTACCTCTAGTTGGGCATTAGCCTAGCAAGCTAGGATTAGTTGGTTGTATTTCCTGCTGGCTAATTAGCATTAGCCTTCTTGGTTGGGGAAAGTTGGTTGTATTTACTGCTAGCTGAATATAAGCCTATTAGTTGGGCTAGTTGGTTGGTTGTATTTACTGCTAGCTTAGCAATAGCATAGTTACCTAGGGTTATGGTTGGTTGTATTTACTGCTAGCTTAGCATTAGCATATGCACCTAGGGTTAGATGGTTGGTTGTATCCACTGCTAGCTTTGCATTAGCATGGTAACCTAGGTAGGTTGTATTTCCTGCTGGCTGAAGAAGCTATTTGATCTATCCATTTGAAAGAAGTGAGTTACATAAGGCTGGCAGGAGGAGGAGGGGTGTGTATGCACACACGTGTATGTGTGAGTGTGTGTGTGTGTGTGGGAAGGGGATAATGGCTAGTGTTGGATGGTGGGCACAAGTCGACAGAGCGCCTCGGAGACCTCTCTCTCTGAAGTCAACAAAAGCTGGAGGTGACAAAAAGGTGTTATTTTTGGGGGCAAGCTTTTGCGGTATCCATCTCGAAGGTTCGCTCAAGACACACGCGGACGCACGCGTCTCTCTATCCATTATGTGCTCCTACAGGGGTGAAGCTGGAGTCTAGTGCCACTTCTGTTGGAGAGAGGGAGGAACTGAGAGAGAGAGAGAGAGAGAGAGAGAGAGAGAGAGGAAGGACTATAGTGTGCTGCTGTTGCAGAGGAGGAGGAGAAGGATCATTATTTATCACATAGGCTACTATTACTAGAAATACTGGATGAGATAAAAAAAAACAACTTACCAGAGAATATGGAAATAAATAAACATGTTTTATGAGTTTCATTATCTTTACTCTGTTTATGAGAATTTCCTGAATCTACTTTTTCTTTTTTTGGTTTATAATACAATACAAAATACGCTAGATTTACGTCTGTACCTGCACTGGTAAAGTCGATGCATTGATTTCACGGCGTGACTCGACATAGAAACATGTTCGAATTGTGTTTCGCCATTTTCCGTCACGATAAAACGAGCTCGCCGCCTGACAATCAATGCTCCGATGTGGCTTCAAATCCCCCGCCCCACTCCTGTGGGGACACCGGTATTACCTGTAATCCCAATGTCTCAATACGTCTAATGTAAAAAGCCAGGGAAATTTCCGGGGCCATTTCCTGACTGATGTGAGAAAAAAATAATCGAAGGAGTTAGGTAAAAAGTGCTGATGCGGGGGGGGGGGGGGGGGGGACCGGCTCCCTCGACTTCCTCAAGTAACCCCCCCAGGATGCCCGTGTGCACAAGAACCCGATGCACTCTTGGGGGTGCATGGGGTCCACCACCCGCCCTTCCAGGGGCCTTTTAGTGGGCGATATTAATGGGGGGGATGTCTCCTTGTGTTAGCCGCCGCGTTGACATGAATTTCTCTCTCGTCTCTCTCTCTCTCTCTCTCTCTCTCTCTCTCTCTGTGTTTGCAGGGGACAGGGGGGCATCTTTCTATGTCTCTCTCTCTCCCTCTCTCTCTCTCTCTATCTCTCGCTCTTTTGTTTACCTCTCTTTCTCTTTTTGTTTCTGTTTCTCTAATTCCTAATCCCTTGCTCCATTTCCTTTAGCTCACTGTGTCTCTTTCACAATTGTCTCTCTCTCTCTTGCTTGGTCTCTCTTTTTTTCCTCTCTTTCTCCTGCTTCCTCTTTCTCCCCCCATCTTTCTCTCTCTCTCTCTCTCTTTCCCTCTCTGTCTCACTCCCTCTCTCTCTCCCTCTCTCTCTCTCTCTCTCTCTCTCTCTCTCTCTCTCTCTCTCTCTCTCTCTCTTTGTCTCTATGTCTCTCTGTCACCCAGGGCTGTGCTGTGTTGTTCCTTGCAGCCCCTGCGATCCTCTCTTCCTCATGACTGCCTGCGTCACATGGGATTACGGCTCCATCCAGCACTGTGTGTGTGTGTGTGTGTGTGTGTGTGTGTGTGTGTGTGTGTGTGTGTGTGTTGGAGGGGGGGGGGGGGGGGGGGTGAGTGGTGGTGGTGGGGTTGGGGGGGTGTAACCTGACTCGTGTTGAGACAGCACTTTTCGAATCGCTAGCCCCCCCCCCCCCCCTCCCCTCTCCCTGGTTACAAGTTTACATGTTTATGTTTGAATGCACAGATCGACAGGCAAGACAGAGAGACAGACAGACAGACGGATGGATGGATGGATGGATGGATAGATAGATAGATAGACAGACAGACAGACAGACAGACAGACAGACAGACAGACAGATAGATAGATAGATAGATAGATAGATAGATAGATAGATAGATAGATAGATAGATAGATAGATAGATAGATAGATAGATAGATAGATAGACTAGACAGACAGACACTCATAGAGACAGACAGACAGATTGTCTTTCATTGCTTGGGGGGCTAGGGTTAGGGGGTGTCATCCATTTATGGCCTGTGAAGCCCTTTGAGACTGTAACTGTGATTAAGTGCACTACAAATAAAATTGACTTCACTCAATTGTATTTGTATTGCTTGCTGTTCCTTCTGTAGATCCCTGATTGGCTGAAACCTCAAAACATCTCATCATCAGCAATACCTCCTTCTTCCGGAAAACCTCTTGGATTTGCACATTTCTAACAGCATTATAGGCTTTTTTTTGTATTCTTATTCCTTTCATTTCCTCCGTTCTTGGCTCGGCTTTCTGTTCTGTTCTCTCTGTGCAACGGCCGCCATCAGCATCCGTTGTCTGTTGGCAGCGAGCGACGAGCGATGGAGACCTGAGGACTCGCTCATTGATCGGCATGCAGCAGCAGATCCCTTCGCTCGCATCTCATTTGCTTTCACAAATAACGAGAGGAGACGTGCTTGTATCATTAGGATTGACCGTCTCCCTCTCTCATAGAGAGAGAGAGAGAGAGAGAGAGAACGAGAGAGAGAGAGACTCCTGCATGGGGAGTACTACTCAGAGCTCGCCAACGCATGATTAACCATGACAGACGTGTGTTAGTGGGTGGGTGGGTTAGTGGGTTTTAACGTGGGGAGGATGAAGGGTGATATGTGGTGTAAAAAGGTACTGTGTGTGTTCTCATCTTTTGCTCTCTCCCTCTCTCTCTCTCTCTCTCTCTCTCTCTCTCTCTCTCTCTCTCTCTCTCTCTCATCTTTTGCTCTCTCCCTCTCTCTCTTTGTAACCATCTCTCTCTCTCTCTCTCTCTCTCTCTCTCTCTCTCTCCCATGTCCAATTATAAGTATAAGTACGAAAAAGATCTTAAAAGTAGAATACATTTTTAAAGTACAATTTTTGTATTTTTTTAAAATAAGCATATTCGCTCTTTTCATGATCAGCTTCAGACAGTATCATACTCAGTGATCGCCCCCCATGGACATTCCTGGCTTGCAACCGACATCTTTAATTAAGTTCTCAAACGAGCCGCACTCCCGATGAGCTGCTTCCCCCACTTAACCAACCCAGGCGTCTCATTTCACAATAAGAGCGGGCCCCGAAAAAAATGTCTCATCTCTAACGATAGCTTTCTCAAACACGCACATTATCTCCTCTATGAGTGTAACGTTAAGTCATCAGAGCTGGATGTATGATGTCGAGGATGGGTAGAGGGTGGGGGGGGTGGGGGGGTTGGGGGGAGGATGGGTGAGGGAGAAAAGAGGGGGTGGGGGGGGATGGGTGTCGAAGGCGCCCTGAGCTTCTGAGCTTGTACAGGCCAATTCCATTATACGGGCCATGGTCGAATGAAGAATGAACTAAGCAGGCAAAATGGTGTGTGTGTGTGTGTGTGTGTGGGTGTGTGTGTGTGTGTGTGTGGGTGGGTGGGAGGTTACTTTGAGGATGAGGATGCTGACTAATGCTTCTTGTCTACATGATCTGATTTAGCAAGACGCGCCGCTGTTGAGTGGCAGTCGCGTGCCAGCCGACCCGAGAGCCAATCAGAAGTCGCTTTGCCATGTTTGCCATCTGCTGGAGGCCGGAAAGCTGTGGAGCTGTGGGCAAACACACACACACACACACACACATGTCATTTTTAAATGGTTCTTGTTTATGAACACATTGAAATGACCCTGTGTGTATGTATTTGTTAGAATAAAGCGATTGTGTGCGTGAGGCTTTCTGTGTGTGTGTGCCGGAGTCACAGGTTGCATGTTGGCTGTTGTCAGTGTGAGTCGAAGTTTTCAACAGCACAACCCGACGGTTTCAACTCCTTGGTCCGTCTCGCTGTCTGTGGTGTAGTGTAGCTCACAGCTGTAAGTCTGTGGTGTAGTGTCACTCACAGCTGTAGGAGAAGCAGCAGCGGGGAGGGGCGGGGGGGGGGGGGGGGGTGGGGGGGGGTTGGAGGACGTAAAGCAGATCATTCTCTTGCATCTGGAGGGTCGTTGGTTTGATTCCCGGGTCCTGCGTGCCTCAGTGCTGAGCTGTCGTTGTGCAAGGTACCTAACCTAACGACGCTCCTGACAATGTGGCGTGTGTGTGTGTGTGTGTATATAGTGTGTGTGTGTGCACGTGTGTGTGTGTGTGTGTGTGTGTGTGTGTGTGTACATGGGTAAATCTAGTGCACAGACGAAAATCCAAAGTGCTTTGAGTGCTCATAGTGGCTGGAAAAGCAGGACATTATTGCAGTCGATTTACCATTAAGGTTATTGGATGCTTATGTATGTTTATGTTACATAAAATGCTAAACATATGTTTGCATCCTCTATGCAATGATAAGTCAGTTGATTTCTGTGTTTGCCTTGAATGCGGTAATTGAAAATGAAGCGAAAAAATAATTTCTTCTCGTCAGCAGTATTTTCCAGCACAGTCCCGGAAAAAAAGGAGGGGAGTTGAGTATTTCATGGTAAACACACAGACTGTACACAAACTGCACAGACGTGCACAAAAATGCTCTCATTCACGCACACACACACACACACACACAATTACACCCAATACACACACACACACACATTCACAGACAATGTAGGGTCATTTCCTTATCGTCATGGGCCATGTAGTGAGAGAGACCTGCTATTGGCCGAGGGCTCCGGCTGCAGGGGTCAATAAGGCATCGATCGATGGCTTCCCCTGCCAGAGCAGAAACACATGTTTTGTGCATTACCATGGCGACGGCTTTCCGTATCGGAGGCATTCAAAGTCACCAATCAAATAAAATACAAGAAAGTGTTCGAACGCTATGCATGTTTTACCTCGTCTTTTCTTTTTATTTCCTTTTTATTCACTATCTGTGTGTGTGTGTGTGTGTGTCTCTCTCTCTCTCTCTCTCTCTCTCTCTCATTTCAGTTTTTGTCTATTTCAGTTTTTCTATTTTTCTTTCCTTTTCTGTCTTTACTTCACTATCTTTCTTTCTCTCTCCCTGGTGTTTCCTGGTGTTTCTTTTCCACCTCACTCCACTCCCCCCCTTTTCCCCCTCCCGCCTCCCCCCCCCGCCCCCGCTCCTCAACCTACTGATTTTTTCCGAGCTCAAAGCTTGTGGACACAGAGGTCTTATCTGGCGCTGCCTCCCTGTCCATTTGGGCTGCTTTTATCTTACCGACGGCTGGCCAGTGGGTGGGTGGGTGGTGGGAGCGAGGGTGGCGTGGGGTGTAGAGGGGTGAGATAAGGCAGACAGGGACACGGTAACCTGCGTGTCGGCCGTCCTCCACCTCCTCCCTCCCTCTCCCCTCCCTCACCCCTCCCCTCCCACAGACTGGTATGTCAAGTGGTTCTGATGGCAGGCAACTCTTCTTTCAGAGTGAATTTCACTGAAATACAGTGTCTTAAAAGAGGGAGGATGTGGTGGTGGTGGTGATGTTAGGGGTGGTGGTGATGTCGGTGGTGGTGATTTTGGTGGTGATAATGGTAGTGTGTGGAGTTGGTGGTGGTGGTGGTGGTGGTGGTGATCATGGTTTTGTGGTGGTGGTGATAGTGGTGGTGGTGGTGCTCATGGTTTTGTGGTGGTGGTGATAGTGGTGGTGGTGATCATGGTTGTGTGGTGGTGGTGGAGAATGGGAAGGGATAGATTGGGGAGGAGGAGGTATCTACATGAAGGGGTATGTTAGCCATGTATGAAGTGGTAGCCTAGATAAGGGCTATAGCGCCTCATCAAAAACCCTTCTTATCTAGTCCATTAATTGCGGCTCTGGGCGTCTAACTGGAGTCTCTCTCCATTCCTGCAAATTGCCCTCTGAATTCCAGAGCCTGTATCTAAAAATGCATAAGAAGTTAATATGAGAAAGGTTTTTTCCTCTATTTAAATTACCTATGATAACTTTTCCCCTGGCATACCCCGTCGGGGTAACGTTTTAAAGTTTCATCAAGGACGCTTTGGGTCTGGTTTAAAACATGAGATGGAATAGAATAGAAACCACGTCCGGCGTGCGTTTAAAAAAACACATTACCAGCTGAACCTTGTGCACCCGAAGCACTATAGACTATGTAGCGGTAGGCAAATGGAGCTCTTAAACAGCAAGGTCTTCGCTGTGTTTTCTAGTGCAGCATTAGTACAGGGTAGAAAAAGAGAGAGAGAGAGAGAGAGCGAGAGCGAGCACTATAGCGATTTTTGAAATATTCTGTGCAGATTCCCATGTCAGCCTCAGCCTATGCAATGCAGTGAGACTGCAGATGAGGATCGGTCTGAGGAGAGAGGAGCGTGTGTGTGTGTGCATGTGTGTGTGAGCGAGAGAGCGAGAGAGAGAGAGAGAGAGAGAGAGAGAGAGAGAGAGAGAGAGAGAGAGAGAGGCAGCAGATGAGACAGAGTCCGCCACACTGAGACTCTCACCTGTGCTGATGGAGGTGCTGCTTCAGCCCGAACGCGCCATTATACGCGAGAGCTACTTGATTACCCTCATCTCAGCCTTAGCCCTCTGCGAGCAACAAACGTCCTGGCGGTACAGTGTGAGCCACTTAAAACAACGTTTACCGCCATTCTGACAAGGAGGCAGCTGGTATAGTGGTTTTAGGCCGTTTAAATCCCGACCAGCATAGAAATGTCCACAGACTATACCTGTAGGCGTTCCTTCAGCAAGATGCCCTGCAACCTGCTCCTTAACGCAGCTTCAAAAGCTCACTGTCTAAGGTGCTTTGGACACAATGCAAGTAAAAAAAATTGGGTTATTTTTGTGCTATGTGATGTAGGGAAGTAGGCCTATTATATTATAGTATAATATTACAATATTGTTTGTGTACGATTGTCAATATGATGATTGGTAAAAGTAGTGCAAAAGAGTGCACAGGCTGTACCAGTGGCAAATGGCGGATACATTTGACCATTTGGCAGGTGAAAAAAAGAAAATCAGGGTTACATAGTCAAACAACTGCTTGGCCGGGAGATTTTTCTACTCTGGTAAAAAAGGTAAAAAGACCAAATTCGAAAAAGTGAGTTTTAGACCATGACTATTGGTCAGAGAAGGAGGAGAGGCCACCTTGTACCAAAATTGCTCCTCCGTTTCTTTCTCGGTTTTAATGCTGAGGGGTTGATATGGGCTGTATTTTGTATTTCAGCAGCGTTAGACACACTTTGTTTTGTGTTGATGTCGAAATAATTCAAAAAAGCGGTGGCCTTTCTTTCTCTGCTGCCCTCGATGAGGAAAAAAAAACACCACCGTTGCATTGCCTGTTCCCAATTTCTGAAGCGCAGGGAGTTTAGAAAATGACAAAATAAAGAAGAAGTGTATTTCACATCTCGGCGAAAGAACGCCAAGCCTCAAACAGGCTTTTCAATAGTTGCTAGGCAACAGCCAGAGAGCCCAGACCGATGCCTTCGCTCGAGTCTGTGTTTAGTGCCGCAAGCTGAACACAAGATGCCGGGGAAAAGCGTACATTTTTAGCGTCGCGCTGGGAGGAGGAATGCGTTCGTCGTCGTCGCCAGGTTGCCGGAGATTAATATGCTCGTTTTTTCATTTATTACATTTTCATTAGGAGGCTGCAGGAGGTGCACAACAAATACCCCCCACCCCCCCTCCTCCTCTCCTCCTCTACTGTCCATGTTCCTGACAATCTCATCATGAAACAAGAACTGTCCTCATTGTAGTCGTGACAAAATAACGACATAATTGAGCAATTACATCATTTTAATAGGTTTTTTCTGATGATTTCCCGTGTAGCCTATGCCAGAGACTCGGCGTCTATTAATTGGGTCACCACGAACATGAACTCCAGCGGCCACTCAATTACTCTCTCTCTCTCTGTCTCTCTCTCTGTCTCTCTGTCTCTTTACCCCCATCCCTCACCCCCCCCCCCCCCCCCCCGCTATCACATACAATATTTTGCTTTCATCTCCGCGACGACGGGAGCCGGGACAGATGTTTCCAGACTGTTTAATCCTACTTGAATAACTCCAGACAGTCTGTGGGGAGTCCGTACGTCTGTGTGCAGAATCATGGCCTGATCCTTACCATTGCAAACAGGTTTCTATCTAGTACATACCACTGCTGCTGTTTACTGTTTAGTCATGTGGCAGACACTTTTCTTCCAAAGTTAAAATATCTTTGAGCTATGTGTCATTTTCCTAAAAGATATCTTGTGTTTCGGGGGTTCGAACCCGTTTCTAACCGCTCACTTCTACACTATATTACTACTACCACCACCACTACTGCTACTAGTACTACTACTACTACCACTTACTGAAATGTAATATAGTCGATATAATAATATGAACTCCTGTATTATATATGCGGCCTTCACCTCTGTGGGTCAGGGTGACCCGCAGAGGTGAAGTTAACTCTGGATTCATTAGCTCCCCTGCTTTACATTATGTTGTCTGGACGTGAGTCCCTTCCCCCTGTTGAGCAGACATCACAAATTCTCATCGTCATCGTCCCCACAGATCGATGTCGTGGTTGAGGGTGTGTGTGTGTGTGACAGTGTGTGTGTTCTCCCAACCCAGAAAGGTTCTGGGATCGAACCCCAGTGTTCGCATGGGCACCCTTGAGCAAGATGCCCCAACCCCATTAAAGCTAAATGACGAAATAGTAGCACAAAACAACAAAGTGAGTGAGGAAGAGGGAAAAAAAGGTGAACACAACATGCTCCTCCAATTACAAAATACACATAATAATAAGACACAGACACCATTATGTCAACCAGCATCCCATCACGCACATCCAATTCTTATATTTAAGCATTGAATCTTTATGTACACGTAAACATACAATGCTTAATGTTCCCCTTTAAGTTAGGAACCAATAGGAACACAGTATGATTTGGCGGTGGGGGGCGGGGTCATCCAGTGTAATTGAACCGAGCTAGAGAACATCTCTGCTCTCGTTTTACCACGCCGAGATCTCCTTGACCCCACGGGATAAAGGCGAGGCTGGTGGAGCGAGCCTGAGTTAACTAGCAGAGAGAGAGAGAGAGAGAGAGAGAGAGAGAGAGAGAGGGAGAGAGCTAAATGGGCCTCTCTTGGGAGGAATGAAACTAAACACTCGTTTTGCAAATGACAGAAGAGTTTTTGAAGAGTTGGAGGATCAGTGATTAGGAGAGAGAGAGAGAGAGAGAGAGACAGCGAGCATAAGAGGGAGTGAGCGAGACTGAGAGAGAATAAGACAGCACATAACTGACATGGAGACAGAAAGGGTAGAGGAAAGGCGAGGATACAAAAATAATTGTTGTTTATCGTCGTTCGTTCCAGCGAGCGAGGACACGCGACTCTTCCTTGACCTTTGGGTTGGTTTTGCTCTCATAATTGACAAACACTTCATAATAAAGAGCCACTGAAATTGAAATTAGACTTTCCAGAGGATTTTTTTTTTGTTATCGCTTTTTTGATTAACCGATCATAAACTCCCGTCTGGGCCCCGAGATAACGAGTTGTTTATTAAGGTTATGTTCTGGTATCTAATAAACGTTACGAGACAGTATCATTTAGGGGGATTGTGTTTTCCGATTTGCCTTGATTAAGAAGCAGAACTCTGCGTCCCGCGGGTCGCGCGTCGCTTCCTTCAAACGGATCGACCAATCGCCACTCAAGGTTATTGTCGATAACTACCGACGAAGGCCTAGGTCAGCCCAGACCAACCCTCCACATGAAGGATGAGTTCAGCACCACGGACAGCGACCGCTGTACTGGGGTCCACACACACTGTGTGTGTTATCTCCACTGGTTTAGTCTGCTAACCGCACCCCTGGTACATAAAAGGTTTGTCCACCTGGGTTTGTCCTACAAGACACCTCTATGAAAAGGGTTTCACTAGTAGGGGTAAAGTAACTTCCTGTTTCTGCAATTTAAACATTGAAAAGGGTCGCATTTGCACAGTAGTAGTAGTAGTAGTAGTAGTAGTGTGTGTGTGTGTGTGTTCTTAATCAGTACTATTGATGCTTGTGATTGCTCATTGAGTGCCAGTGGAAAACATCTGTTGATCATGAACCATTAAGCCATTCTGATGACTACAAGACTGCCACTCACAACCAGTACTGGCAATGGTTTTAGGTTCGAAACCCCAATGTCCGTAGCCTACCTGTGGGCACCCTTGAACAATATGCCCCTAACCCCTACACCTGCTCCATAACGACATGTATCTAAAGTTCACTTGTAAGTCACTTTGGACACAAGCTGAATAGTACATGGAAGAGTGTATGTGTCTTAACTGCTGTGTCTCACCTATTATCTCCCCTAGCATCTCAACACATTTCAGTGTAAACAAGCAAACCCTTTGGGGGGAATGTATTGTGTATCACACTGCCCCATTAGTCATTTATAATGATAATGTACAGAATACAGCAGAACTGTAATTAAATCTATTTTTTTAACGACATTTCCATACTATGGCAAATTGGCTTTCCTTCACCCTTTGCTTTCTGGTACATGAGCTCGTATTAATTAGCAACTAATAAACTGAATATTTACATTCCCCATCTCCTTAATTACCAATTATTTAGTCTCCTAAATGCATGCTATATTAAAGCTTTAGTATGCAAGTATGTTAGACTGTGGTATCCAATTATATTCAAATCAAATCATTTCAAATGTATATTCACATTATGATGGATTACGTTTGGTTCTTATTGATTTGAGGAAAAATATACCATTTGAGTAGACATAATTTATATTGAAAATTTGATTTACTTAAATTGGCTGATTACAATTTCGTAGCTTGGAAAATAACATTGTCAAAATGGATTAACTGGAATGGAAAAACTAATTGTTGGCTGAATAACACATAATTTTCATGTTATTTTGAATCAATAAACTTGGTGCCCAGGAACATAGAAGTAGGCTACAGATAGTTTTATCGATGGAGCCGATCAATATATAATGTGTGTACTATATGGAAAAATTGTTTTCTCCACATGCTATTCACCTATGGATGAACAATATACATCTCTAAAAAAACTTTGAAGCCTTTATATATGATCAAATTCCTGTTTTGCTGTAGAACCAATAGGCCTAAATTTATTACCTCTGATTATTATTACTTCTGATTTTAGTCATGGATCCCCGCGCCATAAAACTGACTGTTTTGGTTACAAGTCTTTCATATCATGTATTGTATTGCTGCCTGGATCCTGGCCACTGACTAAAACCAATTTCCTCAATGCCTGATCAATTCAGAAGATTTTTCGGATAGGGCTGTCTCTACCAATTTATCAAATAAAAAAACACTTTGCAGACATCTAGTTTACTCAAACAACACTTTTCAGACACCATTTCAAGTTCCAGGACAATTCAAAATGACATCTGTAAGATCCTCACTATTTTGTTATATTGCAGACACATTTATTCAAAGCGACTTACAATACAATATGCTCTTTAATGTCAATGATGACATTAAAGAGCAGGTAGAGGTTAGGCGTCTTCCTCAAGGATGCCTACGGCTACTGGTTAGACTGTGGACATAGGGAATTGAACCCAGTAGGCCTACCTTTTGTGCTGGGAGTCAAACACCATGGCCACTACACTAGCCTGTCCCCTTATATACTTTACCCCTCCCGTCTAAATGCCGTGATACAACATTTGCAGTACGGTTGACCATTCATTCGGTAGCGCTCCTTTGTCCAATTCTGTTCACGTGACAACCTGAAAATGGCATTTGTTAGCATTATGGGCAAAATATTCACACTGAGCTCATCCTGGTATGGATAAATGATGACAAAAGAAAGTGTTAAGCGAAACCGGCGTGATAGACATATGCGTATTTGTAATATGCTGCACTCACAGACACCTGCAACGGTGATTCACAGTCTCCTGCAACAATGCACATGCCAGGAATACTAAGGAATCCTATATATTGTTTTACATTGCATTACATGACATTGCATCATCATCTTGCAGATGCTCCAAAGCAAGCGGTGTGTGTCGGTGAAAGTCGACGCCCATGTGTGCAACCTCATTCAGGTGAAGTTAAACCGTGTTAACAAGCAGGCTACAAGTTACAGAGTTACAACTTCTTTAACGAGTAGGTAACAAGTGAAGTTCAAACCTTGTTAGAGAGCAAAAAACTAAATCACCTTTGAATTTCCAAAACTGAAATTGGCGGGGAACGGCTGGCTGGAGATGCAGCAACAATACGGCAAAACATCCCTCAAACTCAGGGGCTGCAAGAGAGTGTGTTACCGACACAGTAAAGTAACAACCAGTATGTTGTTACTGCGAGGGAGGGGGCACGTTGGATAGGGCGACCAGACGTCCCCGTTTCTGGTGGTATGTCCCTGGCTGGAGCTGTCCCCGGAAATGTCTCAGGTTTAAAAAAAGAAAAGGATTTTACAAATATATTCTAGCCAAGGTTGCAGCTTGCTGATGAATATTAATTTCCAGACAGTTGGTTATTAGTCTCGTGTCTATCTGATAGGCTGGGAGCGACCTCGCTACGCGGGCGTCTATCTATCGACTTCATACCATAAGCAGGCTGATCATAAACAATAGGCTATCGATTCCCTATTCGAGTAGCCTACTTTGAGTTGTTTTTGGCCGGTTTACCAAAGCTTAAAACACATCATAGTAAACCATTGGGCATGGATTGCCCGATATTTTTCTACAGTACTACATTTACCATGATAAGAATAGGCAAAATGTACTTTTTCTATATTTTTTCTCAGAAATAATCGAAACTGCAAGCATCCCCATTTTTCATTTCAGAAACCTGGTCACCTTAAGAATGAGGTTCAGGTTTCCGTCCAGCTTATCCTTCGCCTCTCACCCCCCCCCCCCTTCACTTTTTCCTCCCATGTGTGCTTTCCTCCTTCTTACGTCTCCCCTCTCTCTCATGTGGATGGATGGTTCCTCCGTTAGCGCCGCTCCACCCACGGTGCGCAGCGGTGTGACATAACCATTAGTTTTTTTTTTGTTTTTTTTTTCCATCCGCAAAAAAAACCTTCGACTACAAGCGGCTATTCGTCAGGTAGCCGCCGCCTCGTGTTGAACCTCTCGCGGAATGACAGCCCATTACCATGGGATCCTGTCTGTGCTCACACACTGGCTTCAGTAGAAATTGTGAAGTGAAATATTCTGTGAATAACTAAGAATAGACGAAGGGAGAGGGGGGGGGGGGGGGGTAGGTTATATAACTGTTCTGTGTATGCACGTAACGTTACACCGTTATACTGTGCACTTCCTCAGCCGCAACGTTACAAGTATAACCGATGAATGCTATCACGCCGTTTCTGACGACAGATGTTAACAGATAGACTAAATGGCAAGAGATACAGAATACAGATACATAAATGAGCGCTAGAGAGAGAGAGAGTGATATAGACGGAGAGAGAGACAGTGTGGGAGAGTGATAGAGAGCGGGAGACAGCATGTGAGAGAGACCGTGGGAGAGAGAGAGGGTGAGGGGATGAGAGGAGTGAGAGACAGGGAGAGAAAGCCCTTTGAATCTTGACAAAGAGAGTGACAGAGAAAGAGAGAGAGAGAGAGAGAGAGAGAGGAGTGGGAGGGGAGGGTGGGATTCTTGTGATCTTTCTGAAGCTAGTCTCTCTGGATGAGTGGAGATCATAGCTGTTTGTTTCTGTGTGCGACTCTACAGTCCCTACAGCCCCTGAGAGTGACAACTTGAAACAACGCTTTAATGTTGTTTTGTTTTGGTTTGGGTTATTTCTTTCTATTATATTCGTTTGATACTGTGTGCATCTGAGGGCGAACGCTGTGTGGCACTGGGCACAGGTTATACAGAGGTAAAAAAAAAAAACACTGCATGCTGTTATAAAAGTGTGAGTGTTAGTGTTTCTACTGAGAAGAAGGACTTCATCATGTCAGTCGCAGCCTGCATTGAAAAAATACTTTAGCATGACAGATCTTACTGTGACATTTGTGTCCAACGTTTGACCTTATTGGCCAAAATGTAATCATAAAGTGTTTTAATCATAAAATAAGTAAGGAAAAAAAGAAAAAAAATCTTCGAAGCCTTTGAAGCTTTTTTTTTTATGTACTTTGAATTTCTTGTTTCGCTGTAGAGCCAAGAAATTAATTTGCAGACTTGGTCAGTGCCAAAATAAACTAACATTTACATTCTTTCATATCATGTATTGCTGCCTGGATCACAGCCACTCACCGAAGCCAACTTCTCGATTAACCGACCGATTGAAAAGATTCCTGTGAGCCGTCTGTGATTATGTCAAAAACGGCACTGTCTAGGTTAAATAAAACAAGCTTTAACTTATCGGCAAAAAAGATTGTGTGTCTGAATTATATATGAATATATAATATAAATGTTTTATGATGGAAAATTCCCCCCTTTAATGTTAAACAGTGGCAGCGAGGGAAAAGAGGAGATTCATTCATTTAGATACTGAAAACAAACCAGCATCACACTAATTATATTTACGTTAGATACGTTGAGGGAAGTAAGTAGAATTATAGAGAATTATAGTATAATATAGTATAACAACGTTCGGCGGCTCAACCCACTAGTGCGCTAACCAAGGCGCCCATATACCTCGAGTGACCCGGGTTCGATTCCCACCTGTGTTCTTATGCCGTCTCTCTTTCAACCCACGTTCCTGCCCATAAAGGCACAAAAAGCCCATGAGAAAGTGACCTTAGCTCTGAGGAAGAGAGGAAGCTTTCACCTGCGCTGTGCTTTATGACTCACTATGAAAGCTATCGGGGGGGCTCTACTCAACCATTCATTTTCATGTCTCTTGAAGTAAAAAAACAAATAAAAAAAGGAAGTAAATTGAACACAGTATTGAACCCATGGGTCCTACCGCTCCTGTTTACATCACACACTGTGTTTCTTACCGTGATTGACAGTAAGAAAATAATGCCAAAATTATTACAATGCAAAATAAATACAAGACTAGGTGTGAGAATAGCTGCTCATGTGCATTTTCTAGATCAAGATAATCGGAGTTATCACAAAATAACAAACACCTTTCGGATGTGTGATTTAACTTTTAAAGTTTAGACTTTTTTTCTCCTGGTCTGTTTGTTGAATCCTAACACATGAAGAAAAAAAAAAAAACAGGCTC
>JAOPHQ010003435.1:60000-62500 GCA_030340625.1 Merluccius polli
AGAAGAAGAAGAAGAAGAAGAAGAAGAAGAAGCAGAAGAAGAAGAAGAAGAAGAAGAAGAAGAAGAAGAAGAAGAAGAAGAAGAAGAAGAAGAAGAAGAAGCAGAAAAAAAAGCCAAGCCACAGCCCAAAGCCTTCATATAACGCAGTAGGGTTCCCTTGGTAATCTGGATTTCCTGCAGTAGAGGAGCGTGGTGCTGAAGCAGCGTCGCAGCTCCCGATTGGAGAAGATGCAGATGAAGGGGTTCACCCCGGCCTGGGCGAAGCTCATCCACACGGCCGCCGTCAGGTAGCCTCCGGGGACCACCGGGCCCCTGGCGAACACCCGCCAGTAGCAGGCCACCAGGTAGGGCCCCCACAGCGCCAGGAAGAAAAAGGTCATGATGTAGAACATCCTACTAATCCGCTTCTCCGTCTTGAACTCGTCCAGCACCAGCAGGCGCCGGCGCCCGGCCGCGTTGCTGTTCTGCCGGATGCCCAGCAGGGTGGGCGGGGTGGGGCCCCTCCCGAAGCCCGCCAGCCAGTTGGCCGCCGCCTGCCCGCTGGCCCCGGGTCCGTGGAAGGTCCAGTTCTGGCTGACGGCCGGCACGAACTGCACCGGCTTCATCTTCCGCCGGTCGTGCACGAAGAAGATGAGCTTGAGGTAGACCAGGTGCGTGGCCAGCAGGATGAGGGCCAGCAGCAGCATGAAGCCCAGCGAGTCGTTGGCCCGGAACGAGCGGTGCTGGAAGGTGCACTGGTCCTCCTCGCGGATGAAGGAGTACGTGCCCACGTCCAGCACGGGCGGGAAGGCCATGGCCACCGACAGCGTCCACACCATGCACACCACGGCCAGGCACGTCCAGAAGGTCAGCCGCTTGGTGTAGAAGCGGTGGTGGGCGATGGCCAGGTAGCGCGTGACGCTCACGCAGAAGAGCATGAACGCCGCGTGGAAACAGGAGAGCACGCCCAGGAAGGCGATCACTTTGCAGGTGAGCGTGCCGTACGTCCACGCCGAGCCATTCTTCACGGAGGTGAAGACGAACGGGAAGCAGATGGCCGAGCGCAGGATGTCGGAGGCGCACAGGTCCAGCAGGAAGTAGTACGGCGCGCGGTGCAGGCTCTTGTCTTTCACCAGCAGGATGGAGATCAGGAGGTTGCCGACCACGCCGACGCCGATGATGAAGCCCAGCGAGGTCAGTTTGAGGAACGTGGCGAGCGGCGAGACGTTCTGCAAGATGGTGGTGTCCCCTGCATGGCTGTAGTTCGCCATAGATGGAGGAGGGATCATAAAGATAGCGGCTTAACAGCTTCAGCCGAGTATCATGACCTAGAGGCTGCCGGCGGGGGCCGCGGGTCCATTGGGCGGTGTGCTTTGGAAGAGGTTTCCACACGTGTAGGCCACTTCTCCTCTAAGGCATCCTTTGTTCCTTTGTCTCATCACACCTAGAAATCCCTGAAAAAATACCATCCACCCCCGTCAGCAACAGCAACAGCAACAGCAAGAGCAAGAGCATTTGGGGTTGGCATCTCCCATGCTCAAAAACCTTTGACTTTTAATCTGCCTTGTGATCTCGGGGGGGCGGTGGGGGGGGGGGGGGGGGGGGTTAATTCTAGGGGCTGTCATGAGATACACCCATTAGGACCAGGACTCGTAGTCTTGCAGCAACATGTTTTTATGGTTTTTTAATGAAATGGTCGTTGGGTATAGAGGGCAATATCAGCTTTTGAGGCGGGGGGGGGGGGGGGGGGGGGGGGGGGGTAAGGCTGCAGTCGCTTCTGCCTCAGACTGAATACGTTGTGCTGCTGAGACGACACTGAGATTGGGCGATTGGGCTTTTGATCCTATATATGGCTGGGATGCTAGATATATATGGACATAATGCAATCTGTTATAGCTTCAATGGTGGTACAGAATATAACACACACACACACACATGCATGAACAAAAACAACGATGTAAGAATAAAGCAGGCAACCACACCACAGCCAACCATGGCATCCATTGGGCCACCTATACAACAAAAGATTTGAAGTATATATATATATATATATATATATATATATATATATATATAGGCTGCTAAAGGGGAAAATGCAACCAGAAAATCTCCTGATCACACCCAACCCTGCAGAAAAGAGAGGCTATCTGAGGGATGGCTCGCCCTGCATCCGTGCATTGTTTCAAACCAACAGCGAATAAAAGCATCCCCGTTTTTGTGTGTGTGTGTGTGTGTGTGTGTGTGTGTGTGTGTGTGTGTGTGTGTGTGTGTGTGCGTATGTGTGATCAACGCTTGACTAAATGATGAGAGAGCCCCATAAAAAATAAATAAAACATTGTTCTCGTTTGAGCGTTTATTCAGCTACACTTCATGGTCCGATTCAACCGCGTCTCTGTTTTTTGTATTATTATAAGGCTATACCTTATAATAAAAAAAAAAGAAAGAAAGAAAAAAAGGCGTCTTTAAATATAAGTTACATTTGAATGCACCGCATTTAACTCGATGTAACGTTGGGAAATAA
>JAOPHQ010003435.1:65000-112500 GCA_030340625.1 Merluccius polli
GGCTCCGTGAGTACCAGCCCAGACAGGCGCACACCCCCACCAGCGACAACACCGCGGCGAGCAGCCACGCCACGCCGTCCCCGGCGTCGTACGCCTCCGCGGGGGCGAGGAGACAGGCGAAAATCCCGGCGGCCAGGATAGGCGAAACGACGTGTGAGAGTTCACCCCTGGCAGCCATGTTAGCGACGTGTTCTAGCCGTTAGCAGCAGCAGGAAGCGGCGTCGGAGTCAGGTGATGGCAACAGAGCAGGGTGACCGTACTTCCGGGTTCCGCCAGCCAATCACGTCGCGGCGTGTGTTTCCGCTCGATCCCCAATTTCATTTATTCAATATTATTAATGAATATTCGTATTATTAACCATGCGCGAGTGCACGGTTGTCTTTAATATCGCTTTGTGCTGTACCTGAGCTGTTTGATATTATGAGTCACACTCTTCCCGAGGTTGTCCTCATTTGGTCTCTCTCTCTCTCTCTCTCTCTCTCTCTCAGCTGTTTTTTCCCTTTCAATATCTAATAATTTAACGTTACCTTGTTCCCTGGTTCCACACAACACGACACAGAAAGAAAGTCACTGCAAGGCTTTACATACAGGCTTATGCGTTGATCAAGTGGAGGAAAGTGGGTGTTGAAGTAGATATCTTCCAGGATACATACAATTAATCTCCCCACTCCTCGTCTTCTGCATCTTAATGAACAGCACAGAAAACGCATGTTCTCTCCACTTATTGCTACATAACACTGGCCCTGCAAAGTGTACTCATACTGTGTGTGTGTGTGTGTGTGCACTAATGAGCATGCATGCACGTTGTAAGTGCCACCGTTAATATAGTCAGATGCTTAATGTTGCTGTGTGCGCATGCATGTGTATGTGTATGTTGCTTTTCAAGAAATTCAAATCAATGTTTTTTTTTCTCTATCAGTGCTTCACTTTGCTAGACTGCGATTCAGCTAAATATAGGCGTCAGGTTTCATTAAATGCTACAATACAGAACCAAAATGGAGGAATCTGCCATGGAGATTAAGGTGTCCATCTTACACTTTATTAAGGTTATGTAATACTATTGAGGCCTACAGTCCAGATAGAGTACGCATATATGAACTTATAATACAGTCTGGTTATAACTGTATTTACTGTGTGTCATACGGAATAATACTTTGTTTAAGTAAGTATAGACCTGGGTGCTGTTAAAAGATTGATCAAACCTAAAATAAACCATTTCCGGAGCTGTCGTTTGTAACACAGGAAACAGTTATCCATATTTAGCAAAAGAACCATCCCAAAAAACACCTCTCCCCAAAGATGAATTATATTCCAAAATTGGTTTCACAGAAAACAGCGGTCAGAGCTTAAAACGTACCGGGAGCTTTTGTAACGGGGTGGAGAGGACGATCCATAATTAATTCTTAGGAGAGGCTGGGGACATGACAAATGCATTGTCCACTTCTGCTTTTTGTGCTAATGTTGTTGATGTTTTAAAATAAATGAAAAAAACAAACAAAAGGAGAAAAAAAAACATTGCAGCACCTAAATCAACTGGAAAGAGGAGAGAGAGAGAGAGACTAGTCAGACTCGTACTCTAAAAGAAGAATAGGAATAGGCAGGCCTGTGCATTACACCTCTCTTTTCACGTCACAGGGGAAGGTGAAGATGGGCACTCGACAGTCACACATCCGGGCATCACTTTGACAGTTGTGTGTGTACTAATCAATTCATCCCTGCGTTGTTTAAAGCCTGGTTTAACACCTCTTCCTCTCAGTGCTGTGTTTGTCCATGAACAATGTGCACCTACTGGAGGTTTTTGTTTCCCATGGCAACAGAAGCAGTATGTACCGTTGGATAATGGACTACCTGTGTAATTCTGCCTACAGCTGTAACAACATGGAGTCGGAGCCACCTACCTGTTGACATATCTGTTGATTATAATATAAATAGCATATTAAGTAGTTGGCAAAATTTCGCACAATCACTGCAAGAGTCTGCCTTTCCTGCGTTAACTGTTAACCATAAGACCTGAATGTGTAAAGGACTTCAGGTTGAAACCCTTTCGCGTTTTTATAAATCTTCTACTATCTATATACAGTTCTTTCCTGGGTTCTGCTTTATTTGCACTTGCCGCTAGCTATCCAATATAAGTTGTCTTCCTGTTCTGCTGCAGTTTATCATTTTCCTATGTTACCCAGAATGGCTTTCCTTCCCCTCGCTGTTTCATAAGCCAAGAAGCCAAGGTGTTGCATTGTGGATGAATGAGGCTGAGAGCATAGCTAGAATAGATGTGTCCTCTTGCTAAATTACTGATCTCTCTCTCAGTAGGATAGTGCTGGTTCAGGACCAGTTCATGACTGTCTGTATTTCAGAAACCTCTCTTAGGTATCTCGTGTGATTCATAGAACTGCTATAGAAGTAAAAAAAAAAAAAAAGATCATTTCTTTTTCTCGCATGACAAATTGAATCTACAGTCAGGAAAACTGCCTTCGGGCTGAGCTCATGCATCACAGTTATGTATTGCATATGGCCAGGTGCACGAGTGTGTGTTTGCTGGTGTGTATCTGTGTGTATGCAACTGATAAGCCAGCATCGTCATTTAGTTTCCTCTGTGACATGTGGTTCTGTATATAACACACACACACACACACACACACACACACACACACACACACACACACACACACACACACACACACACACACACACACACACACACAAAGAAAATGGGACGGCAACTGTGACAGATCTCCATCCCAGCTAGTTTGGAGTTTTTCACAGCAAACAGACTCTGGTCTGCACTATAGCACCTGAAGGAGACCACAACACCTCCAAGTCTACTGAGCCCAGAGTGTACTTACATACGTACTTCATGACCGCGGCTCCTCCTCGAGTGTGTGTGTTGATGGCTGGTTTATCCTGGGTGCCATGATTGCTCTGCACCACAGGTGTGCAGCCCCACCTAGCCAGAGTCCAATCAGTCAGACTCAGGCCAGGTGAGGCTGTAAACCAGCCATCAACAACACACACTCCACACACACCAGAGAGAGAGAGAGAGAGAGAGAGAGAGAGAGAGAGAGAGAGAGAGAGAGAGAGAGAGAGAGAGAGAGAGAGAGAGAGAGAGAGAGAGAGAGAGAGAGAGAGAGAGAGAGAGAGAGAGAGAGAGAGAGAGAGAGAGAGAGAGAGAGAGAGAGAGAGAGAGAGAGAGAGTCTAAAAGTGACCAAATTAGCTAAGTTCTGCGCCATGCCCATTGCCCATGTAGGTAGAAATAAAACACGTAGTGTACGTAACCTATACCTATGTACAGCTATGGGATACAGAAGTATATTTCAGCCTTAAAGGAGAACCAAACCCACTGACTCTGCCTTTGAAAAATGCTTTCAGGTATTTTTTTCCTTCTGGGGTTGCAGGGCTGCAGGCTCTCCTTTAATAAACGCCCCTTCAATTCAGTTTCAAAAAGCGGAGGACAGGGTAACCATATCAGCCGATTAGAAGTTATGCATGCAATAGCACATGTTTAACCTAGAGATGGAGTCATCTAATGCAAACCAAAGTTCAAGTGGTGTCAGGCTTTGGGTCTCCTTTAAAGGCCCCGTGAAACAGAAGTCAGAGCGCTATTTGCGCATATTTACGTATTTCCTGTAAAACACAAAGCTAGGGAGGGACTTCCTCATATTGATCTGGGGTCTCAGATTGGCGTTAGCGCTGAATATGCTGCCAGATTGACAGTAGCTGGCAGCTCAACATGGAAAGCCATGACGACAGCCTGCTCTCTGTCGTGGAGGACATCAAAATTTGAGAAAGCATTTTCATTGGATGCAAAATTAGTAAACGCCGCTGAGGATGAGGCATCAAACATTTGAAACCGTTTTACAGGAAGAGAACAGAGAGAAGAGAGAGTTTTTTCACATATATTTGGCATATAACAAGAGATAAACTAACAACACAGGGACACAAAATGAACAATGGGAAAATGTATTTTCATTTCATGCGGCCTTTAAAGGGGCGGTGGGCTGTGGCCTCTGTCCATGGTTCTGGGTTTTTGCTGGGCCTGAACCACTGTCCATGGTGCTGATTCTGTAGCCCTCTTTGGTGTCAGCATGCATGCTCAACAGGTTCACCAAAACCCAGGATACTGTAATGATATCCTCTGGTAAACCCTATTGGGGTTTAAACAGCAACAGCAGTAATAACCTAAAGATAGCATTATAGTGTTCAATAATTCTTTAATAATTGTTTACTATCTTCTGACATGTAAGCGCAACTCAACTTTCTTGTCACTGTAAAAGAGGAAGATAAATGTTAATACAAATTAAAATATACTTTTTCATTTAATTAAATTGCCATGAACAAGATTGTGACCAAGCATTGGGTTATTTGCCCAATTGAGTTTTCAGGGATTTCCGATTAAGCGGTTTACACGCTGTATATAGTGAATTAAATTCCATTACAATCCCAATATGTCATCCGAGAGACGTACATTTAACAGAAGAAATTTGAGCGTTTGTGCTTTTAAAAGTACACGTGAATTGTTTTAATCCTCCATCCTAAACTTGGCGGGCGGTATAGCCCCACACGGCACCAGGTACAAACAATACATTAAACGGTTTTATGCGTTGGCTCTCGCGGGCAGCCTCCTTCATATCGGCGCTGCGTTCATGTGCTCCATATGGCACACTCCATTAATTTATAAAAGCGTGTGATGACTTTTATTTGGAGGAACGTGTTAAATTTTAAATGCTCGTTAGCGCGAGCGCCCCCGACCCGCCTCTGTTTACTAATGCAAACGCCGTCGTGCGACGCTGTGGTGGACGCTGTGGTGGACGCTCCTTGCTGGGAGGCGGTTGTATTGTGTGGTCATTGTGGTTCAACAGACGGGTCGCGTTGAAGAGCCATCGAGAGCGTTTCTCTGTTATCGCTGCATAGCTTGCATACAATCAGCGTCCGGTAAATTGGCCCTGTAGACAGGGCTATAAAGTTCAATTTTAAACGGAGGTGAAAGTGAGGCCGTGAAAATAATGCCTCCGAACCGGACGAGGCTTGATCTCAAGGCTATTGATAAACTGCAGTGTGTAATTACCCAGTGGAGCAGAACAAAAAAAACATACATACATACATTGATTTCAATTCGATGACAATTTCCCAATAGTGAAAACCACCTGGCGTCGCAAGAAACACCCCTTAGCAGAGAGAGAGAGAGAGAGAGAGAGAGAGAGAGAGAGAGAGAGAGAGAGAGAGAGAGAGAGAGAGAGAGAGAGAGAGAGAGAGAGAGAGAGAGAGAGAGAGAGAGAGAGAGAGAGAGAGAGAGAGAGAGAGAGAGCTCTCCCCAGCTGCCACCTCACAGAAGCTCCCCCTCGCCACTCTCTCTGTCATGCATTATGTCCAATTGCCACCGTAAACAACCCATTAAGTGACCTATTTATTCTGGGCCAAATCTGCTGGCTCACTCACCCCCCCCCCCCCACCCCACCCCCCCCCCCCCACCCCCCCCCCCCCCACCCCCCAAACCCCAATTACTTTGCCGGCAGCAACGTCGTCTACGCAGGACTGCTTCACTTTCACTTTACACTTTTAAATCGATACCCCTGCAGACCCCGGGAGAGCCCTTTCATGTGCTTCTAGCCTTGTCGGCAACAGCTCTCGTGGTCACCTTACACATGTTGGCCCCAGATTAAGTTTGTCGAGTGTGTGCGCTTAAGTTTGTTGAGTGCGTGCGTGTGTGCGTGTGTGTGTGTAATCATCCACATGCATCCTTTGATGCACGTGATTTATAATAGCACGCGTATTTCCAGGTTAGACAGTAAAAGCTCTTTCCTTTCTCTTTAACCTCAATCCCCTTCCCTCTGTGTGGTTGTGGCTGTCATGCCTCTCTCTCTCTCTCTCTGTCTCTCTATGTCTCTCTCTCTGCATGGAGTCATCAACCGAGAGGGGGGGGGGGGAATTAAGGAGGCTGCTGAAGGTAATTACAGAGCCTGAGTCAATTTGCTCTGTCGAGCCTCCATGTCCTCTTCTTTGGCCTCTGTGCTCAGGCCAACTGTAAATGCAACAGGGAAGGCGTCCATCAACACGGACCTGTGTTAAACTAGTGCAGTGGTTTCCCGCGAAAAACTAGTGCAGTGGTTGCCCGCGAAAATGGGATACCATGATCCCATTTTCATGGTCGGAAAACGTTTGCGACCCCAATTTCAGACGTTTGTGTGCATCTGTGTTTTTTTTAACCAATCAACCCAATCAACAGCCTGTGATGGTAATGTCCCGGTGAATGCGTACGCAAGCGCACCACGCTGTAAAGTGAAGTGATTAGCAGTAGTTTCGCTCCTGGGGCTTGAGGAGACCTTTTTAAAACATTTTCAATCATCAAATGTCTGCAGCTTATAAGGCAGCCATCTCCCATGACCCCTATGCTTATCATGCGGTGGGATTCAAGTGGGGTGCCGACCCCAAGGTCGCGAAACACACGTTTTAAATTTACTTTGCCAATCATTTTGGATTAAAAAGTCTGTTCAATTGTAATTGGAAAGTGTCAGCTGTGTCAGCCGTGTCAGTTGTTGAAGCCGGTCCATGCCTCAGGGTTACTATTTTGGTCCCCAATAGCTTGCCATACTTGGTTAACAATGTTGCTAGTGTCAGGACTTGAGCAAGATAGATATAGATAATGACGTACTTGTAATTATTACAGTTCATAGCTGTGGGTGTTGTTACAATCTGTATTGTTAGAAAGAAAAACAGGTTATGGATGGCATAAGAACGAGAGGCTTAATCCTACACACTGTACTTTTTAAAGGCTGTGAAATGAAGTAGTCGAAAACATATTTTCATTTGGCTGTGAATGTATCATCGCTCAAATAATTTAAACCCACTCAATAATTCCTCTATTGTGTTTGAAAATGTGGTTGTTTTGTGTGTTTTGAAAAATACAAAAAAATAAAGTAACATAATAATCTTTTTTTTAGTTTTTTTAGTTTATTTTCAAGGTAATACACAAAGTGAAATAGTGTATGAGTTGTTTTACTACGAATTTGTGGCTCATGAAGACTAAGGGAACCTCAGGGAAATCTAAGGGAACAAACTGGGTGACCTTTAAGAAACAATGGACCATTTTTCTGACAATTTGCACATTGATAATATGTATCACACTTGTACCATCTGTCACTGACAAAAAAAGTTGTTTTGTTTTCATACCTTCTTCAATTTTGTCAAACTCCTACCAATGATTAAGTTGTGTGGTAATATGACCGGAGACAATACAGGCACTACAAGGATAATGTTATTTTAATAATACTTTATTTTGGCTACATAACACCTTTCAGTGCATGGGCTTTACAAAACAAACTGTACAACCAAATAGATTACAATAAAATGTCATGAATAGCAGTTAATAATAGGTTAAATCAAAATAAAGTATTGAAACTCTTCTGTGTTGGACACTTTTCTACACAGGAGATTATTGTACATTTAGGCAAATCTTAATGAGTAATAAAACTGGACATCTGTAAGCCTTATCTAGAATGTGAGACTTGACTGTTGTACGTGTGAGATCTGATCATTGGCTCAGTCAAAAACTGTTAACCTTGGACGATTAGGGTGGAGGATGACTGGTCAATAGCTTGGTTGAAGAATTTGTGTTTGAATGAGTTTTTTTTGAAATTCTGTGAAATACGGTTTGAGGAATGGGTTGCCACAGTTGACCTTTTCATAAAACCTTTTATTGCCTCATAAAAAAAAAAGTCTGCAGAGATTCCCGTGAAGTTTTTGTTCTTGGCTCTTCTTCGAGGGTGCTAGGGTGGTCATTTTGACCGGGGGGAACATGCAGTGCAGATGTCATTTTGAGTCGAGCTACAGAGTCAAAAGTGACCCGGAGAGAGATGATTACTATAATTATTGTTCTGGTCTGCGATGAGCGTAGAGGAGAAAGTGGCTGAATAAAGTGTGAATGTATGAGGTTTAGCTTATTTGGTCAAATGCTGTATGTGAGAGTGAATAGAAGAGGGGAAAATAAATACAATGCTGTTGCTGAAGTGATCAAACACACCAAGGGCCCTATTTTGCCGGTCTGAAACGCAAGTATGAACCGCAAAGCGCAAGTGGCTTTGTGGGCGGATCTTGGGCGCTGTTGCTATTATACTGGCGGGATAAATGACGCTCGCGCCCAGCGCAAATCTAAAATGGGTTGGTCTGAAGTAGCTACATTAGTCATAGGTGTGGTTTGGGCGTAACGTGCAATAAACCAATCAGAGCGTCGGCTCACATTCCCTTTAAATGCAGGCGCGCTTGTTCCATGGCGAGCACATCGCGCATCGCCAATACTGACCAGACGTGTCCAATCCCGCCGTAGCGCGCGCATGGCCATCAGAGGGAAAAATAATTAGTTATTCTGTTTAAATCTTTTCAGCTTTTCATTTTCCGTTGACAAAATGTAAATGAAGAAATGTCACAAAGACATACTTTCCGATGTTTTGGCCTCACTCTCACTGAATCACGAGGTTATGAATGCTAATGCATGGTGATATATTTGCAATGTAGACCGAGATTACTTTGCTTATAGACAGCGCTTGAAGTGGAAAAAAATAAGTGCCAGTACTGCGTACGACGGGGGGGGGGGGGGGCGATTGTCGACCGGGGGGGGGCCGGTCATAACCCACCCCGGACCTACGACCGACGAGGGGGTGGGGGGGGCAGCCTGTGACAAGTGCCAGTACGCAAGAAAAAGTGCCGGTGCGTACCGGCCCACTTCAAGCACTGCTTATAGATGAGCTCTTCTGTCAAATAAGCTGAAGCGCATTTTCAGTCTGCCGAATATCGTTCAGTTACACGGCTTCGTGTTTCTGTGTTTCCGATTATAAAACATTTCACGCGCTGTTGATGGCATAATAAAAGGTGTCATATGTGTCTTGCGACTATTGGTCAAACAGGTTAATTTGATCCGTCATTACTATTAGCCTGAATATTTTTGGGTAACTGTGTACGCTAGATTTACGCCTATTTGTTCACATATGTAAAAATGGGAACTGCTTCCTTGTAGATGAGAGAAGCAAAGTGTATGCACGTTACACACACTACACTATGGCCATCGGGACGGCTGGCCGTCGGGAGGTTCGGGAGATTTCCCCAACGGCCGGACGATTTCAGGCCGAGCCGGCCGGCCGTAATTATTTTTTTATTTTATTTTATATTTTTTTATTTGGTGTACTATTATTTTTGAGCCGGCCCCCCCGTCAACAATCACGCATTCCCCCCCCCCCCCCCCCCCCCCCGTCAACAATCGCGCATCCCCCCCCCCCCCCCCCCCCCCCCTCCACCGTCAACAATCGCGCATTCCCCCACCCCTGATTATGGCCAAGCGCCCTTAAAATAGGGTCTGAATAAGCGCCACTGACTTTAAACTAGGTTTCTTCTGGTCTGTGGTGCTATTGTTTTGTGAAAGTGCAGAATAGCACCAGGGAACGTTAGCGCCGGGACACGCCTCCTGTTTTCGCTGAACCGCCCCCGGAGCGCAACTTCATTCCCCAAGTGAAGGACTTGCACCTTGCGTCGGAAAATTCCAATGTGCGTCGGGTGCAAAATAGGAATTCCGCAAGCGCCAGTGAACAAAGTCAATTGCGCTGAGTGCAAGATAGGGCCCAAAATGACTAAAGTGGCCTATGGCATGTTATACCTTGTTGGAAAGCTCTAATTGTCCTGAGTCGAATGCAAGCGACCATTTTCTGTTAGTACAAAGACAGTGTGAAATAAATAAACACTTTGTTTGAAATAATTTCAGACATCTGTTATGTTTCAAGTGAGGACGTGGTTTGATGACATCATCAAACGCGCCGCGCCGTCTCAATAACAAGCCTGGGCATGTGCGGCCGTGTAGCGGGACGCTAGTTGTAGCTGTAGTTATGTCGGTGGTTTGGAATTATTTCAAAGTTTCTACGTTGAATAGTAAAATAGGGGTTATGCGCAACATACTTCCGCATTCTGCGAAACAGGTCTCATCACAACCGGTTCAGGTCCGCTGTATCGCGCTCACATTATTTTATGTATTAATCCGCACTTCCAGACCGTCACCGGGGCTTCAGAGTAATGTGTCCGAGGAGAGTAGCCCTCTCCCGGACACACACGCTAGCTTTTACCGCTGTTTTGTTTTTATTTATTAATCCACACTTCCAGACCGTCACCGGGGCTTCAGAGTAATGTGTCCGAGGAGAGCAGCCCTCTCCCGGACTCACTCGCTAGCTTTAACTGCTGTTTTTTTTCATCCATCTTTTCTTCTCACTAACATTCAGATGTTAAAATCAAATAAAACGCCAACAGTAAAAAGGGCTAACTAGGCCAAGTCAATAGCTGTCGCCGTCAGTTCCTACCGCTGCTACCGGCTTTTCCGGCAAGCGGAAGTCAGGAGACCTGTTTTCCGGTTTGATCACGTGACGCTCGGCATAAAGCCTATTGCGGTTTGCAATGAGTGTAAAGCGGAGGTTTCACGTGGCCGCATATATTGGTGTCGTATCGGTTGATATCGGTATCGGAAATTAAGAGTTGAACAATATCGGTTATCGGTAAAAAAGCCAATATCGGACATCCCTAATATTGGTTAAACCACCTAGACCACCATAGAAACCACCTAGAACAACCTAGCGAACAAACAGAACACCCTAGCAACCACATAGAACACATAGAATTACATAGAACATAGAATTTATTTATTATTCTTTATTATTCTCATCAAACTTTGGCACCTATCTCCTCCCACAATTCTTCATAGATGTAAAATGTTCATCTTAGCTTGGAATCACGTGATATTATTCACATTTTTTAAATATTGTATACTTTTTGAAATATTCAACTTTTAAACATTAAAAAATCATAATGGAAGTCAATGTGCAGATTTGTAAAATGTATTTTGTATTTAGTTTTATACCTGCTTTGTATATTTTTGCTTCGTCTCATTGATTTCCATTGTCAGGGCTAGAATTACCTTTAACAAAAGCTAAACATACACACAAACAAACACACCGTGGAGCATAAAAACAACAATATTTCACTTAGAAACACAAGGTAAACTTAAACTGTTAAGGTGGTTCTTGTTTCACTAGCGTTAAAATAATTAATCGACTAGAATTGTATTAATTGAGCATCGGGCGTTTATGTGCGACAACCCCTGTTTATTTTGGGAGACACTCCCCTTTCTTAAAGGGGCTGTAGACAACTTTTCAACTAGTATACTCAATGCAAAAACATAGCGTACACAGATATAAGTAGTTAAGAAACCTTGCTTTTTCTAAATAATATCATCATCATCATCATCATCATCATCATCATCATCATCATCATCATTATTATTATTATTATTATTATTATTATTATTATTATATATGATATGTTGTAGCTGTATATAAACACCATCATCTCTACCATAGTCGCAGTTTGTTCAGTTAGTTCAGGGGGCTCACTGAAGCCCCTAGTGGCCATAGCCTGTACGGTAATGCATGGAGGGATTTAAATATTATCTGTATTTTTTATAATAACATAGAGCTAATTATTTATTGTAATATTGCTGTGTAATACATACAAAGAGTAAATTAATTGTGTGACTGATTATTTTCATTAAACATTGGTTCTAGTCTAATTCTGTGGTATGGTAGCCTGCATGGGCACTCTCGCACGCACACCCATGACAGGCAAAGAAGGAGAAGTCATGCACTTCTTAGAGAAACACTAATAGCTGGGATCTGTATCTGGTTTACTCACATCGGTTTTGCTGTGCGAGTTCAGTTTTGGGCATTAGTCGGGATATGTAAATGCACCTGCTGGTATACTGATTATTAATTTTTGTGTAAATGAAGCCTCTGTTATACACTTTTTTTTGTGAACCCCCAACCTTAAAGTTTAAACTGTGCCTATGATCCCTACATATATGTTTTTAAAAGATCATTAGCTTACTGAGAAGTGAGAATACATTTACCAAACCGATCGTTTGTTGTTTTATGAATTGTCCAATGAAGGTGCAGGAGAGCTGTGACAGCTGTGACAGCGAAACTACTGTGACGTCACATGATGCAGCAACACCCCTCGCCCGGGACCAGCCGGCGTTTGATAGACTAGCAGACAGAGAGGATGATGGGAGAGGCTGCAGTGTGGACGTCCCACATTATTCTGTCCACCAGATCCGCAGGACTGAAGCAGTCGGCACCGATCTTCCCCACTCGACCCAGGCAGAACCTTGTTTCCCTGAAGAACCAGCAGGACCAGAACCTTGCTTTCCTGTAGAACCAGCAGGACCAGAACCTTCTTTCCCTGAAGAACCAGCAGGACCAGAACCTTGTTTCCCTGCAGGACCTGAACCTGGTTCCCCTACAGAACCATTAGAACCAAATCCTTGTTCCCCTGCAGTACCAGAACCTTGTTGCCCTGCCAGACCTGGCCTCATCGTAGACTGTTCCTTACAGACACACATGTTGAATGGCCCTGGTTCCCAGGTCTCTGTTCCTGGTTCGCAGGTCTCTAGTCCTGGTTCCCTGGTCTCTGGTCCTGGTTCCCAGATTTCTAGTCCTGGTTCCGTAGTCTCTGGTCCAATAGAGCTTCAAGCCCCCTCTCTGATGATCCAACAGGCTCTGGCTCGAGCCAAGCACAGCCAACCAAGCCACAGGACCCCAAGTCCAACCTGCTCGGAACCGGTCCAGACCTCTCGAGGGGGGAGGGCCAGGGTTGGGCGATTCCGCCTGGAGAGGTCCTCCTCTCTGCCCTCCTCCCTCCTTGCCCCAACCAAGGTAGTGTCATCTGTGAAGATCCAGTTTGGGAGGGGAGCTCCCACCTCGTGTAGCGCTCCACGGTTCTCCTTCAGATACTGCTGTGAGGAGGAGGAGGAGGAGCGGGAGGAGGAGGAGGTGTATTCAGACGGAGGGTTGGAAAAATGTCTCTCTACTCTGATAATAAACCCTGCCTCCTCTGATACTAACAACCAATCACTGAAGCTTCACCGAGAGCCTCCATTGGTTCAGAAACCTCTCCCCCGCCAACTAGTGCACTCTCCCTGTTCACTGCGGAGCTCCAGTCCTCCGCCTAACTGGCTAGAAAGACAACCAGGTAGCCAATCCCAGTCCTGGAGCACCCAAAGTGTTCCTAATCTCTCCTCCAATCAGCAGCAGTCTAGTCTGTTGAATCAGTACCCATACAGAAATCAAAACAAAGCTTGTAGCTCCACCCCCCTGTGCCCCTTCGTTCCCTATCACACTGCCATGCATCTTCCTCCCACAATCCCCAATCACAGTGCCATGCATCTGCCTACAACTCCCACAATCCCCCATCATACTGCCATGCATCTCCCTACAACTCCCACAATCCCCCAGCATGCCAGCCTGCAGATGCCTCACCTTGGCAGTGTGTGCAGCTTGCCTGTAACTCCTGTGATGCAATATCAGGGTTGTGGTCACCCAGAGTACGCCCAGCCGTCTCCTTATAATGCTCCGTTCCAATACCTCCCACCCCTCCATACTTACTATGGATACAGCCCCTTTCCTGTCCCACCCTACGTATGCAGCCCCCAGCCGCGACCTGCATCTCTCCAAGGACAGATGCTCCATCCTGGGCTGGCCCCCACCCTGGTCCCTGGCTTTGACCCGGCACCTTCCAGCACAGAGATGCAGCTGAGGAGAGTACTGCACCAGATCCATGGAGTCGTCGAGAGTCTAGACCCCGTAACTTAAATATATACACAATATATACACACACACAAACACGCCATCAGCCCTAACCCTATAGGTTGTCTAGACCAGGTTGTGTTTATATGTTATTTTAGGTTGTGGATTATAAAAGGTTAGGGTTTGGATGATGCTAATCTCTATAAACAGATGTCTGCTAAAGCCATAGGCTTTAAGCATAGGGACCTTCTGTATTGAAGGCAACGATATTTGAGGCATCAACTGCATGCTGGTTTCCGTTTGGGGACAATTATAATTTGAAAAATCACGGTTGAGCGTGTAAATGCAGGCAGTGAGTTGTGGTTGTGTGCAGATGGAAAGGTTCATGTGGAACGACAGGGTAGGAACAAATAGACTACCAAAAGTATGAACGTGTGGATATTGGCAACAAAAGTTGGAATTGAACAAGAGAAAAAAATGTATTTGCTTTTCAAGTGGCAAGTTGCGGATTTTCCTGGGGCTGTTAAAAGCCGGCTTGTTTTTCCTCCTTTAAAAAAAACGGTGTGAAATAATGCTGTTGTACACTGGGTCTGTTAACTCTACTTCCATTCTCACGTAAGCATCGGACTGTAAACGTGTTTAGGTTGTGGATTATAAAGGGTTACAGTTAGAATGATGTTAACGTGTTTAGGTTATGGGTTATAAAGGGTTGGAGTTAGCATGTTAATGTGTTTAGGGTTAACATGTTTAGGGTTAGCGTGGTAACGTGTTTAGGGTTATCGTGGTAACCTGTTTCTCTTTGTCTGCAGCAGTCGGTATCGTCTTCATGGCACATGTTCAACGATCACCAAGCAGCCCTTCAAATCAGACAGGTAACGGAGTAGACCGCTGCGATTGAT
The DNA here is from genome assembly GCA_030340625.1 of Merluccius polli. NCBI lineage: Eukaryota > Metazoa > Chordata > Actinopteri > Gadiformes > Merlucciidae > Merluccius > Merluccius polli. Next base: position 79,502 of record JAOPHQ010003435.1, read on the forward strand.
TTGGTCCACTTGCGCCCGATAAAGTGCACTACCTAGGGGGTCACCATTTTGTAGTGTTGTCTGAAATGTGCGTGTACAAAACTCTCTCCCTATATAGTGCACTACTTTTTACCCATAACAACGTATATAATGGTAAAATAAGTGTACAACTCATTCAGTTATTTCCGCACTATGTCCCTTGATGCATAGCGGTTTTCATTGTCATGGAATTTATCCAATAGATTGTCCGACACATGCAGGTTCTTTATGCAAATAAGCTGTGACAGGGTGACATTGAACACGTGTCTGCTTGTTTATGAGACCAATAAATGTCTGCATTTCCAGTGCATAGATTGTGAATTCCCTGTATTATCTGCCTTACTTGTTCCCTAAATAGTGTACTATATCGTGTTCACTGTAGGGAATCGGCAATGAAGGAACAAGTGAGCCACAGAGTAGACTGCAGAGTAGATTAGAGTACACTGCAAACTATATATATATATATATATATATATATATATATATATATATATATATATATATATATATATATACACACATACTGAATGTACTCTCTTTGTCCATTTGTCTGGTAATAAATCTGTCTATCTCTTCATCTCTATCAAGTCTGTCCAACTCTCTCTACTCTTTCTTTCTGTCTGTATTTTATCTTTAGTTCATCATTTAATTGTATGTTTAATCTCTATACATACTCTAATATGATCTTGTGTATATATGTTATGCATTAATTAAATTCAGTTTATTGAATCTATTAGATTCAATGTATTGAATCTAAGTCTACAGTAGACAATAATCAATATCTGTTATTGTTATATAATATCTGTATCTTTATTTTAACGTGATCTTTAATGATATCTGTAATGTGTAATCTCATATATGTTGTATACTCTATTTAACTTTATCTCTGATCTAATCTCTTCATTGTATCTCAATTTGAATTAATCTCTAATCTAATCTCTTAATGGTATCTCAATTTAACGTAATCTCTGAACTAATCTCTAAACGGAGGCGGAGCTCCAACAGAAGAGGCGGAGTCTGAGTGCATTCCGGAGTCACATGATCGATCTTGAGCTGTCAATCATCGGACAGCAAGCACAGGTCTATCCACATCTGAGCCCAGCTGAAAGGTACGCATGCGTGCACGCGCGCACACACACGCACACGCACATGCACACACAATGTATAATGTGTGTGTGTGTGTGTAGACTCCAGGTGGAACAGTTGAAGTCTCTCAGATCAGCGGTGAGAGAAGAACTGCAGGAGCTGGAAGTCCAGCTGGCCCAACACATGGTAAATATCTCTCTATACATATATATAAAATATAACCGTAATATACATAGTGGGTGCTCTGATCGATCGGCCACCGATCATTATAGGCTGATACTCGTTCTAAATAGTTTTATACTTCTCTACGCTTCGCTAAAATGGCTTCACCGGTCTGTTGAATATGTTGCACATGTTGCCTGCCAATAAATAAACAGTTGTCAATTCATGATACTTTCTGATCTCTTCCTGATCTCTTAAGTCAATCGATTAACATTTTGTAGCTAATTAATTACATGACATGTGATTAAAAATTGCATTCAGATTCTGATGTCTTTATTGTCTATCAAAAACTTTGACAGATGATCATCTTTAGACACACATGGCTCAAGCATACATCAATATTTGCTGGGAAAAGCTTCCAAATGAAGAAGTTTCAATTCAAAGAGATTACCTTGTGGTAGATGGGTAAAGCATTGAATAGACATTACAAAAGGTGGCTTTAGAAGTCAATATGCTGTTTTATTTCAATATGTTCAGAAGTTTTTTCATTACACAAGCCCATCACTTATCTAGGCTAATAACTACTGTCCGAGGTAGACTAGGGTTTGGCGCTGCGCGTTGCCTGTAGTAGCTGACGGGTGCCCCATATGTCCCCCTGCGTATGAACCATCTAGGCTATGAACACGTCGCGATATGGAGTCACATTTGGATGCCAGAGCGGATCGCTGGGGGCAAAACGAAATTTGTCTTTTTTAACTACCGGAACTTTCCAATGTCCTATTGGATGTTTGAAATTACCCAAGTACTCATGCATGTGTCCTAACACGATAAAACCCACAAAGAGGCGACACCAAAAGTCGATTTGAAAGATTGTTCAAAGCGTATCAACAAAGTATCATTGTGTTTTTCATGGGGACAAATATGGAGTACAAATATGGAGTACATCCGATACGACATCATTGGAAAGTTGTTAAAAAGACCAATGTATTTCAATGGAGTTTGATCGTCTACTTTCATTATGTTTCATATATCTCTGCCCAACAGGATCTGCAGATGAACGCAAGTCTGGACAGTCGATCCACTTCAGCAGCTGATCCAGTAAGTGCACACGCACACACATACACACACATACTTACACAAGCCCTCCCTAGCCCTTAGTCGGTCCCACCCTAATTCGGGTTAGTCAACTCTGCTGTTTTTTTTATTTATTAAGGGAAGTTTCACTGAGAGGAAGCCTCTCTTTTGCAGGAACGCCCTGATCACATACACACAGTTACACATTTACACCTAGAAAGTTGCCCAGTACAACCACAGTCTGACTTGCTGGCCCCTGAGCACTCCACATGTTTAAAAATGTTATCTCGATCATTCAACCTGTCTGTCTCTCTGCCTGCCTGTCTGTCTGTCTCCTTGTCTGTCTGTGTTCAGGTGGAGCGTCTACTTACAGAACAGCTCCTTCTCCAATCAGAACTTGATTATGTAGACCACGCCTCCTCCCCTGGGCCCTCCTTCTCTCGCTCCTCTAGTCCAATCAGATATCGCACATCGATCAACCTAACTCCGGCCATACCCCCTCGAGCCACCACAACTCGGGAAGGGGAGGAGAGAGGCAAGAGAGAGAGGAGAGGAGGAGAGACGGAGGACGGGGGAGGAGAGACAGAGGAGAGGACAGGAGGAGAGAGGAGAGGACAGGAGGAGAGAGGAGAGGAGGAGAGCGGAGACACCATACACAGAATCTATTCTGACAATCTACAGCAGATCATTCAAGAGGTCAGCTACCTGCCTGTCTGTCTGCTACCTGCCTGTCTGCTGCCTGTCTGTCAGCTACCTGCCTGTCAGCTACCACCTGCCTGCTACCTGTATGTCTGCTACCTGCCTGTCAACTACCTGCCTGCATGTCTGCTACTTGTCAAAAGTCTGTTTTTTGTATTCCAGATCAAACAAGATGTCCGCCAGGAGATCCTCAACGACCTCCTAGAGACTCTGACTCACCGGACAACACATACAATCACCAAGCAACCCCTGTAGCCATGGCAACACCCTATATATATATATTTAGAGAGAGAGAGGGAGGGAGAGAGAAGGAGGGAGGGAGGGGGAGGGGGAGAGAGACGGTCCTTTTAAATAACATACCAGCACATAGTTTAAAGTCTTCTGTCCTTTAACTTTCAGTTATCATTTCAACATAAGGAGTCAACCATCACAATAATAATATACCTACACCACAATAATATACCTAAACCATCACTATAATATACTAGCACAATAATATACCTCAACCATCACTATAATATACCAGCCCAATAATATACCATCACAATAATATACCATCACAATAATAGGTAAGGCTTTGGAGCATTTACAACATATTGGTTAATAGTGAATTCATCATTAGTAAAACATCAACAATACATTATTAAATCATGACTAACCTACTAACTAACTCTGTTAAGCATTGATAAACATTATCACAATTGTTTTGTTTCTGATTAGTAGGTGCATTTATAATAGTTAATTCATCATTAGTAAAACAACGGTTTATTAATCGGTTAGTAATGATTTAATAATGTATTATTCATGTTTTACTAATGATGAATTAACTATTATAAATGCACCTACTAATCAGAAACAAATAATTTGTAACAATGTTTATCAATGCTTAACAGAGTTAGTTAGTAGGTTAGTAATGATTTAATAATGTATTGTTCATGTTTAACTAATGATGAATTCACTATTAACAAATATGTTTTAAATGCTGTCTAAATGTTATTATAAAATGTTACCCAATAATATAACTAAACCATCACAATAATATTCCATCTTATTAATATACCTAAACCAACACAATAATATACCATCACCATAATATACCTAAATATAAATATAGCATAATATACTACTACTAATACTACTACTTCTACTACTGCTACTCTTAATACTGCCACTAGTAATATTGCTACTTTATAAACTACACTGTGACCACTACTACTTCGTACTATATAAGCTACACCATGACTACTACTAGTACTTTTACTACTGCTACTTAAGGAACTGCACCATGACTACTACCACTTCTACTACCACTTCTACTACTACTACTACTACTACTACTACTACTACTAATACTAATACTACTACTACTACTAATACATACTATATAAACTACATCATGACTACTACTGCTACTTTGTATATAATGATGATTGTGGTTGTGGACCAGTCCTAGTCCGGAGTAGTTGTGGATGTCTTTCCAACATTTCAACAGCAGGTAACTAGTATTACACTTCTGAGTTCAAATATACTGTGTGTATTCAACGAGTAACTACACACTAGATTAGTACTTCTACTGAGGTGAACACCCATTAACAATCTAATTATCTGATGAAAAGTAAATTAATCTGTTTGTAAAATCATAGCTGCTACAGATTTGTTTTGTCTTTAAGCCTTTTGCCTAAGTCGATCTATATGTTTTAATGAAGACAATTATATATTCAAGATTATAAGGTACTCTGTGATAAAGTGGCTTGCTTAAGACATGTCATGTCATGGCCAGCCTGCAATGAGATGAAAATAAACTGCTTAAATAGAACACAACAGCACTAAATGTTCACCTGTCTGTCACTCTGTATATAACAATTCTGTGGTGATATGAATACAATTTCACTGAGGGTCATTTCTGTAAGAGCCATGTGTTTTTAATGAGATTATGTTAAAAGGCATACTGTGGAATGATACTGCAGCATGATCTTATGCATCACATTGTTTTGTAACCACAAGTAACCGGCCACAGTAAACACCAACACAAGCCATGTGGCTCAAATGTTTGCAAATGTTAGCTAAAGCTGCTGGCGAAGCTAATACAGGTTGCTAAAATAGAAGCTATGGGGCTCTCTTTTACTCAATTACAATCTTTCACTGCTGCTTGACAAACGTTTGCATCAGTTTACTGTTATTGTTGGGGATGATTGACTCAATAAAGATATTTATTTTCAAATAAATGTTGGCTGCAGCATCACTCTTTCCAAGGAAGCTAAATAAGTGAACTTTTAATCGTTAGATATTCGGTAAGTCCATTCATTTTTGGCATGAACTTTTTAGCCCTACCTGATTGGCCATAGTTTGTTCGAGGCCTTGCCTTAAGCAACTTGATTGAGTTTAATTTCTGTGTGTAAATATTAGTTGATAATCTCTCTCTCTATATATATATGGTGGTCAGAATCCTACCTCTGGTAGGTCCTATGGTAGGAGGGGCGAAGTGTCCAAGTCACGTCAAATGAAAACCGGTGTTCCTCAAGGGTCAGTTCTTGATCTTCTCTTCTCACTGTACACATCCTCACTGGGATCCATTATTGAGGCCCAACTTCGTTTTTTACTTCCCCCAGAAGACAACAGAGTATCGACATGTATTTCAGACATTTCCGTCTGGATGAAGGAGTACCACCTTCAGCTCAACCTGACCAACACTGAGCATCCTGGTGAGACCATCCACCCCACACAGCATCTCTGTTCAGCTTTACTATGGTGCCCACCTAGTCTGCTAGAAACCGTGGGGTGTGTGTGTGTGTGTGTGTGTGTTAATTATAATATTTTGTTAATCTGGTTCCAGAAGGGAAGAAGTAGAACACAGTTTTGAAATGTGTTTTCTGTAATAGCACTTGTACAGTATATCTGTTAACAGGATATATCTATAATCTATACATATTGTATCTATATCTGTTAACAAGGAGAGCACAGTCTATAGCACAATCACTGGCTGCTATGCTGAGTAACCTCATCTCTTGTTCTGTAGAGGATGTACAAGCGCTGTGCTATGCCAAGCCCCCTCATACATGCAACACATTTTAAATGTGTTCCCAATTAACCAAAGAAGTCATCCTTTAGGTATCGACCATGACGCATATTAATCATAGTAAATCTTTCCCAGCAATTCTTTATTCTAAATTCACAACTTTATCTGTTGCAAAAGAAAGGATTACTGGTGGTGACAGTGAATGGGATTGGTGGGATGGTTACATGGCTGCTCTTCGTCCCACTAGGAGAATAAGGTCTCCTGTCCACCACAGCAGTCCTGCTGGCTCAATGCCAGTGTGTTGCAATGGTGTTCATTGCCAAGGCATAGGTTACCAAGGTGTTAGTTGCCATGCTACTGCAGAGTGTTGTCAGGCATCCCCAATAACATCCTCCTCAGGCCCCTCCCCTGAAACACAGTTACCATGACAACAGTGAGTTGAGTGAGGTGAGTTTACATTGATCTAGATAGGGATAATGAGGTTCTGAAGGAACAGATTATTAACATGCAGAGGTAATGAGGTTCTGAAGGAATAGATTAGTAACATGTAGAGGTAATGAGGTTCTGAAGGAATAGATTAGTAACATGTGGAGATAATGAGGTTCTGAAGGAATAGATTAGTAACATGTAGAGGTAATGAGGTTCTGAAGGAATAGATTAGTAACATGTGGAGATAATGAGGTTCTGAAGGAATAGATTATTAACATGCAGAGGTAATGAGGTTCTGAAGGAATAGATTAGTAACATGTAGAGGTAATGAGGTTCTGAAGGAATAGATTAGTAACATGTGGAGATAATGAGGTTCTGAAGGAATAGATTAGTAACATGTAGAGGTAATGAGGTTCTGAAGGAATAGATTAGTAACATGTGGAGATAATGAGGTTCTGAAGGAATAGATTAGTAACATGCAGAGGTAATGAGGTTCTGAAGGAATAGATTAGTAACATGCAGAGGTAATGAGGTTCTGAAGGAATAGATTAGTAACATGTGGAGATAATGAGGTTCTGAAGGAATAGATTAGTAACATGCAGAGGTAATGAGGTTCTGAAGGAATAGGTTAGTAACATGCAGAGGTAATGAGGTTCTGAAGGAATGGATTAGTAACATGCAGAGGTAATGAGGTTCTGAAGGAATAGATTAGTAACATGCAGAGGTAATGAGGTTCTGAAGGAATAGATTAGTAACATGTAGAGGTAATGAGGTTCTGAAGGAATAGATTAGTAACATGTAGAGGTAATGAGGTTCTGAAGGAATAGATTAGTAACATGCAGAGGTAATGAGGTTCTGAAGGAATAGATTAGTAACATGCAGAGGTAATGAGGTTCTGAAGGAATAGATTAGTAACAAGTAGAGGTAATGAGGTTTTGAAGGAATATATTAGTAACATGCAGAGGTAATGAGGTTCTGAAGGAATAGATTAGTAACATGCAGAGGTAATTAGGTTCTGAAGGAATAGATTAGTAACATGTAAAGGTAATGAGGTTCTGAAGGAATAGATTAGTAACATGTAGAGGTAATGAGGTTTTGAAGGAATAGATTAGTAACATGCAGAGGTAATGAGGACCTAACGATGCTTCAAAGGGTTTGACCGCACCGTTCCACGTCGTGTTCTCTAGAGGTGAAGCTTGATGTGAGTGGGGGACGTGTTGGTCATCAGGGCTGGTAGAGGAGACCTCCTCTCGGTCTGTGGAGTCGCTTTGTTCTCCTCTGCATGGAGAACTCTCTGGTTCCTTTTTCACTGTTTCTGGAAAAACACTTATTATTATTATTATTATTATTATTATTATTATTAACTCACTCTAAACCCGACGGAACAGATATGGTATATATACAGGTATGTGTGTGTGTGTATATATATATATATATATATGTATTTATGTCAATGTAATGTATGTATGCATGTGTGGAGAGGGCATGTGGTTAGCGCTGTTGGGGAGTGAGAGGAGGGGGCGGGGCTCTCGACGCCCGGTGAGAAGACAGGTGAGTATGTGATGGGGACTGTCTAATTACTCATCACCTGTCGTTTCTACTACTCGGCAGTAACTGGATATATATATATATACAGTATATATACCTTGGGTGGACAGCTCCTTCCAGCGCTCTTTGTTGCTGCTGATAAGGCTAGACAGTCGCTGCCGCAGGGACGGCAGATCGACAGCTGCCAGAGAGAAGTCTGTCTGTCCGTCTTCACTGTTCCCATGACGACCACTGCTGTGTCTCTGGACCGAATCCACGGTAACTGAGCCACTTCCTGTTAGACTAATACAAATACGACATAATAATACTTTTAGTAATTGTAACAAAAGTAACATTATTATAATAGTACAACAATTTACAGTAAATAGTAAGATATACTAATAATACATTACAATATGATTATAACCTGGACCTCATGGACTTGTATATGTAATAACATGCGTTACCTTTATATAGGCAACATATGCTCCTTGTATATACCTGTATAGTTAACATGTTTACCTATACAGGTAACATGTATCAGGGGTGCTTTGATTTTGCAGAGTGATCAGTGTGAAAGAGATTTTCCCCAATAACAAACCATCGGTTTCTAAAGCCCTTAAGGGTCAAACATGCTTTTAATGAAGGTGCTGTAAAAACAGAGAGAAGGAGTTGGAGAAGGAGGTGAGGTCTGCAATAAGAAAGGCTAAGCTTGAGGTGTAAGGATCGAATGGTATGAAACTATGACAGGGTCACATGACAAGGGTAACGGAGGGATCACTCTTGATGTTTTTAACTTTTTAACTTGACAAAAAGCTGGCTGACATTTTATAATCATGAGTTTACATCCCATATTAATGAAATAAGGGAAAAGACAGTCTGTCCCAGCAGTGGCGGACCTAGAAATTTGGGGGCCTAAGGCGAACATAGCATAGATCAGTATCCCCCGGGGCCCCTGGACACTTTGGGGGGGGGGGGGGGGGGGGGGTGGAAGTGCTGCGCGATAGTTGCCGGGGGGGGTGCTGCTGCGCGATTGTTGACGGGGGAGGGGGCTGCGCGATTGTTGACGGGGGGGGGGCGCACACGTGGATTTTTAGGGGGCCCTCAGGAACTTGGGGCCCTAGGCAACCGCCTAGTTTTGCCTAATGGTAAGTCCGCCCCTGTGTCCCAGCCATTGAGTTAAGAGCGTGGCTAATATCTTTTTTACCTGGACCTCCTGTGTCCACTCTCTCTGGCCCGTCTCTCCTCCTCTATCAGCGGCAGCATCACCTTCTCTGTAGCGTCTACAAGGATGCTGAAGGTAGGCTCCACGATGAAGTCTATGAAACCTACACACACGCACAAACACACACACGCACACGCACACACTCACTATACATATAGTAAACTACAAAGTCTATAAACCAACACACACAGGTGTCACGTGGTATCTCAGGCGGAAGTGATTGGTTCGTGCTGGTGTATACCTATCTGTGATTGGCCGATCATGGTGGCTTTGCGGTCGCATAGCGGCGAGAAAGGAAGTCCCAACTGCACCTCTTTATCCCCCTGGAAATAAAGGACCATGCCAATGAGACCTAACTCCAAGACCCCTAGACTTCACCCCAAGACCTGACCCCCAGGCCCTTAGACTTCACCCCAAGACCTGACCCCTAGACCTGAGTCCCACACCACTAGATCCCCAGACCTGACCTGAGCCCCAGACTCCCAGAAGAGTGTGTTACCTGTCTAAAGAACTCCTCCATCAGGTTATGGGTCCAGGTGTGATGCAGGCTCCAGGTCTTGGCCGGATGACTGATGTCTGCAGCGTGGAGCATCAATGACAACACCTTCACCTTGTCCATCCTGAGAGAGAGACAGAGAGACAGAGAGACAGACAGAGAGACAGAGAGACAGACAGAGACAGACAGACAATGTATTTAAGCACGTGTTCCTGGTCATTCTGAAGTATGTGATTACCTGTATGTATGCCATTGCAGTTGCGATAATGTAGCGTAATAATGTAATGCAGTTGGGATAATCCACTCCGAGGTGTGCATGTATCGAAAATGAATGCATGACGCGGAGGCATCCCCTGTCTTAGCCCCCGTGTCCTGCATTATTTTTCGATACATGCACACCTCTGAGTTTATCCCTTACTTAACATACAAACAGTGATGGTAGTGGTAGTGAAGATGGTGGTGGTAGTGATGGTAACATTGATACTGACTCGTGGCTCTGGGGGAGATGGTTTCTGATGGTCTTGATCTGCTGGAAGTGGCAGGACATGTCAGTGGACATGACCATCTCTATGACCAGAGCCCTCAGCTCCCTGAAACACACACACACACACACACATACACACTGGTCAATCCTAACCACAACCCCTAACCCTAAACCCTACCCTAACACACTGTAGAATAGAATAGATAGAAAGCGTGTGCGTGTGTGCGTGTGTGTGTGTGTAACCTCCAGTCCTCTTTATTTAGGTTGGTAAAGATGTTCATCTCCTCGTCTGCCATCAGCCTGTAGGCGGCGCTAACATGATGGTTCTCCAGGACCGACCTATCGTTGTAGAGGATTGCCACCTCTGACCTAAGGGAAGGATGACACAATCCTGACCATAGATATACCCGGCAAATCATGGTGTAATTGTACTCTCTAACCCAGTGGTTCTCAAACCTTTTTTGTCAGGCCCCCCCCTTGGTAGAAATAAGTAATGCCCCCCCCCCCCCCCCTCCCTTCACACACCCATTCGCACAGTTCATGGTCAAAGTAACTATTATATATTAATAATATAATATATTGTATTTTAGGGTTCTCAGGGGGGGGACAAAATATATCAAGATGCTCTACCAACTAACAACAGGCTGGTAATTAGGTAATAGACTGCAGTTACAATGGTTTTTTTTGGTTTCCTTTTCTGGTGATCTGTCATCCAGAATAGTGCGTGTGTTGTTTCTTTGAATGCTCTTGAATAGCGCTAGTGCAACTTTTTTTATTTTTACTTTTATATGAAACAGGACTATAAGAAAAGATGTTCTTATAAGACGATACATAGAAGAACAAGAAGATATATATAGCCAGCACTTAAGCTACCTTCCTTGCACTGCTGGTTTCTCCCCAAGCTAAGCAGGGCTGGTCTGGTCCATCCTTGGATGGGAGACCAGATGGTGCTGGTAGAGGTGTTGGAGGGCCAGTAGGGGGCGCTCATCCCTCTGTCCTACGTAATACCCACAGTGCCCCAGGACAGAGACGGGGACTCTGTCCTGTCAAAGGGCACTGTCTTTAGGATGAGACGTTAAAACCGAGGTCCTGACTCCCTGTGGCCACTGAAGATCCCATGGCACTCTTCTCAAGAGTAGGGGTGCTGACCCCGGTGATCCTGGCCAAATTCCCAAGCTGGCTCTTGTACCATCATGGCCACCTACTCATCCCCCTCTAATTGGATTGCATCATTCCTCACCTCTCCACTGTGAGAGCCAGTGTGTGGAGAGCATTCTGGCGCATACTGGCTGCCGTGCGTCACCCAGCTGGTTGGTAGTTGATGAGGTGTCATACCCCCCCCCCCACACGCACTATGTAAAGCGATTTGGGTGTCTTGAAAAGCACTGTATAAATGCAATGAATTATTATTATTAAGGTACGCCACTTGGCTGAATATGTGAAGCGAACACCAGGGGCACAATTGAGCAGAGACAGTGTAGAGTGAAATGAGAGTCAATGGGGATCTTCCATTATATCAACGTTAGGCAAGGTCATCATTTTTTGTGCCACCCTGGTCATATTCTGATGGTGTATAAGAACACACAATTTTTCATCTGTCACTATATTCATTAAATCTTTAAAAACCATTTAGGCGAAAAAGGCTATTCTTATCCGATTTTTCTCATGCATATAGCACTGCTGCCCATGCCATGATGGCTGCCAACTACTCGTCATGTACAAGCTACTTCACTTACTTGAAGCTTCGGGAAATAATTCAACCTGGACCCTATTTTCCCATCATTTTGGATCTCAGGGACTAATGTGGTCAAGAATTCTTGAAATTGGTCCATTGGTATTTAGCAAGAGAGGACTTAAGCCATCACAATAAAACATTTGACTTTACCTTTCGCCTAATCTGGTCCATTTGTTATTGTGTGTAACCAACTTTGCGAGAATATCACGAGAGTCACAAGATTTGTTGTTACCGGTAGAGAATGGTGGAAACGTGAGTGACATTTGGACGACCGGCAGGATTTTATTGTGTTGGACTACAAAAGCGTAGCTGTTATCTAAAGGATAATTAGATAGATATTATGTGTACATTGATGGGCCCACTTCCCCCATAGTTTTACATTACTGCCATTTCGCGCAATACTGGACCAATTTAAAAAATGTTCCCCTTTAAAGATGGTGTCCAATTGATCTGATATCTTTTAAAGCGAGAAATATGAATCTTGGATGCAAAATATGTGCCGGCTTTATTCAAATCACACCTATTTAAAAAAAAACTGTGAAGCGATTTGGGAGGATTACCACTGCTGCCAGCTGCTCGTCGTGTCGTGTAGCCTCAATGCTAGTGCAACTGCTCTAAGAAGGAGGTCATATCACATCCATCAGGCATTTAAAACAAAACAAAAATACCTTCACTGGCACTTTAACACGATTTGCTGCATTATCCAAAGCATTGTAACTGGTACACCAACGTTTCCACCCATTCTCAGAGACTGTGAAAACCATGGATGTGATGGTTGTGAGTGCGTTGTGCCTTTCATGTAAACAGATGAGTTTTGAATAATAGATACAATCAAAATTCAAAAACAGTTTTGGATCTGGATATTTCTCTCATGTAAACAGGGCCACTGTGTGTGTGTGTTGTGTTTAGTAGTAGTGTGTAGTACAGTGTGTGTACCTGGTCTGAATGTGAAAGTTGTTGGTCGTCCCGGTGTGTTCGAAGTCATGGATCGCTGCAGCGAAGACCATCGCTAGGATCTCCAATTCACTGAGCCAATGCTACACACACACACACACACACACACACACACACACACACACACACACACACACACACACACACACACACACACACACACACACACACATATATATATATAGGGTTGGGCGATATCCATTATTTAAAACCGTTAAAGCCTCTCCCCAAAGCATTGTGGTTTACAGTTCAACCATCAAAAAAAAGCAACTTGTATAATTAAATGAGAGCACATCTTATAACATCTGTTTCCAATGTGCCATGAGCTGCTACGCTCTCTTCTGCTACAGGGTAGAAGCAATCGTCTGCAAATCATTCTTGTTTCATACATAATAAACCCATTAACAAATCCATTAGAAGGCTACTAGGCATGTTTGAGTAATAGTCTAGTGATGAATTGTGACCTTCATAAGCTTGCTATTCATAACATTGTGTTAGTAGCCTAAGCAAGGCCTATAAGTAAAGTTAAATCAGCATTATATCTGGCTATTGAGTGCCTCAAATGATTGACAAGCAGTTTCACAAGGTGATCTTGACAAGCAGATTCATCGGGAGATGGGGGGGACGTTGCCAGCCAGTTTGAGAACACCAATAGCATCGTATTTCATGTTTTTTCTCCATTTTCTGCATGTATGCCGATATCATTAGAGACATCATTTTACCTTACTAATTCGCACTCATCTTACCTGCGTTTTAAGGTTGTGTAATAAGAAAGGAATCCTCCAGCACTTTATACCAGACACACGCAACATGCATCCAGCGTGTTGCGTGTATAAGAGAATAAAGCAAGTTTTCCAACCTTAATCTTATTCTATTTCTGCAATCAGATTTTAGTCGTTCACAATTCACAATTTCATTCATTTTTAGCGCGGTGATGGTGCTAGCTGCCATTTTTGCGCCTTCACTATCATAGGCTCGTGCCTCGTGCTCAAGCACATCCTACTGATTGGCAGGTGTCAGATCAAATTCTCTAGCCTCAAATGACAGCAGCGGACAGTAAGCACCACCCCAGATCAGTGGCAGTTCGAATTCAAACTCGATAACGAGACATATTTTGAGACGGTATTGATATATATATACATATATATATAAATATTAGTGTGTGTGTGTATACCATAGTATAGTGTGTGTATAGTAAAATATATACCATGACTCCAGTGTGTAGCATCAGGTAGTGTTTATATAGTATGGTGTGTGTATAGTATAGTATATACCATGACTCCAGCGTGTAGCATCAGGTAGTGTTTATATAGTATGGTGTGTGTATAGTATAATATATACCATGACTCCAGTGTGTAGCATCAGGTAGTGTTTATATAGTATAGTGTGTGTACATGACTCCAGTGTGTAGCATCAGGTAGTGTTTATATAGTATAGTGTGTGTACATGACTCCAGTGTGTAGCATCAGGTAGTGTTTATATAGTATGGTGTGTGTATAGTATAGTATATACCATGACTCCAGTGTGTAGCATCAGGTAGTGTGCGGTCTGTAGGACGTCAGCAGCATGGGTCAGGTTGTGGTAGGGGTTCCTGTTCTTGCTGTAGCCCGCCTCCAGAGCCTCCACGTACTGGACCAGAGCACCTACCGGGATCTACACATATAATACACACGTTAAACACACTATACACCTGTCAAGTTGGCACCGTTTAATACTAGATCTCTGCCAAACAAAACGTTTGTCCTCAATGACTTCATTGCCCTTCATAATCTAGACATTATGTTCCCAACTGAGAGCTGGGTAAAGTCTGGGGAGTCCTGTCCTCTTGTCGAGCTCTGTCCATTGAACTTTAGCTCTCAGACCTCTCCAAGGTTTACGGGTCATGGTTGGGGGGCTTGCAGTGATCCTAGCCCCAGTCTATTCTAGCTTTGAACTGCTTATATTTAAAACAAATATTTGTATCCCCCCCCCAAAAAAAATCAAACTGTAGCTTTGTATCTGAATTCACAGTTGTTCTTAATTTTGATATAGTTTTGTAGGTGGTTTTAATGTGGATGTTCAAGCAAACACATATTGCAGCTGATTCTCCATTCAACATTGCTTTTAACATGGCGCAGCATTTGTCTGGCGCCACGCATAATCATGGTCACACTTTTGCCCCTACATTCTGTCTTAGGACTTCATCTCTGACCATGACCATTTTATTTGATGCCATCCTCTTTTACCTTTTCCAATTTGAGCAATGACATGCCTCAGCTCTCCCACATAAATGTCGACTATTTCATATGCTCAAATACTTGCTCCTCTCACAACCAGGTCTGTATCATCTGTTAATTCCTCCACTTGGATGAATCTCTACAGCATTTATATACTCGACTCTATATACAGCCTACAACATGAAAGTAGGAAAGCTGAGTGTACATGGAGAAAGACCAAGCTGTCATCTACACATGAAAGAACTATTATTCCTGCTTAATGGAAAAATTAAGGAAAAAATTAAAGAGCTGCCTACTTTGCTCAATTAATGAATGCCAATAGGCATAACTAGGTTTCTATTTTAGACAAGCTTGCTAACCCCACACCTTCTGCTGTGTTTTTCATAGCCAAGCTCACATGCACCTGTCCTCCAGTCCCCTGGATGTCATTCCATCAAAGCTTCTCTTGGAAGACCTGTTTTTATTTGTAAAGCAAGTGTAATGTCAGATTTCCGTAACAACGTGGTCTGTGAACAATCTGACGCCCCCCCCCCCCCCTCCCACTAGTCAGAGCACAGAAACACACAATGCTGCACAAACAGATGACGCTGCAGACAATCAGTGTAACACTTCTGAATTGAAAAATCGGATTAAGTTAAATCTAGCATCGTTATTTCTGAAAATGCAGTCTTCATGTTTCTGAGATTGCTACACAAGAGATAGCTGACCATTTGATTGGGGTATTCTCTATGTCCCAACCGCTGATCAAGGAGTCAGTTAGTGAGATACTGCAAAAGCATTGTCACAATCTTACTGATAATACTCTTAAGGAAGTTGTTGATGCTGTAACAGACAGCAATATTCTCCTTGGTACCACTGCCAAAGGGGCCGAGATGTCCTTGAGTATGCGTGGAAAACGTAGCCTGGCAAGCCAGACACACATCAGAAAGATGTAAGGTCTGGCTCAGCTCCATTGGCAGTGTGGGCGGGATAAACGGTTGTCTTTCAAGTTCCCTCTGCACGCAATAGGATAGCGCTACAACCAATCAGAGCAACGAAGAAGGTGACGTAGTCAGAGCAACGGAAATTAGTCCATGGGGAAGTGGTCCGTATGGTGGATTGTGGAGGAATAGTAAGAAGAAAGTGTATTGTGGAAACTGTAAGCAAACAATCTTAAAAGCCGAGTGGAAAGACAGCCGTTCGCCAGCAGCAGCAGCAGCCATTGTTTCCCTCTAACACGGAACCGTTGCAACTCTGTCGTCATGGTAGCCTGGCTTCCGACTCCGCCCCCATGCTGTGATTGGCCTGACATATTTTCTGTTTCCAGCAGCGCAAAACGACGACAAAAGGCTAGACCCCCTGGCTGCAAATTAAATTTGCTGCCGCTAGGGGCGTCTTTTCAGTTTTAATCCAACACCACTAGACCCACCGCGGACTGTCCCATTAGTTCAGTTTTAATCCAACACCACTAGACCCACCGCGGACTGTCCCATTAGTTCAGTTTTAATCCAACACCACTAGACCCACCGCGGACTGTCCCATTAGTTCAGTTTTAATCCAACACCACTAGACCCACCGCGGACTGTCCCATTAGTTCAGTTTTAATCCAACACCACTAGACCCACCGCGGACTGTCCCATTAGTTCAGTTTTAGTCCAACACCACTAGACCCACCGCGGACTGTCCCATTAGTTCAGTTTTG
Source organism: Merluccius polli (assembly GCA_030340625.1). Taxonomy (NCBI): domain Eukaryota; kingdom Metazoa; phylum Chordata; class Actinopteri; order Gadiformes; family Merlucciidae; genus Merluccius; species Merluccius polli. The sequence continues at coordinate 96,304 of JAOPHQ010003435.1, forward strand.
ATCTAACACGTTAGCCAACACTAGGGTTGTCGCAGTGACCAAAGTTACATGGTGTTGGATGCGCCACTTTTATACACACCTTCATTTTGCTATTATTATAGGGACCACCTCATTTTGCTATTATTATTATATATTTGTGTGTGTGTGTGTGTGTTTACCCTGTATCTGTTGATGAGGTCATATCGGGTCAGGAGGTCGTAGGTCAGGAACTTGAGGGAGTGTTCTCCGGTCGCATCGTGGAACAGGAAGACATCAAAGGACCACTTGTCTATTTCCTAAAAAACAACCAATCACAAGCTGTCACCGTCACCGCCTGGGAGTAGGAGAACGCTGTGAAGTCACATCCTGTTTACCTTGAGAGAGGCGAGAGCGGCTGGAGGGTAGGTAAGACCAGCCATGTTGGATGTACGCCTGTAGATCCTTTAAACATAGAAAATATATATATATATATATTATATGTTCTATATATTATATATTATAGTATATAATACCAGCCATGTTGTACACCTGTAGGTCCTTTAAGGTAGTGGTTCTCAGCCTTTTTGGGGCTAAGGCACACCACTATCCCATCCACAAAATTCAGGGTACGATGGCTCTATAGAGAGGAGTGCTACTGCCCGACCGTCTCCTGGGCAGGTAGAAACACACACGGGACTCATACCGGTGATCACGTCTTCAGTTCACCGTGTCACATCGCTAATTGAGAGCGTGAATATCTGTTGAATATCAGATATCTTTAACTTAAAAAAACAAACACTTTCAAACTAGATGAACTGCTATTGAGATTATTTTAATACACCACCACAGTAGCGCTATGCTGCTATAAATGTCACATTCAGTTTTGATGTCGGGACGGGATTCCTGGCAGGTGGACATTATTGTAACGACAATATGCAACGGCAAAGGTTTTATTTCTCTAGAGCCGTTTGTCCGTTCTGGGCTACTGTAGAAACATGGCGGTGCAACATGGCGGCCTCCGTGGAAGAGGACCCACTCTCTATGTAGATATAAAGGGCTCATTCCAAGGTATAGAAAACACGATTCTTATTTTCATGGGATTATACACTAATTAAAACATACATATGAATATTATATTGCATTTCTGCCAAGTCCGTTCTGCTAGATCCCATTAATTTGTACACACTGGACCCAAAACTTACCTGCCTTTTTGATCAACTATATCATTATTTTCGAGGGCCTTATTTTGTAATTTTTGTCTATTCAGAAAACATTCGGGGCTGTAGCCTCGGATGCCCAGGCCTAACGACGCCACTGTATATTATATAATATATATTCACCGCTTAAAGATAAAGTATAGATGCTTAACGACAGTATTCACCGTTGTACTTGTATATCTGGTTACCTCTCCACGAAGATGCCAGCCTGCACTGCGTGAACGATGCTCCTGAACCGAGGCTTCTCCTCTGGCCGTCGCCGCGACACGCCCAGCTTCCTGCTGAAGGTCGACGCCAGCCAATAGCGAACCTCGCTGGGCACCGACTCTGCCTGCAGTTCACTGAGCTCATCCTCAGTATCCAGCAGACGTCTGTGGGGGTGCACACACACACACACGCGCATACACACGCGCACACCTGCTCAACACCAACACACTGTTCTCTACATGTGTCTTGAATGTCCTATTAATAGTCGAGGACAGCTGTTTCCTACCTATAGTTATGGACAGGCCTTGTGTGTCCTACTCTGGTCCTAGACAGGTGTTGTGTGTGTTATGTGCCCTACCTGCTTTCATCAACGTACACAGCCTCCAGAACAGAAGCAGCCAGTTCCAGGTTCCTCCTGAGCTCTGTCAGGTCCACCAGCCCCTCGTCCATCTGGGCCAGCACGCCACGGAGCCTGGATTATCACCACAACACACATTATCGGGGTATAATGCTGTGTAGCCATAGGGTATAACACTGTGTAGCCATAGGGTATAACACTGTGTAGCCATAGGGTATAATGCTGTTGTCATAGGGTATAACACTGTGTAGCCATAGGGTATAACGCTGTGTAGCCATAGGGTATAATGCTGTAGTCATAGGGTATAATGCTGTAGTCATAGGGTATAATGCTGTAGTCATAGGGTATAATGCTGTAGTCATAGTGTTTAATGCTATAGCCGTAGGGTATAATGCTGTAGTCGTAGGGTATAACGCTGTAGCCATAGGGTATAATGCTATAGCCATAGGGTATAATGCTGTGGTCATAGTGTATAATGCTGTAGCCATAGGGTATAATTCTGTAGCCATAGGGTATAATGCTGTACCCATAGGGTATAATGCTGTAGCCATAGGGTATAATGCTGTAGTCATAGGGTATAATGCTGTAGCCATAGGGTATAATGCTGTAGTCATAGTGTATAATGCTGTAGCCATAGGGTATAATTCTGTAGCCATAGGGTATAATGCTGTACCCATAGGGTATAATGCTGTAGCCATAGGGTATAATGCTGTAGTCATAGGGTATAATGCTGTAGCCATAGGGTATAATGCTGTAGCCATAGGGTATAATGCTGTAGTCATAGGGTATAATGCTGTAGTCATAGGGTATACTGCTGTAGTCATAGGGTATAATGCTGTGGTCATAGGGTATAATGCTGTAGTCATAGGGTATAATGCTGTAGTCATAGGGTATACTGCTGTAGTCATAGGGTATAATGCTGTGGTCATAGGGTATAATGCTGTAGCCATAGTGTATAATGCTGTAGTCATAGGGTATAATGCTCTAGCCAAAGGGTATAATGCTGTAGTCAGAGGGTATAATGTTGTCTTCATAGTGTTTAATGCTTTTCTTCTTTTCCTTTGCTTTCCTCCTTTCTGTCGCCTCTCATCCTCTTCCCCTCCACACCTTGATTCTCCTCTCCTTTCGCCTCTCCTCTATGTGTGTGTGTGTGTGTGTGTGTGTGTGTGTGTGTCTTACCTCTGGGACGTGCTTTTAAACTTGTGCCTGTTAAAAGAAAGAGTGGTAATTAGAAACACTGTTCAAGATATATCTCTCCCTCTCGCTCCCCCCCCCCCCCCCCCCTCTCTCTCTCTCTCTCCCCCCCCTCCATCCCTCAATTAAATTTCTATTTTATTTGCTTTATTATTATTTATGGCATGAAAAATACATGTTTGCATTGCCAAAGCGTACAAAAACAGTAACATTGAGGTGTAGCAGGCATATTATCGGTTAGTGGCAACATAAGAGGGGGAGTGCTGTTATTATGTTTTCTTGTTTGTTTTCTAGACTTCACAAATAATAATTTGACTTTGATTATTTTGACTTTGCGTTTAAATAAAGGGCTTTTCAAATTCCAAATTCTCCCTTTCCCCCCCTGACTTTTTTTCTCTCTCTCCGCCACTCTTTCACCCTCTCCTCTCTCCCCCTCTCTCTATCTCCTCTCTCAGTCTCTACCCCCCTCTTTCTCTCCTCTCTCCACCTTTCTCTCTCCTCTTTCTCCCTCTCTATCTCTCTCTCCACCTCCCTGTCTATCTCTCGTGCCTCTCCCCCTTCTCTCCCCTTTCTCTCTCCCTCCCTCCTCTCACCCCTCTCTCTCACTTTCACTCTCTCTCCTCTCCTCTCCTCTCTCTATCGCTGTCTTCCTCCTCCCCCTCTCTCTCTCCCCTCCCTCGCCTCTCAACCTCATTCTCCTTCTCTATCTGTCTCCCCCCTCTTTCCCTCCCTCTCTATCTCTGTTTCTATCCCCCCCCCCTCTCTCTCTCTCTCTCTCTCTCTATTTCAGTATCTCCCCTCTCTCTTTCTCCTTTTTCCCTCTCTTTGTCTCACTCTTCTCTCCCCCTCTCTCTTTCTGCAGCATAATGCCTTGTCGTTGTCATAGCAACACAAGGAGGAACTTTGAGCAGACTCCACCAACGCAGAGAACACACACACACACACACACACCCCCCACATCAGACCATACACACACACAAACACTAATGCACACAGTAATAGAGACATGTAGACATATATAGATAGGTACACACACATACAGTGTGTGTGTGTTATTGTGTGTTAATGAGTGTGCTTGTGTATTCTGTGTGTATGTGAATGTGCATTAATGTGTGTGTGTGTGTGTGTGTGTGTGTGTGTGTGTTTTACGACAGTTTGCTAGCAGACAAGGGACCAATCAGAGTTTAAAGCTCTGGTTCTGTTGTCATGGTTACCGACAGGATATATCTTACCACTCAATCTGTCAATCACAGCATTACCATGGAAACAACACTGCTTGTTTACACCTCTATCTATATCCATCTCTATCTCCACTATATCTCAGCTATATCTATAGCTATATCTCATCTACATCTATATATCTCAACTATATCTATATATCAGCTCTATGTCAGCTATATATACCTATTAAATCTCAACTATCCATCCATCCATTTTCTTTCCGCTTCTGCACTTAGGGTGGCAGGGGCAGGAGGCCAAGTAGGACAGCCCAGGCGTCCCTTTATCTAAACTATCTATATCTTACATATACCTATATCTCATCTATATCGGTTTCTCATCTCTATCTCTTTTGCTATATCTTATCAGCTATATCTGTATCTATATATCAGCTCTATCTACCGGGATCAACGTCCCCTACAGGTTCTCTGCAAATTTGTATTTGGTATTATTTATTTTGTATTATTTAAAGTTTGACATGTGCTCTAAATCACATTCTGTCTATGTAGACTGTAACATTAAGGCTAGGAATCTATAGCGTAATTGCTCTGACTCTGCAGCAGAGAAATCTCTTTTTTTTTAGCAAGTGTCCCTTTTTGAGGGTGGGTTTGGAGTAGTGAGATGGAGGTGTGTATTTTCCTAAAATAAAAACCGTCAATGTTAATAAATTATCTTCAAATTCGACTGCATCTCTAAAATACACTAAAACACTACTTCCAATTGTTAAAATCGCAAAGTGGCCAAAAGAGTAATGTTAAATGGCTCGGGGAGCGAGCCGGAGGACGAGCTGCCTCGCCTCCCCAAGTGTTAGCCAAATTTCCTCCTAGGGGGGTTGTCCTCCCCATGACATATGAAAACAGCCATTAGCCATTAGAATAAAATATTGATTTCTTGAGCATCCAAAAGAATAATGAAATAATGAAAAAGAAAAAAGTTTTAACAAATGTTATAGTATTTACCAAATAGCTTAGTATTTTCAAATTGGAGTATGTCAGCGAGGAGCACATGTCCGCTTGTGGATAGACCATAATGTTTTTGGATTTCCGTGTCCAAAATAAACTTTTGTCATGGTGTGCTAGCAGAGCTGTTTTTAAAACTTTGGGTGCAAGTCCAAGTCAAGTATTTATAGTAAAAGTGGACACGGATAAATAAAAGCAGACACAGATACATTTGAAATAAGCGTTGCACATTTTTTATAAAATTGCATGATAAATGAGATGATTAATTGGGTGATTCATTAAATAATTAAAATACAGCCACACTACATTTGTACTCCATGTGCTTTGCTTCATTTAAACAATAGGATTCTAGTTCTTGTTTGTGTCAAGCTACTAAGATGAGGCTAAATTCACACTCCTTATGCTCTGAGAAAAAACTAATAGGCTACACATTTTATTTAATTCATTTGTGTTATTAACTCAGACAGACTCTGCTGTTGCATAGATTAGGCTACTATATAAAAGTAGGAAAATTAACCAATCAAAAATTGTTGTTTCATTGTTTGTGAATTATGTACTGCAGACCCCATTTCATTATTTGCCGTGCCATCAAAAAAGTGTAATTAAAAGGGCATTAAACCAAGCTCCATCCAGCTTCACATGTGATCTGTCTCACATCTTTGTGGAGGAGAAGACTTCTGCAGTGCTCTGTCATGCCCATGGGGCGACACAGACCTCCAATATCCTTACTCTACTCTACCAGCAGAGCACTGTGAGTATTGACTGTCTTTATGGAGATTAAATAGATTTCTAAAACAAACTGGAGATGAAGTAGATTTTGAAAACAAAATATGTTTAATCTGTCTGAGTAGTGTTGTTAATCATCTATCTGAGATAGATGCACGCAGGCGTTTTGCCTGCAAATTGTTAAACACATGATTAATAAAACGCTCACACAATTTCAAAAAATAATATATCGTCTTTACCTATATCTCACCTATATCTATAGCTGTATCTCACCTATATCTATATCTCAATTAAATCTGAGCTATAGGCCTATCTAAATCTCAGCTATATCTAAGCTATATCTTATCCATATCTATAACTACATCTTTGTCTACATCTTTATATAGTACTTTTTTCTTGTGAGTCTGACAGACAGAGATTTAGGCAGATTTCCATTCATAAACTAACCGGTACTACCACACAGCAAATAATTATAAATAGCATTAATAAATAGCATTGATTGCATATATCATTAATACATAATAATCAAATATATAGCAATAATAAATAACAATAATATACATAGCATTAATACATTATAATAAAAATATGTAGCGTTCATAAAAATATATACAGTATACAGAGTTAATAAATAATAATACAAAATATAGCATTCATAAATAATACAATATAAATCAATAATAAATATTAATTAAATATATAGTATTCATAAATAAGAAAAAATATAGCATTCGTGTTATTCTAATCTATATAACCATAGGCATGATTTTGGCAAATATATTTGCCAAAATCATGATACTGTGCAGTATGTCCATGTTTATTTAAATTTTGCTAGATAATGTATATCTGGGATCCAAGGGTGTAGAAAGCATTATTAAGGTGGGGGGGGGCAGTAGGCTTGTCATGGTATCTGGTATCAATGGTGTGATACGGTGCAACGGCCCACACCAGTGTCATTATTGCCCCACCGTCCATATCGGTATTTCTGAATATTAAACCACAAATAAATAAAACGAAAAAAAAACGAAAAATGTGTAGCGCTTCAACATTGACGGCCTATTTTGTATTCTTGGATGGAGCTATCAACATCCACATGCACCAAGACTTGCTTTCACAAGCACACAATTTGTGTTCACAGTATAGATATATTTTATATTGTATAGGCCTACAGTCAGTTCTACATCGTTTTGTTAATACAATGGGTATATTAAAATCATGTTTCTACTTTGCCGGACGAGTCCAGCGAAAGAATATTAATTTAAAACCATTGGGGTACTCGCTGGACTCGCATGGCAAAGCAGAAATGGGAACATTATAAAAAATCATTATATTAACAGTGGTGTAGGGTTTGTTTGAACATTGGGCGACACATTTATGGTCATACACTTAATTTCCTGCATTCTGGTGATTTGTATGCACCAATTTGTGCCTTTTCTGCATCCATTTTTGGTGGAAATGTCTTTATTTATGTGACGGAAAACACAAAATTCAGGGACCAGGTGAAAATTCTAAATATAATGGATATATATAATATGTATATATAATATATATTTGTATTTATCTACTTATTTATAGAGCCCAATATTAATGTGTGATACCTCCGAGACAGCATGCATGCATGAAGTATACTGTAAGAAACTTCCACACTCAATAACAACTACAAAAACTGTAATGATTTTCAACATCTCTTCTCTAAGATAGGACAAATGGTATAATGTCTTACTGGGCTATATGTAGTTTCTTGTCAGTAGAAGGTGATTATGCTTAATTTTTGTTTTGTTACATGGTCCATAAAGGACATTTCTTGTCAGTAAGTAACCTGGCATAAAACCTAAACGTTGTGTATTTGTTGTTGGATTTTGAAGGAGTAAGTCATCCTAACAATATAATTGTCATGGTTTCTCTCCTTGCTTCTGTCTGCAAGTATCAATTATCTCTCACTCTCCACTCTGCCCTGCTTAATTGCTCCACCTGCTTTCACTCTGCCAATTAACCGCGGTATATAAAGCTCTGGTTTTCAGTTCCCCTCTGTCAGATCGTCTGTGAACATGCTCTTGACTCCTGTTCCCTGGCAAACATCTCTGACTCCTGATTTCGAACCCGGACCGTCTCTGAAAGCCTGCCTGATCTCCTGCCCCAGAAAACCTGACCTGCCTTCAACCCCGAAGACCCGTCTGATCTCCAACCCCGGTAAACCGACCTGCCTTTCTGCCTTCTCAACTACGATACTGCCTGCCCTTGTCTGTACTTCTGCCTGCCAGTCATCTGCCCTGTTGTGTGTGTGTTCCCCCCCCCCCAGGACTTCCAGACCCTCTACCACCATCTCCTTCGGACGCCTCTCTGCTGCTGGGGGGCACACACACACGGGCTCCAGGACTCACTCTCCCAACTCCCTTTTCCCCGAAATTCAATAAAAACCCTCAAAACGTGACGCACTTGTGGTCCTCCTCTGTCTGGTCCGTGACAATAATATTCTAAAATATGTTTATTGTACTTAAACAGTTCAAAATATATTGAGGTTGAGGTAAATGATGCAAACTACATGTTGCATTCAACTTAGCCGAGGCTCTTTTTTCCCCTTTAACTTTATTGTTTTCTTTTTTAGAGTAAACTTACAGAGGGGAAAAATTATGAAATTAAATAAAAAGGAATGAAAATACAATAAGAGATGAGCAGAGCCTATAGAGAGGAACAAGTCTACTTTCTGTTAAGACAACTTTCCTATTTATGTCTTTTCCGATTTATATATTAACCATTTCCCCCGGCCTCTTCAATTTTAACCTATATGTGAGTTTCTCCATCACTAGGATATCATCATGGATGTCTAACCATTGTTTGTGATTTGGTGCTTCAGTCTTGAGCCAGTTCTAAGTGATAGCCTTTTCAGCTGCAAGGAGAATCTTGACCAGGTATTGGTCTCCTACATGCTCAATTCCTTCCATGTGTCCCAGGTATAAAACAAGGCATGGGGGATTTTGTAACCCAATATCTCACACAGAACAGAATGTATACCATCCCAGAAAGGCTGTATTTTCATGCAACTCCAGAAAATGTGTGTGGTTTATGTTAAGCCTGCTTAACATATAATGTTGAATCTTTCTAGATTCCATCAAACAAAAGTACAGGATTGACACGACTCTAGGAATAACATGTATGCTTGTGATTTCCTTTATTTTTTAAAAAATATAATAGTCCCTAATTTGTAACTAAATAAGTCCTGATTTGTTTTGTCATATGTGTTCTTTAAATCTTGAAAGCTTCTCATTTCACCCTTTTGAGTAACTGTGCATATGGCTGTTATACCCCTTCCCACCCACTGTTTAAATCTGAAGTCAGACCTTCCTGGTTAAATTCACCGTCAAAAGCAATCCATTTTGACATTCTGAGTTTCTTTCCCAATTTTAGTTGTTTGACAATGGAGTAACATCTAGAGTAAATTATGTTATTGGGTCTCATTCTACCTCATCTTTTATACTGTATGGGTGGGAATCGCTCTTTCCCCAACACTTGTTTGTATCAGGAATTTGGATGCAGATATTTCAATATCTTTCTATCTAAGCTACATATTCGACATTGCACCAGTAAATAAGTGGATACAGTTGTGATGCATGAAAGTATTCCTTTAGATTTGGAGGCGCCATTCCCCCTTTGTCTTTAGGTAGCTGAAGAGTGGTATAATGCACTCTAGGTCTTTTACCTTCCCATATAAATCTTGATATGAGCTTATCCCATTTATGAAACTGGACTTGGTATATTCATGGGCAAAGATTGGAATAAATATAACAAACGTGGTAGAATCACACATATCCTGTCATTAGACCCCATTGGGTAAGTGGACCATCTTTCAATATCTTTAATTTTGCTTCCCAATTTATGGGATTTTTTGGGGGGAAGTTTTTGATTTGGTGAACAGTTAAACATCAGAATTTGAGTTATATATATTTTTAGTTTGTCACAAAAATATAAACTGAATTGTTCCAAAATCTGCATGAGTTGCATAAAGGAATTCGCTGGGTCATTCAAGTAGATCATAACATCATCTGCAAAAAGACTTATTTTATGTTTTTGGTTGTTGATTACTACTCTTGTTATTGAAGGGTCAGAGGTCTGGTGTAAAGAGCAAATAAAGTAGGGCTGATACAGCAGCCCTTTCTAGTTCCTCTCTCGAATATGAATATTTCTGAAAGAGGGCCATAACTTTTACTCTAGCTGTAGGTTTGTTATGGATAAGTTGCCTTGTTTTCAATCCTCCACCTTGGAGTTACGCCTCCAAAAATCTGTCCTTCTCCTTTTCATTGAAACCCATGTTGAAATATACACTCATCTTGCGTTTCTATCCATGTACTTGTGCTGGAATTCTTGCAGCCATCCTCTTGAATGGCCACTCGTCCCCCGAGGCCCAATCACTTCTGATGCGTTTCCAGGTTGCGTATCTGGTTGACTGTAGCCTTTCAAGTAGGGTAGATTTTTTTGGCTCATATTTAAGTTGCCATGTTTTTGGATGAAGCAGTTTATGTACCATAATTTCTGCCTGTTATTTGATTAATCGTCTCGCCAATAACTTTGGGGCCTAATTCATATTCATTTTGTTTCAATTATCTTGCTTTTGTCTCTATTTCCTTTTGGAGTAGATCGTTCATTTTTTTTCTCACCTCTTTCATTTGTTGTTGTCTTTTGGTCAGTTTCCCTTTGTTTTTGTTCCAATTGTCTGAGGCCAGTTTAAAGTGTATTATATTGTTAATTTTCGTTTTTAAGGTTACTTATTGCAATCAATTTTCATCATATGACCGCTTTTAATGCATCCCACAATATAGCTGGGTCCGTCTCACCATTATTATTTTCTTCCAGATACCTCTGAATAACAGCTTTGATTTGCTTAACAACCGATGCTTAATGCTTAATATTCCCACGTTCAATCTCCATATTGTATCTTTCCGTCTGCAACTCAAATAGACCTTCAGGTAAATGGCATTATGATCGGACACGTCAGCCACTCCAATTTGACATCTTTGTATTTCTATCCCTGTTCTCTTTCTGCATGAAAAAATAACCAATTCTAGAATAAACAGTGTGTTGCTGAGTAATGAATAAAGTCTCTCTGCAGAGGATGAAGGTCCCTCCACACATCAAAAAAAGCCCATTTCCTCTCATGCATTTTGCACCAACTTGGATGCGATGGGTTTCTTATTTCTCTTGAGACTAGTTGTTTCCAGGTCGTATTCCATTATCACATTGAAGTCTGAAGGCAATGGTATCTAATTGGGATTTTAAAATTTGTTTATCACTCTCAGGCGGCGCATATGTTTACAAAAGTAACCATTGATTGGTTGAATCTGCGTCTTTTTCTTTTTAAGTTTGGTCATGATTTTAGCTCTTTTGACAGGGTTTCCTAAACCATTAACATTTAAAGACATAAGCTTGATCTCTTCTTGTTTGGTATCCATAGGCTGGTTTATGTCTATTAACATTGTAGTAACTCCCCCATAGGCTAATAGTAAAATATTCATGAACAGTTAACATTTCAAACAACAAACAAGAACATCTAAACATAAATATATACAAAAAAGGCGACCTTCAAAAGAGGTGTCAACAACCATCATTATACTTTGAATCTCTTTTTGAGGGGAAAAGCCTTCAATAAAGAAAGGGCCTCCAGCTGTTATGAGATGTAACCCATACGGGGTTAATCTACCCATACTAGACCTGTATTGTAGGCACCAGTCCCTTTAAAACCAACAAGCCGGTTAACTATAACCCTCCAGAGCAACACAAATTTCAAACATATTTTGCCTCCACCTTGGAGTTACGCCTCCAAAAATCTGTCCTTCTCATTTTCATTGAAACCCATGTTGAAATATACACTCATCTTGGGTTTCTATCCTGGTACCTTGTACCTTGTACTACTTGAATCCTTGCAGCCATCCTCTTGCATGGCCACTCGTCCCCGAGGCCCAATCACTTCCGATGCGTTTCCAGGTTGTGTATCTGGTTGACTGTAGCCTTTCAAATAGGGTAGAGCCTCCGGTATCGCTCCCTGTGTCTTCCACTTCATATCCTCTTCCCCACGGGTCATAAGTTTTCACTCCGCTAGCCCAGTGGATGCATATTTGTTGTGAGGTGTCTGGAAGTGAATGTCTTCCCCCTTTAGTGGCTTCTTGAGTGCTTTTGTTTTCTTTCTCCCATGCTTTTTTCAAAACCATCTCCTTCACATTAAACTGCTGAACGTTGAAGACAATTTTCCTTGGAGGTTGACCTGCTTTGGGTTTCAGTGTCAGAGCTCTGCTCTGTATTTTCTTCAGTTCGCAACTTGCTTCGACACTCCACATTTCGACTTCTTCAGTGCGAGTCAAAACGGTATCTATCCTTTCATTTTGCTTTGTGTTAATTTTTGCACATTTCTTGTCAATGTCTTCCTTTATATCAGTTTGTTTCTTATTTGGGTTGTGATTTCGTCCTGTTTTCAGTCCTTTTTACAGGGCTTGTATTTGTTTGCTAATGCCATCCAAACTTGCTTGAAATGTAGCCATGGTATCGCTAGCTTCAGGTGTTAGCATGTTATTCTCATTAACTAAATGGTTTATTACTGTACTTTGTCTGTCCAGGTTTCTTTTATCCTTTGTTTTCATTTAAACCTCCGCTCATTATCAAAGGTCCTGGGTCCTTCTGCATTTAATCCTCGAGTTTTGGCGGAGTTTATGGTGTTTGCGTAAGGGAGCTCTCAACTCAGCATCCATGCTGCTCTACTGTCTCACAGGAAGTCGCTGAGGCTCTTTACTTCTCAAAGCAAATCATATTGTTGCGAATTAATAACATATTTATCATCAGGCTGTAAATATCTACACATAGCCAGGAGTAGAAATAAATATACAAGTTGTATTTACCCCACCTGACCACATGATGGCGGCAAACATAATACACTGGGGGCTGGCGCTCAACACTAGCGTCATAGAGGCCACGCCTCCTGCCCAGTGACTTCCGGCGGAAGTCGCCGGCTCGAGTCAGAACACCCCAGGCAGCGCATCGGGATGGATGCAAAGCGAGGGGTGCTCTCCACGCGGCGTGAAATACATATAATACCTCTCCTTCTGTTTCATAGTTAAATAACTTAAACCTAAACAAATAAAGTGAGTTATAAGCGTTCCTGTTGTCGGCAGCCTTCTTCCCCGGGACACAAACCCCACAATATCGTAAAAACATGCACGCTTTGATTACGTCATCCTAAGAGGCAACAATGACATAACAGGTACAACGATAATTAATTCTGTAACTCCCTCCTGTGTACCCACCACACTATATCATTTTGCCATCGTTATTGAAGATTTTGTCTGTAAGTCTTCATTCTCAGCCTTCTAACTAGCTACGGTTTATATTAAACTCAAAGCCCAAAATGCACTGCGTTATGGGACACCGTCCACAGGTAGCGCGACCCAACACAGCTCGGATACAATGAAGGAGTGGCTTGGTTTACTGTTACATACAATCCGTCATTGTATGTTTACATACAGACAAATGCAACACACCTTTAATATGTACAATTGGCATTGTAGATTAAAGGCATTACATACAAATACAGATTGTATTCAATGTAGTTTAGTTGGGAAAAACAATCACATCCACAGGTACACCACCAGTGCAACTCATAGCTCGAAGTCGGATATAACAACCACCAAGCCTCCTTCCTACGTAAGATCTGTTGGGCTATATGAAGCTAGACCGGCTCAAACCGATGAGATGGTATGTCACCTGCACCAGCTGCTGTCAATATTTCAGAATCGGAATAGATAGCCATTTTTGATATCGCTAGCGGCTAGCTGCTGTCAACTGTTTTGATAGTCAGGCTGAGCCGAGAGTAACAGGAAACGGTGACTTGAGAAATCGTGTCACTGTCTACTTTGAGCTTAATTTAATAAAAACTAGAACAGAAAAAAAGAAAACTAAAACAGGCCGTTTGCTTGGCCTCCTGTATAATCCGGTAAAATCAGAGTAAATTGGGCAGGCAAAACTCTCTGCTTCTGAAGCGCTCCCGGTGGGGTATGAAGCCGTGTGGAGGACGGAAGAAAAGAAAAGAAGAGGCAAGTTATAATGAGGCGACAGGCAACGTGCTGTGCACTCTGCACATTTTGATATTTCATAGAATGGCCTGTTGAGCGTTATCTTTCGACCACATATAGGCTGACATGAATATGATTTTATCATTTTAAAACAGTAATGTAATCCACCATTAAATACGGGTAAACTTAATATAGCCTAATTAAAAATGTCAGATATGGGAAATCATGCAGCTATTTATCTAACAAGACAACAACACTGTTAATCAGAGTGAATTATAATCTAAATAATTGTATTGATTCAGCCATAGCATCAGTTTTAGCAGAAAAGGATATTATAACCGCAATAAAACACTAACATAAGCACTGTTAGATTTCTATCAAAGTAAAAGACGTGAGCCGTGTTTGCCGTTCTTCTGGAGAGACCCCTATTTATCAGCTTGCTTCGTTGGTGATGTTATGTCAATCTGATTGGCTGAAGGTGTTGTCTATCAAGGCATGGCTTCAAATCAACTGCTTACGGCAAAAGGCCAATACTCTTGCGAAAGGAACTGAAAAGACCTCACAAGAGTGACTGATTGAACCAGGCTACTTGTTGCTAATCTAACGCCACAATGTGTCAAGAAAGATTTATTTTACAGACATCGTTGAAAATGATTGGTGTCATTGTGTGTACGTTTATTATACCGCATGCATGCACACTGTCTTGGAGGTATCACAAATGAATACTGGGCTCTATAAATAGGTAGATAAATACAAATATATAGTTAGTTGGGCTTAAAAAAGTAAACATTACATTTTACTTGTCATTCTCTTGTCTTGTGTTGACATGGTCTGCTAGAATTGCTAAGACGTACCTGAAAGGGCGTGTAAATGCAGGAAAATTATGACATGGACACCGGTATTACTTCCTTGAAAATACCATCGATACTGGTGTTACCAGTATTCGCTTCTACGGGGGCTCATAAAACAAGGCATAGAAGTGGCTGCTTGGAGAGGTCAAATGATTATGCCTCGCGAGCTGACACTTCAGGGAAACCCGGAAATGCTGTCCAAGTTTTGTTTACCTTTCCTTTGCAGGCACTGGTCTACTTCTTCTATTCCCCTCCAGTTTATCTTGAATTAGTTTAAATTAGAGATGGGCATAGATTAAAATCTTTAATCTAGATTAATCTAATGGTAATCTAGAAATTAATCTAGGTTAATCTAGACTAAGGTGGCTCCTTTGAATGATGTCGAAGGTGTCCATAATATGTATTTGCTACCCAGATAATGACATATATTACCTAAATAATGACTAAAAGTGGGTCTGCGCGATTGTTGAGTGGTGCTACCGGAGGATTTCGGTTCGCGATAATATCGGCGATAAAAATATTATCGCCGATAAAACTTTCGCATTATCGCAGCGCGGTAACGCCGATAACGGCCCATTACTAGTTTAAATACATTGTTTTGTTTGTGGACTTTATTCAGCATATTTTGTATGTGCTCGTCACGCAAACATCTAGTGAAATCTATGTCGTTCCGTTAACAAAGGCCTATTGTTGTTTTTATTTATTCCTGTTTCTGACAGTCTGACAGTTAGGCTTTATATATTTTGTATATTCTATACTGTCAGTTCTACATTGTTTCGTTAATATAATGTTTTTTATAATGTTACGGTTTTTGTTTTTATAATGTTCCTGCTACTTTGTCATGTGAGTTCAGTGAGTACCAGAATGCTTTCAAATAGATATTTTGTCGCTGGACTCGTCCGGCAAAGTAGTAACAGGATTTCTAAAAAAACATTGTATTAACAAAACAATGTAGAACACAAATTGTGCGCTTGTGAAAGCAGTATGAAGCCTTGGTGCGTGTGGATGTATGGAGCTCTGTCTGGGGAGCGGTGAATGTTGATAGCTCCGTCCGAGAATACAAAATAGGCCGTCAATGTTGAAGCGCTAAAAATCCATTTTTTTGTTTTTTGTTTTATTTATTCGTTTTTTAGTATTCAGAAATACCGGTATGGACGGTGTGGCGATAATGAAACTGGTGTGGGCCATTGCACCGTATCACACCATTGATACCGGATACCGTGACAAGCCTACTGCCCCTCCCACCTTAATAATGCTTCCTACACCCTTGGATCCCCGATATACATTATCTAGCAAAGTTGAAATAAACATGGACATACTGAAACCCAAGTTTTGTTTCTTGAGCACTAGTATCATGATTTTCACAAATATATCCCCCCCCCCACACTTAAGACCCATATGCAGCCTATATATATATATATATATATATATATATATATATATATATATATATATATA
>JAOPHQ010003435.1:115000-200000 GCA_030340625.1 Merluccius polli
GCAGGGTATCTGCTGGTGCATGCAGGAGGGTGTCTGGTGGTGCAGCAGGGTGTCTGGTGGTGCATCAGGGTGTCTTGTGGTGTATGTAGCAGGGTATCTGCTGGTGCATGCAGCAGGTTGTCTGATGGTGCAGCAAGGGTGTCTGGTGGTGCAGCAGAGTGTCTGGTGATGCATGCAGCAGGGTGTCTGGTGGTGCATGTAGCAGGGTAGCAGTGGCGATTTCTCTAAGACTGCAAGGGAAGCTCAGCTTCCCCTAAAATGTCAAAAATTAAATTGTTAAATATGTACTGTTGTGTTAACATTTAATTGACTACAAATGCGTTAGAATATGTTCATGTCGAAGACGAGTTCGATCAGAATCTTATCCAAGTCGACTGACTCGATTTTGTTAACTTCTCATAACTTCCCGTAATGTCAATGTATTTGACCGTAGAAGCCGAGCGTCCATTCACTTGAATGAGACTGCATGGAACAGTTTTTTTCATTGCCTCAAAACTCGACGGTCATTGGATAAATGCCAACATTTGTCCCGCCCCCGGACGCTCAGCGTCTCTGGGGGTGGATGGAGCAGTGGGCTGGCCTAGGCTAGCCTGGACGCTGGGCTTCCGCATGATGATTGGAGAATCAGTCGAAAGGCTGAATCACTTTTTGATTGACAGCTATTTTGACAAATACATTGTCGCTTGACCAACCAGGAGCTCAGTCCCATCGCGGATTTTGCAAGTGAGGTCTTACGACAAACTGCAGCCCATTTCTTGATATTTGCTTGGCGAAATAATAATAATATAAATAATATAATAATAATAAATTGACAACTTTTTTGATGTAGGCCAAAAATGAGCTTCCCCTCTTTGAAAAACCAGCAGCCGCCACTGCAGGGTAGATAGTGCATGTTGCAAGGGGGTGGTTGCAAGGTGGGGTACAGTGAATGGTGCATTGTACTTGCAGTATGGTGAATGGAGAAGAGAGCTAAATTCACAACATAGGCAGTGGAGTAACCTTTGAATTGTCACCATGGAAACATATTCTTCTGCATAAAACCTGCTGCTGATGATAGACAAAATTAGCCAGGCAGGTAGAGAGACAGGTAGACAAACAAGTAGACAGACAGGTAGACTGATAGTTTGACTGTATGTCTTGACCTGGCTTGTTATTGTCTCACCTCACTTACCTGTCTCACCTGGTCTGATCATGGCGAGTGTCTTACCTGGACTTCAGTTCACTAGCTCCATTGTGATTGGTATTTCCTCTGAAACATCCCCGCAAACCATTCCTTTTCCTGTTTGGATGGGCTATCTGATGCGATGCTTTGATTTGTGGCACAGAATCACCTAAGCCAGCAGATGAAAAGGTCTGTCAGTATAGATTATGGTTGGAAATGTTTGTAAGGGGTAGGTTAAGGTTATCGTCCTGTGTTTGGTCAAGGGATTGTCCCCACTAGTGAGGGTTATTGTTAGTGTCTCTAAACCTAGGCCCGGTGTTCTGTAGCTAACCTGTAGCTAAACAATGGCACAGATTGTGCCAAATATCCATAACATCCGTAACATTATGTAGCAATACTTCAACTTTCTACTCTGTATGTTTAGAAGGCTGTAGAGTCGATATTACAAAGAACTTGGTCTCTGCGTACCACCTAAGGGTAGATAGTTAAATATCAAGTAATGCAGCTTGAATTGCAAATTCCCTCTAAAATGCTCTATAAGCACTTGGTACAGCCGTTTGAATTGTTCTAAATTGTTCCTTTGGGCTAGAAGTGGGAACAACCTCACCAGACTATCCTGTTCCCATCTTACTGTTGACATGTAAAGGTGCACACTGTAAGACAACCTCTTACAGTGTGCACCTTCTTGGGTCCCCCCGACCCAAGCTTTCCATTGACTTTCTGGAGAGTTTTAGGTCTTTTTCATTTGGCTCACTGACTTATTTTCCGCCTTATAACACCAATACCACAACACCATGGTGAGTATTTTAAAATAAACACACAGTCTTTCAAACACAGAGGTAGAGAGAGCGGTACAGCTACCATCGGTATGAATGATGGTTTTTGTTTTTATGGATTCAAATTACCCACTCACACTAGATTGGATCCACAGTCAGCCTCGTAGTGGGATCTCTTAGCAGGTATAGTCCGCCCTCTAGTGGCCTTACCCCTTCAGCACATCCTCTGGTGGTTTCTTATCTATTATGATGAACGTGGATAATACTGCTTACTGTATGACCGAATTGTTTCATTGTTCTGATGGTTTATGTGCCCCAATAGAGAAATCCAGCCGGGAACGACAGGGACAAGTGCCGGGGGGTATAGTGTTTACCCAGCCTGTTAACTGCCCAAATGTAGAATCGATTTCGACTTGTGATCAGGAATCAAATTAGGAAACAAAACAATAGTCTAGTGGCTAGTGTCTTTGCCTCCCAGTTATCAAGTTTGATTCCTAATTTAATTCCTAATCACAAGTCGAAATCTGCCTTTAAGCTGTTTTCACATAAAGCTTTTTGGACACACAAAATTGTGTCTTTAACAAAATATACATGAATTAAAGTCTTGCCATTCTTTTGTCTGTAAACCCAACATCTGAAACACAACACTTTTATCCTCTTTCCTCTTACTTACAACACAAGGAAACAGCTTTTCTCTGTGTCGACATTCTCACTTCTTTCACAGGTCAAGTCAACTTTGAGGCATGACTACTTTATCCCCTGCATACTATACAGTCTCAGATGTAGTAGCGCCATCGGTCAATGAAATAAAGAGAGGAGGCTCATCATCTCATATTACGGTTTTGAAAAGGATACCTTCAAAATCGTGTTATTGCAGTATGTGTGTCAAAGTGATCATGTTCTATTGAAGATAGATGTCACTTGGACACCAGACAAAATAAATATGGGTCGCGACATAACCACACACAAAACAGAAGCACAACAAATAAGTAGTTGCCTATCCTCACTAGCAGGTACCCTATATATGAGTAATGACGCAATCTGCACCTGAGCAACTCTTGGGATGTCACCCAATGTGAAATACAGTGCCGCAGGGCTAGCAGATGTTGTTATACTCTATTTGTCTACTTCCGCTATTCGGCGACTCTGCATACTTGTGACAGGGAACAGTAAGTAAATCATCTGATCTGGTGGGAGTTAGTTTAGCTTTTTCTATGAATCTAGGGTTAGGCTTAGTCATCCACCACCAGAAGATAGCTGCAGCTGTTCACACTGAATGTCTGCTCCTAAGATTTTACTATTGAAATTGAACAGCAAGTTGAATTATGCCTATGGTATTAAATTATATTTTATGTTTAACATTACATTAAAGGTTAAACATAAAGTAACCCTAACCCTCTCATCCTAACCCTTCCTACCTGATTTTACAAATGCTGTTTGTGACATGTCAAACTTCTCTCCGGTTGGCTGCCAGTTGGATAGGGTTAGGGTTACTTTTATTTCACATTAAACAAGCAATCAAATTACTCTCATTGCGTAGATCTTTCCTCACATTATAGATGTCATCAAATTATTTTATTTGGGAATTCTCCCCTCATAATGAACATGGAGTGTGTGGTTCTGATTGGCTGATAATTGTCTCTTCACAAACATTCATTGTGATTGGCTAATCAGCCTGGAGAGACACTAGAGACATAATTAAAGCCAACAGCTCTGTGTGTGTTTCTCTAATATATTCACAGTCTTTGTCAATGAAGAAGGCTTGCCTTTCTCAACAAGCAAAACATGGCTCCCTAATTTGCACAGGTGTAGAGCTAGAATACATAGACAGGGCTCTGCTGACTTCTTGCAATTCACCTATGATGTGGATGCGGTGTACTACATGTATCTTTATTATTATGATTATTATTGATATTGACGATAATATCATTGTTTTATGCCACAATAACATTAACTGTCAATATTTAGCATCAACATCTTCTGACTCGGTTCGTGTAATTCTAATGTAACTTTTATGTCCAGTAGCCACCAGTACACTGATACTGGGCTGTAGCAGAGCAGTGGTATTATGGTATGTAATAAGCTCACCCTGACCCTACACTGTGTATAACGCTGGCATTTACTGCATACAGGTCCTCTATTGGTGACCTCACGTCCTGCAAATAAACCCAACTTCTTCCAAGAGGAGTTCTGCATAACCACACTGGAGAACCAGCACACACACACACACACACGCACGCACGCGCACGCACGCACACACACACACACACGCACACGCACGCACACACATACAAACACACACACACACATACTCACACACACGCACGCACACACACGCACAAACACAGATAGACACACACTCTCACACACACACGCACACTCTCACACATAGACACACACACACACAGAAGCACACACACTCACGCACACACGCGCGCGCGCGCACACACACACACACACACACACACACGCACTCGCTCACTCACAAACACACACACACACACGCACACGCACGCACGCGTTAAGACAGACGGGAGGTTAGGACGCCTACCCCTCATCGCCGAGCCGTTGGCGGCGTCTCTCGGCGGCCGGTGGTCCCTCACCTCCACCACCGCCGGGTCCCTCCGCTTCAGGGTGGAGGACAGGGTCCCCATGGGTCTCTGTCTCGTCGTGTCCCAAGGTGGTCTGCCTCGCTTATTTTGCACCCCCACCCACCCCCCCCCCCCCCCCGGGACGAAATCCGGTCACATTTTCACGCTGGACTTTCTTCTCTTATAGTCCGGCCGCGGTGCCATCATGCCGTCTGAAGCCGTCACCTCTGCATGCATGCTGCAACTTTTGGATATTCGTGACGTGACGTTTGCAGGCGCCCAGTTCATTCATTAATTCATTAATTCGTTCACGTGTTTTAAATGAAATTGTTTTTATTTTTTAAATACCTGGTAGTTTTTTATTTTTATTTATATATATATATATATATATATATATATATATATATATATATATATAATACCAATATTTAAAGATATTTATATAAATGTTATGTCCCCACCAATGGCAAGAAACCAGTGAGTTGCCCCTACCAAAACATGAATTTATAGAGGCATAACAAAATCACCTCGATCCTCTCACAAAGCAATATGATAATCTCTCACATCATCTGATCTTCGACAGCCAATCAACAGCCAATCAACAGCTTCCTCTGGAATCCTTCTCGCCCGGTCTGGTTTCCCTCCAGAAGTTACTCAAACTGTTGTCACCCTGTCACCAGGTGTGAACGAGGTTGACGCAGATGCATCCTCAGACACACCTGAGGTGATGTTTGGCCCCTTCCTTGGAGAACCCACGGCTAGTCGACCGGGTGACACTTTGATACATCAACCCAGCCTGCAGTAGGAGATCTGAGCTGGTCACCCATTGGCCGAAGGGATTTTCAAGACCATGGGTACTTCCCCTGTCACCTTGCCCCTGTTTTCACAATGTTTTTGGTGAGCAGGAAGTCTCAGATGATATGCTGTTTGAAAGTATTCTCCTGTACAACCCAGATAAGTCAGTCAGGTAGGGATCTGATAACCACTGCCTTAAAGGAAGATCTTTTAGATGAGGACAGGGATGACCGCTTGGATGTAACAACGATTCCAACACAAGATCATTTGAAAGGTATCCTTCTAAAAGTGGCGTACAGCAGTTGATCCAAAAAGCAAGATATGCAGCAGAATTGCTTGCCTCTTCCTTAAATAAGCATTTGTGAGGCGCCACAAGATGTCCTACAAATGCATGAGGATAAAGAGCCTACACCAAGAAAGCTTTTGAAGTTGCTGGATGCATCTTCTGCAACTCAAGCAGAGAGCTTTGTCAAATGCCTCACGCTACCTCCAGAGGGTCGGACTCATTCGTCCTTCTGTACAGCCCCATGCATTTTAAAATCCTTTATAGTGTAGGCATACTTCACAATATCATCCACCGTGCAAATCGTGTAAATGAGTCATATTCCTCATTTTTTCCTTTCTCCACAGTTTCTTCCATAAGTTATCACATTATAACATGAAACGTTTCACATTATAACAACATAAATATTATATCCTTATAGCGTGATAAGTTTGTATGTCATAATAACATGAAAATATCTTGTTATAACATGAAAATATCTTGTTAAAATGTGAAAAACATCGTGTTATAACATTAAGCAATAAATAAGAAAAGTAATTGGTATGAACAGGGCCGTATGGGTTTACAAATTAGTGAGGTCCATTATTTGTTAATGCATTTACGACAAATAACACTAAACACACATGCATTAAATATCAGTGTCCAAATTAACACCTGTCTTGAAATAAGATACATCACAAACCATTGTGACTTAGCACCAACCAATGTCGGGCGGTCCTGGGGGATTCTCCCTCGGAAGATCATTTAGTTAATATTGTTGTGTAAAAGCATTTTAACACATTTTGAGATTGTTTTAAGTCCCTTTCATATCATAATTACATTTGCTATATGAATGTACTATTAGTCATATTTAGCATTTTATAAAAACTTAAATAACCTTAGTAGCCTACTTGGATGGTTTTTATTTTCTGTGTTTTACATTTCTACAGTTGGCAGTAAGGTTTGTTTTTAAAATGCACATTTGAAGACAGGCACTTTTTAACTTGTGTATGTGTGTGTGTATGTGTGCGTGCGTCACCTTATTCTGACAGAGAGTGGAGGATGGGGGGGCACCACCATGTATGTATATATATATATATATATATATATATATATATATATATATATATATATATATATGATGCTGGCAAAGCATAGGATTTACCTTCTGCATTGCGTTTCCTTCTTTACTGCAACTTAATCTGATTTCAACCACGTTACATATTTTGTACAGGAGGGGGAGAGGAGGAACCCTTCGGTGGCGGCCACTGGCAGAAAGGAGCGGAATCCAAGGTAAGTTCATTAGTTTTTTTAATATATACTTTTCATTTTTTAGAAATACATATTTTTGTTTGTTTTATGTCAATTTGGAATGATTTGTTTTGATTGTTTATTAGAAATAAAATATCCCTGTGTTGTACTGATCTGTAGAGCAGGGAGGTCCCTAGTGGTAGAGGTTGGTATTTTGGAGGAAGGGCCAGGAAGTGATAGTGGGTCAGCGACAGGGTTAGGCGTAGGGTGGTCTGCATAGACCCTAACCCGGTCTCTAACGCTAGGGTTAGGGATAGGGTTAGGGGGGTCTGTATCGTTGCAGCTGTTCCATGAAGCCAGGGTTGGGGCAGGAGACCGGCCGGGCTGCCTTAACCAATGACAAGGCCTCTTCAAAAGGTTTGGCATCACATGACATCAGATAGCCAACCACCACAGCTGCTGCCCTGGACACACCTGTGTTGCAGTGCACCAATACCACACCGCTCTAAGAAAGGAAGACAGAAAGAAAGTTATCTGATATATATTCACTTTTAACATTCGTATACGACAGTCCAATTATATTGTATGCATCACCTACATGATTCTATCCATTATAATTATGATATACTATTAAATAAATATGAATACTTTAAAATGTTTTAGTTCTTAAGCCGGTAACCCTTCCTTTTACAGTCCGGTAATTACCAGGTAATTACCTGGTAATAAGATGTATTTACTAAGTAATAACCAGGTAATTAAATGTAATTACCTTGTAATTACCAAGTACTTACCAGGTAATTACCCAGCATTTAATTACATATTTCTCTGGTAAATATTATAAAAGTATATGGTAATATCATTGAAACAAACCACGCTTCCTTTTACAGTACAATTCTAATTATAATCATCTACCACCCATTAGGGTGTGTAGTTTTGAACATGGTATCTGGCAAAAACTCCCATATCTCCCTGATAATTATCAGGTAATTATCGGGGGTGATATCTGAGTTTTACAGAGTAGTTACCCTGTAAGAGAGGTGGAACTGTACTGTAAAAGGAAGCGTTGTTTGTTTCAATGATATTACCATATACTTTCCTGGTAATTGTAGATTATAATCATCTACCACCCATTAGGGTGTGTAGATTTGAACATAGTATCATGGTATAGTTGCCAGTTATCAAGTAAATACTGGGTAATCACCAGGTAAATATCAGAGTCATTACTACCCTCACTGTCACTACACAGGTTGATTGGTAATACATAATCTATAATTCCTGGATAAATACCTGGTAGTTTTCAGTATATATCTAGTAAATACTGGGTAACTTGTTGGTATTTACCAGGTAAATATCAGGTAACTACCAGGTAAATAAGTGGTAGTTACCAGGTAAATATGCAATCATTTTTGAGTAAATACCTGGTAAGTACCAGGTAAATATATAAGTTATTATCACCCTAACAAAGTCACATATAGACACATTCAGTGGGTTTATTGTCTACAATATGCAATTGCAGGATATCTACCAGGTAATTATTGGGTAAATACCTGGTAGATGTCAGGAAAATATCTAGTAAATATCAGGTAACTTGTTGGTATTTACCAGATAAATATTTAATTAAATACTGGGTAATTACCTGGTAAGTACTTGGTAATTACAAGGTAATTACATTTAATTACCTGTTATTACTTAGTAAATACATCTTATTACCAGGTAATTACCGGACTGTGAAAGGAAGGGTTACCCAAAGTGTTAACTGAAAACTATTATTCCCTTGCATTTCAATAAAGTTAAATAGAAACAACAAACCCTCCATGCTTGTTCATCCATTGCCTATATCCTTGCAAACAGGTGCGTAGCGTTGAGAAAGTCTAACCTTTCCTGCAATGTGACTCTGGTGTCTTGATTCTCCTAACAATGTTTCCAAGGAGCACGCAGGACGCGCAGCCTCGCCCAGCCCCAGAGTCTAAGGTGAGGCTGCTTAAACCAGCTACCAACTACACACACACGCACGCACACACACGCACACACTCCACAAGCAATGAATAAGTAAATGTGGAAATGAAGGCACACTTGTAAGCTGTGGTGGTTGGTAAATAAGGGAGTGCAGGATCAACCATATCTGGTTGCCTACCCCAAAAAAACTGTGTTGCACTAAAATTCTTGCGAAAATGTTGCCGCTCATGCACTCACACTGTCCCCTCCAATGTTGAAACCAAGGCTACGCCCCTTGACTGCTGGTACGTGTGTTTACAAGAAGTAGTAGTCTACTATCAACTAGTTGAGGACTGACATCCTCCATTAGTCTAACTTCTAAGGTACCCGTTCTCAAACACACACACACACACACACACCAAACTGTAATCTGAGACCTTCAGCCCAGGATAGAGGGGACTTGACTGCTACCTGTGTGTGTGTGTGTGTGTGTGACACTATGAACCCGGTGATATCTGATCTGTACAAACTCAATAATGCATCACCTAACCCCAAATCCGCCTGCATTATTTAGCGATAATGAGAGAAGAGAGTAAAACAAAAAAGAGAGTCGAATGGTGACGAGAAGAGAATAGATAATAGAAGAGAAACGGTGAAGATGGTAGATGGCGTAGGTATAACGGTGTAGTTATAGAGGTGTAGGTGTGGAGGTGTATGCGTAGAGGACGGTGTGGGTGTAGAGATGTAGCTGTGGAGTCGAAGAGGTGTAAAGGTGTAATCAGGGATCCAATTACTAAGCTAAGGGGAGCTTGGCATGTTCCCATATCGTGGCTGCTCCAACGATATATAAAAAACATTGCAACGGTGAATTGTTTTTCTGTTTCGTCGTGTTACCCGCGTGGCCACATATTCACTGTATGAAGTGAAATGTTATCGCCGGTATTAGCTGTATGCAGTAACTAGTATGACTTTCGAGGGTAACCCTGCAGTTCGACCATGCTGCGCCTTGCATGTGACACTCAGTAGCGGACCGGAAAAATATTTGGGCTCCCACAAAAGCCACGGTGTAATTCGAACACTGGGTGTAATGGTAGAGGTGTACAGGTGTAGATAGGTGTAGAAGTGTACTACGTGTGGAGGTGTATGCGTAGAGGTGTAGATGTGTATGCGTAGAGGTGTAGATGTGTATGCGTAGAGGTGTAGATGTGTATGTGTAGAGGTGTAGATGTGTATGCGTAGAGGTGTAGATGTGTATGTGTAGAGGTGCAGGTGTGTATGTGTAGAGGTGTAGATGTGTATGTGTAGAGGTGTAGATGTGTATGCATAGAGGTGTAGATGTGTATGCGTAGAGGTGTAGATGTGTATGTGTAGAGGTGTAGATGTGTATGCGTAGAGGTGTAGATGTGTATGTGTAGAGGTGCAGATGTGTATGCGTAGAGGTGTAGATGTGTATGTGTAGAGGTGTAGATGTGTATGTGTAGAGGTGTAGATGTGTATGCGTAGAGGTGTAGATGTGTATGCGTAGAGGTGTAGATGTGTATGCGTAGAGGTGTAGATGTGTATGTGTAGAGGTGTAGATGTGTATGTGTAGAGGTGTAGATGTGTATGTGTAGAGGTGTATGCGTAGAGGTGTAGATGTGTATGCGTAGAGGTGTAGATGTGTATGCGTAGAGGTGCAGGTGTGTATGCGTAGAGGTGTAGATGTGTATGTGTGTAGGTGTAGATGTGGAGGTGTATGTGTACGTGTAGAGGTGAGGGTGAACGTATGGAGGTGTGTATTTGAGACCTCCTCCTTGGCTTGTTGGATGAAGTGGCAGCAGTCTTTGAGGTGGGCCGTCAGCTCAGTATCAGGCTGGTCCAGGATCTGGACGCTCTTGTAGATGAACAGCAGTGGAAACACGTTCTCCACACCGTAGGCCACATTCAGGATGTGGGACACCTGGGGACAGAAAGATGGAGGAATGCTGAAAATATTTGTACCGCTATAGTTTACGCTACTGATATATGCTGTCCTGTCCATAAAAACACAAAGCCCATAAACATATATATAAAACAATACTGTGGCTGTACTGGGCAGCTCCCAGTGTCCACCAGTGGAAGACTGTGGTTGTACTGGGCAGCTCCCATTATAACCAGTAGAGGATTCAGTAGAAGACTATAGCTGTAGTGGGCAACAGCCTTACAGCATACCGTGACACCAAACAACCCTTTCCAAATCTGAGGACTAGTATGTTTTACTTGCTCCCAGGGGCCCCTTCTTGACCAGACTAATAGTATGTTTTACTGAGCCTGACTCCCAGGGGCCCTCATGACCAGACTACTAGTATGTTTTACTGAGCCTGACTCCCTGGGGCCCTCATGACCAGACTAATAGTATGTTTTACTGAGCCTGGCTCCCAGGGGCCATCATGACCAGACTACTAGTATGTTTTACTGAGCCTGGCTCCCAGGGGCCCTCATGACCAGACTATTAGTATGTTTTACTGAGCCTGGCTCCCAGGGGCCCTCATGACCAGACTAATAGTATGTTTTACTGAGCCTGACTCCCAGGGGCCCTCATGACCAGACTACTAGTATGTTTTACTGAGCCTGGCTCCCAGGGGCCCTCATGACCAGACTATTAGTATGTTTTACTGAGCCTGGCTCCCAGGAGCCATCATGACTAGACTGCTAGTATGGTTTACTGAGCCTGGCTCCCAGGGGCCATCATGACCGGACTACTAGTATGTTTTACTGAGCCTGGCTCCCAGGGGCCATCATGACCGGACTACTAGTATGTTTTACTGGCTCCCAGGAGACCTACTGGTATGGTACAATAGTAATTGATACCTTGTATTTCTTTAGCGTTCCAAAGTCATGGGCTGCATCCTGAGAACCTAAAACACACAAAGGTATTAAGTCGCTATCTTATCAATCAATGATCAATAATCCATACAATATTAAGTAGCACCTTATCAATTTAATAATCGTTACAATATTAAGGAAGATTAATATCTTAGCAATCATTGTCATCAATACAATTGAATTAATCCATAGAGTAATGGCATTGATAGAAGTAAAATGATGCATTAATGATAGCAAAGTATGAAACTATACTCACCCAGTAGTAAGAAAGGTTTAATGCGTCCTATCTGCAGGTCCCATGATGTGTCAGGGATGTAGCCCATGTTGCTGTCGGGGGGGGAGAGGTCTTCTACCACAGTAACTGTTGAACCCTTCCAGGTCTCGATGATACGTCGTCCACTGAGACAGGTGACCCTGGTGCACTGCCGCCGCAAACGGCTCCGGGAAAACGACTGAATCTCCTCTGTGAGTGACGGCATGCTCTGATACAAACAAAACCCTGTGGGGCACGCCTGGAAAGACTCACCTGGACAGACTCACCTGGACAGTCTCACCTGGACAGACCTAGTCTCTACACAACATACGTTGTGTCTCTGTGTGTCCAGCCTGCTGTTCAGTCGCCCTAGGCTCCTCCCCCTCCCCTCCCCTCACCTCACCTGCCCTCCCCTCACCTCACCTCACCCATTTACATTTCACTTTATTTGCTATATTATCTGCAAAATGTTTGTAATGGCAGAGCAAAATCCACAATCAGCAATAAAAAAACAAATAAATGAGTAGAACTAATATAACATAATATTAGAACAAATATTTAGTAGCAGTTGCTACTAAATATTTAGGTGGCAGGTGGCTCTTTAGTGTAACTCCTGGAAGTGACCACTAGAGGGAGAAAAATACTATGTTTCATTCTCAGGGCCTGTAGTCTGTAATCTTAGCTTGTAGTACTACAGTACTAGTCTGTAGTACTACAGGCTAGTACTACAGGCTGTGTTAGGGTTAGGGAACTGTAGTACTACTACTACGTATAATATACATATATGATATATATATATGATATGATGAAAAAAATATAATATAGTATATAATAATATACATATATCATATTATAATAATATAATTTTACACAGATATAATATAATACAATATAATATATAGATATGATATAATATATATAATATACAGATATCATATCATATTATATATACTAATGCAGATAAAATATACAAATACATTTGACTTGAATATTTTGAGTTGAAAGGGAAAAGGATATGAGGACAGAGGAGAGGAGTGAAGGAGAGGATAAGAAAGGAGAGGAGAGTAACAGGAGTGAAGGGGAGGAGAGAAGAGAGAAGAGTAGATCTGTGTGTGTGTGTGCATGTGTAAGCGTGTGCCTGTGTGCTTGCGTGCATGTGTGTGTGTGTGTGTGTGCGTGTGTGTGTGTGTGTGTGTGTGTGTGTGTGTGTGTGTGTACAGCTGCAGTCTTGTTTATCTTGGAAATGATTCCTGCTGTTCCAAGAAAATCTCTTTAGGAGCCAGGCAGAGAGAGAGACAGACAGGCAGAGAGAGAGACAGACAGGCAGAGAGAGAGACAGACAGGCAGAGAGAGAGACAGGCAGGCAAACTGAGACAGACAGGCAGGCAGAGAGAGACAGACAGGCAGGCAGGCAGAGAGAGAGACAGACAGGCAGAGAGAGACAGTCAGAGAGACAGACATACAGACAGGCAGGCAGGCAGAGACAGAGAGAGACAGACAGACAGGCAGGCAGAGAGAGAGACAGACAGCCAGAGAGAGACAGACAGACAGACAGGCAGAGAGAGAGACAGACAGTCAGAGAGACAGACAGGCAAGGCAGGCAGAGAGAGACATGCAGGCAGATAGAGAGAGAGAGAGAGAGAGAGAGAGAGAGAGAGAGAGAGAGAGAGAGAGAGAGAGAGAGAGAGAGAGAGAGAGAGAGAGAGAAACAGACAAGCAGAGAGAGAGACAGACAGGCAGACCAAAAGAGGCAGAACAAAAGACAGGCAGAGAAAGAGAGAGACACAGAGAGAGAGAGAGAGAGACAGAGAGACAGACAGGCAGACAGACAGGCAGAGAGATAGAGACACAGGCAGAGAGACAGACAGGCAGACAGATAGAGACAGACAGGCAGAAAGATAGAGAGACAGACAGTCAAAGAGATAGAGAAAGACAGGCAGAGAGAGAGAGACAGACAGGCAGAGAGAAACTTAACGGATGGTGAAATGTGATCCTACAGCCTTGGTCCACTTCATGGTTGCAGTGCTTTGCCTGCCAACTATTTGAATGTCTCTGTCTGTCTATCTGTCTGTCTGTCTCTCTCTCATTCTCTCTCTCTCTCTCTCTCTCTCTCTCTCTCTCTCTCTCTCTCTCTCTCTCTCTCTTTAGATTAGTAAGAGATACTGAGCAGACATGGAACAAAAAGTGCTGAGTCAGAGAGAGAGAGGGAGGGACAATAGAGTTAGGGTTGGTGGGGAGAGAGAGAGAGAGAGAGAGAGAGAGAGAGAGAGAGAGAGAGAGAGAGAGAGAGAGAGAGAGAGAGAGAGAGAGAGAGAGACAGACAGACAGACAGACAGACAGACAGAGAGACAGAGAGAGAGAGAGAGAGAGAGAGAGGGTTAGTGGAGAGTTAACTAATCTACAAACTAATGTATTCCATCAGGAATGTGGTTGCAAACTATCTTTGACATTTATATTGAAGGGGCCAAAACACAACAGCTCCTAGTAATTACATGACACAGAAATGAAATGCTTCTTATGCAGATTACCTGTTTCTGCTGTCTCCCACTAAAGAAGGACTACAATCCTAACCCTAACATGTAGATGACATGAATGGGAACCATGGGTTAGGACCAAACATGGTGAGGTCATTACCATGTTTGGCTTCAGTCATTATGCAGCTACCAGCTGAAACAAACTTCCTGAAAGTTTGAGACTAGCCCCAACTCTAGACACTTTTAAGTCCAGGCTCAAATGTTTTTCACTGTCGCTGTCCTTTAGAGCCTGCATCTGTAAATGCATATATGAGCATATATACTGTAGTGTTGCAGGGTAGTTAGCAGATGGAGGAAGAATGGTGAGGAGGCTGTGTTTCCGCCCAGATTTATTCCCTTGCCACAGCAACATCTAACCTGAGGTTGAGGTGTACAATTGTTTACCGGTAAACAATTGAACAGGGTGGCCCTCTGAACTTCTAGTTCTTATTAGTTGTCCATTAACATGTCCTGCATGTCTTCCCTCAGGTCTAAGATGCTCTGGCGCGTAAAGTAGCAACTTACACACACACCCCTTTCCCTCCCCCCGTAACAACTTCTCAGCCAATTACCCACTACAATGCATGCAGTAAGAACACACACAGAGCGAGAGTAGACGCATCCAACACCGACACTAGTTTTGACTAGTGTCTAACATTGTAATTCATGTCAGCACCAACGATACTAGGATGAGACAATCAGAAGTCACAAAGAGCAACATAGTTATGCTGTGGGATTTCCAGAAAGATGTGTCGGCATCGATTAATTCTCTCTGGCCTTCTGCCTGTCATGGGTAATGATGAGCGTTACAGTTACAGATACAGATAGTCAAGAGCAGGGCTTAGATTTTGTAGATAACTGGCCCTCCCTGTAAGGCCAACCTGACGTGCTGATGAGAGACGGCCTTCACCCTACTGGGTTAGGCACCTCAATTACATTCACCGACAGCACGCTGGTATGCAGGCCACTAGCGAACCTGCTGGCCAATGTTGCAGAGTCTAGAACATTGGGTGGGTTAGCTAAGCTAGTCAGCCTGGATGATGTAGCTGTATGCTGACACTGAGGCGCCTCCAGGTTTTAATATTGGCCACAGCAGTGACTGCCAACTGGAGGTTTATAGTAAACCTACACCTATTGGCATTGTGGCCTTGCTGCCCGCAGGTGAAGGCAACTGCAAATCTGCAATGCTATTTCTCCAAACTCTTCTTCCCCAGAGCTGAGTGGTAATCCAACTCCCTCTAACTTTAATAAATCAGAAGAGCTAAAAATTGGATTCATTAATATCAGATCGCTTTAAACTAAAGTGCTCTTGGTCCATGATCTAATTATTGAAAATAAGCTAGATATCCTGGGCCTATGTGAAAGCTGGTTAAAACTAGACGTATATCTACCATTAAACGAAGCTACCCCACCCAACTACGTTAGCTTACAATTAATTCGAGAATCAAAAAAAGGTGGTGGGGTGGCCCTAATCTCTAATTCAAAACTCGTTATAAGACCGAAAAATAACTACCAATTTTCATCTTTTGAGGTACTTGCCTTCTGCTCCTCAGTCCCTATTAAACAAACAAAAAGCATTGCAGATTCATTCTTCTTAGCCATAGATTACCGGCCACCGGGCCCATACTCACTTTTCGTGGATGAGTTGTCTGAATTCGCAGCGGATCTTGTTACATATTCTGACAAAGTTTTGTTTGTTGGGGATTTTAACATTCATGTGAATAATCTGTCTGATTCTCTTGCAAAGGTTTTTCCGTCTATTCTAAATTTCAGACTTGGTTGTCTCACATACATCAGTTTTATCTGACCACTTTATGCTCACTTTCCAGGTGGTGGTATCTTGCCCCCACGACAACCACCAGGTTACTTACAGCTGCCGTCGTATCACCCCTGCAACTACTGCAGCCATGGCAGATAAGTAATCTGTCACTAGACCAGCGCCATGGTTTAATGAAGACACTCAAACAAAGCTGCAGAAAACTAGAACGCAAATGGCGTACTAAACTTAAAGTCTATCATATTGCATGCTCATCTACAAAATCACATTAACCGCTTCTAGAAATGCCTACTTCTTCAGTGTCATTAATGTAAACAACCCTTTTCTCTTCGACACTGTAAAAGGTTTGATGCAAAAACAACCTCAGAAAGTGGGCTCCTCCCTCTTGGCAACCAACTTCTTGGAATTCGCACACAAAATCGAATCAATTAGAAAATACATTGATGCGTCCCCTACTCTCAATCTTGATCAGCCTACAAGAGCGGCATCACGCGTCCCCCCCTGAAGCAACCTTTCTGCAATTCAGCACAATCTCCTTGGATGAACTTGCTAAACTAACACAGGCATCTAAACCCACACCTGTATGCTGGATCCTCTCCCTGCCAAGGTTCTCAAATAAATCTTCCCAACGGTTAGACCTGCTGTGCTCTGCTGTGCTCACATCATGAACTTGTCCCTGTCGACTGGAACAGTTCCCTCTACTTTTAAGACCGCTGTGATAAAATCTCTACTCAAGAAGCTACCAGAATTGTAGCAATTGAAAGAATTGTAGCTAACCAAACCATCAATCACCTGATGATGAACAACATGACTTGACAGTTTCCTCTTGAGTTGGTTGGTTCTGTGAAATACCACCTGTGACACTACCACTCACAGCTGCATTGTTAGTCGCAAGTTCTCCAGTCAGGCATGACTGGAGGTCCAGGCTGGACTTTTGTGGTAGGTGTTCCTGTGAGGGAATTGCACCTGTGGACAAGGGTATCAAACCTGATTGGTCTCTGACCTCTTGGTCCTGAACAATATCCACACACGAAATAGATGTCAGTTCTGGTGAGTAGGCTTCTGTCTCAAGGGAGAAGGGTTAGGGAACTTGAGAGGAGATTCTGTGTGAAGGTTCTGGTTGAACAACATGCTCAGTTGGACACTCGAGACACAGACGAGTTAGAGTCCACTAGTTTACATATGGAGTCCACTAGTTTACATATGGACTTGCCATTAATCCGGTACAGCACCTGTGACACTTTAGGTCCTGATTGGGGGGCCACAGAACCCCCAACACAGTTATTCATGGTGGGTGAGTGCATGGAAGGTGCATGACCAGGGGCAGAGTAACCTTTCTCACCTCTGCTCCCCACCCCGTTTCCCAACGGCTGGTGTTGGGCAGGCGGCATAGGATTGGTGAGTTCAGGCCAGTGGTACTGAATGTGGCCCCTCTGGCCACATCTTCAACAGGTCTGAGATTGCAGGTCTGGTGGGCCTCTGTAGTCTTGTGGTCTAGGGGGTCTAGGGGTGTCCCATCATGGTGGGGAACAAAAGGGCTGGGGGTGTGAAGGCTGGGAAGGTCTCCAATTCCGACCCTCTGTAAAGATCTGCTCCACCTCCTGTGCACACTTCAGTGCCCAGTCCCAAGAAAAAGGGTTGCTAAGTCGGACCTGCTCCTGCAGTTTGTCAGGCTTCAGCCCGCTGATGAAAGCTTCCTTTGTAAGGATAAAGCTCTGCTCCTCATTGAACTCTGGAAATGCTCTATGGGCTTGGTGGCTAAGCTCAGCTGCATAGACCCCCAGCTTCTCTCCTTTCCTGCAAGTTCTCTTGTTAAACAGTCACCTGGCAGTCGACGTACTGGTTGGAACACCAAATTGTCTTTCTATGGCCCATAATATAGCTTGGGGGTCAGTCGTGTCCATTTCTGAAAGGTCTAACAAAACCTTTCTAGCCTCCCCCTCAAGAGCTGTAGCCAACTGGACCACACAGTCAGTCTTGTCCCAATGGTTGGTTCTGGCTATCAGCTGATATTGTGCCCAGCGTGTCTGCCAGCTTTTACTTGGTCTCTCTTCTGATGGGCTGTAGCTGCAGTAGCTGGGGAGGCACCAGCTGTAGCTGCGGTGAGGGCTTGTGTGAGAGCAGTGGCCAGCAGTGGAGTCTCCAGGGGGAAGTTGACTGGAGTTAGGTGGTTCGTCAGAGGTCCTGCTAACCCGGTTTGCCATGGGGCTGTAGTAAACCTGTTGGGTGCTACTAACTCCATCCCTGATCTGTTCTGGTGCGAGCAAGCACAGTTAGCCACTAAGTTCAAATCAACTCTTGGGGCCCATGGGCTGGGTGGCTGGAGTCACCGTAGTATGGCTCAAACCTGCCTGCTTAGCCGCTAAGCTAACAGTCTCCAGCTGTGAAACCATAGCATTCTGCTAGCTAGCTTCCTCAGCCAATGGGCTATCAAAAACAGGCTTTGGTATCTTAGCACATTTAGCATACAAGCTAGCTGGGATGGGGCAGGGCTATTTTGACCCGGAAATAAAACATTGTCAACATCCTGTAGCAAGGGTTGCTTATTAAGAAACTCAGAGTAACATCTTTGATTAACAGAGCTGCTGTGCTGTTCAGCCATCTCAGCATAGCTTGCCTTCAGCCACTGCCTAAATATTCCCCTCTCCATTTCAGGTGTGCACACAGGCTGAACTCTGTTCTCTGGAAGCAAATGACCCCTGTCCTACCTCGCTCAGACGGACGTCTGCCTGACATGAACACACCTCTATTTCTTCCCGAATTCTTTCCGACGAGGGTGGAGTTAGCAGTCCACTCGCTTCCATAGTTTCGTCTAGCTACCGGAGATTCGGGGGAAAATCCAAAACTTCTAACACCAATGTAGGGTTAAGGGGTAGCTAGTAGGCAGATGGAGGAAGAACGGCGCCCAGATTTATTGCCTTGTCCCAGCAACAGCTATCCCAAGGTTGAGGGGTCCCCATTAAACAACTGAACATGGTGGCTAACCCACTGGCTCACTGAACTATTTCTTATTATTAGCTAGTTCTCCATTAACATGTCCTGCATCTCTTCCCTCAGACGTTCTGACTCGTAATGAAGCAACTTACACCCCCCCCCCCCCCCCCCCCCCCCAACAACTTCTCAGCCAAATACCCATTACACCTCCCTAAATAAAACCACTGACAACAACACATAAACAGAAACTTAAACCCAGCGTTACAATATGTTTGATCTGTATAATTTCTATATGTAATGTATATATTTATGTAATCCTTATTTCTTTTATCACAGATAATTCATTTTAACTAATTAAACTAATTTTGTAAATGTATATGTTTGTATTTGTATATTTCATTGTAAAGCACATTGCATAGCATCACCGTTTTAAATGTGCTATATAAATAATGTTGACTTGCCTTGCTTCGGACCCTTGTCAACATGAAGAGATTATGTGACCTGGACCCTCACAACATGAAGAGGTTCTGTAAGACCTGGACCCTCACAACATGAAGAGGTTCCTGTAAGAGAGAGAGAGGGGGGGAAGAGAGAGAGAGAGAGAGAGAGAGAGAGAGAGAGAGAGAGAGGGGGGGGGGGGGGGGGGGGGAGAGGGAGAGAGAGAAGTAGAGAGAGAGAGGGGGGGGGGAGAGAGAGAGGGGGGGGAGAGAGAGAGAGAGAGGGTGGGGGGGAGAGAGAGGGAGAGAGGGAGAAAAGGAGAGGAGGCTGGGTTAACGGGCGAATAAGAAGCCAGCTTCCTCGCTATGAGGTCACTCCCGTTTAGGTGGAAAATCAGAAACAACGCATTGGAACCGAAGAGCCACAAAGGGATTTACTTTTTAACATCGACATTTCGACTTTGCGCCACTTTTTCACTCTTGGCAAACTCGACAACCAGGATTACACTAGTTTAGTAAACTCACTCGAAAACTTAATTAATTTAGCAGCCTAAACTCTCGTAAATTCGCCCTAAAGTCACAACTAAAGTCACGAAGAGGCTCCTCGGATGATTCAGGATTTATGAACAGGAAACACAAAGCAACACACCAAAGGACCCCCCTGAATTACTAACCCTTCACCAGAGGACACCCTGAATTACTAACCCTTTACTAGCCCTGAGTCCGGAATACAGCTGACATCGCGAGGAGAGCTAGCCTACCTGTGTCCCGGACTTACCTGTCCCCCGGACTTACCTGTTCCACGGACTTACCTATCTCCCGGACTTACCTGGCCCGGACTTACCTGTCTCCCGGACCTACCTGTCCCCCGGACAGACCGAGTAACAGATGCACCCTCACGAGCTGCCAGTCCTGCTGGCGCTCGCGTGCCTGCTGGGGATGGCGTCGCGCGCCGCCGCCGCCGCCTGCGAGCCGGTCCGCATCCCGCTGTGCGGCTCCATGCCCTGGAACATGACCAAGATGCCCAACCACCTCCACCACAGCACGCAGGCCAACGCGGTGCTGGCCATAGAGCAGTTTGAAGGACTGCTGGGTGAGGCTGCTTACTGGGATGGGGATTTTTTTCTATCCACCTATCTTGTATATCTATCTATCTATCTATCTATCTATCTATCTATCTATCTATCTATCTATCTATCTATCTATCTATCTATCTATCTATCTGTCTGTCTGTCTGTCTGTCTGTCTGTCTGTCTGTCTGTCTGTCTGTATATATATATATATATATATATATATATATATATATATATATATATATATATATATATATATATATAGGAGAGAGAGAGGTGTGAATCTGGCCTCACTATTTTACTCGATTCACCTGTCAATGTTTCGATTTAATTGCACGATGCATCATGCTCTCATCTCGATGCATTTCAATGTATTGCATCCTCAATTTTCTATATTACTGCACATGGCTGCTATTTCATCAATTACTGTAATACAAGCAGTCAGATAAATAACTTTTATTTAGAAAGTGCTTTAAAAATCAGAATGTCAACATAAATGTTGAACATAAATGTCTTGACATTAAATTAAATTCAATTGTAAACCAAAATAAATGGTATAGGCCTAGCCTACCTATATTTGTGTGTGAAAATGTCCAATTCTCAAAAACAAAACATAAATCCTTCTGCAGTGCATTACAAGTGTGCTGTAATCTACAAAAATGTTTTCACATAGCAGCTCTAAGACAGGGCACTTCTTAAATGTGGCATCACAAATAAATACTAAATAGCATCAAACCACAAAGTAGTTTATATAGTGTAGTGTACTTGTTCATAAAAGAAAATAATATCAAAATGTTAACATAAATGTCTTAACATTAAATTAAATTGTAAAGGTATTTAATTTTTGTGTGGCAGATTTTACACACAGCGTGCATCTTGTCCAGTTTGTGCTTCCCAGTTAGTTCCCGAAATGTGCCCAGACGTCCACTGTCAAAATACTGGGCACGTTTTTTATCACTATAGAGAGAGAGAGAGAGAGAGAGAGAGAGAGAGAGAGAGAGAGAGAGGAGAGAGAGAGAGAGAGAGAGAGAGAGAGAGAGAGAGAGAGAGAGGTCTATATATCCAGTGTACGAATTACACCGTGGCATTCAGACTAACGGCACACTTGACCATCAGGGGCCGTATTCACAAAGCATTTTATCTTACCGCTAGGAGTGCTCCTAACTCGCGCTAAAACATTTTACGTAGGAGTTTTTTCTTAAAAGTTATTCACAAAGCCGCTGAGACCTACTCATACTAAGGATAAATCACTAAGAGTGAGCTAAGAGTGACGCGCCGTTGCTATAGATTACGTCGATTCTCGTGCACGAGTTTGGAAGCGGTCAGTGCGGTGATTGGTTGTTCAGAGCAGGCGGTCTCTGTGGAAACGAACCCACCGAATCACCGAAGAACAAGGAAGTAGCCTCGGCTAGACATCCCTATCAAATAGTTATGGACAGTGCAGTTAGCAGAATACACGCATGATGACAAGTTTGTGCAGACCACGATAATGACGTTGTAGCCTATATGCACGTTAAAGAGAGAGAGAAAAAGCAAACAATAAAAATATGTAAATTGCATTAATTCAAGGAGGCAATTAAAAGCACCCTGCAAACTATTATCCAATGAGCATATCTCCACTATTCAACACTTTAAATAACAGCCTATACCGGTTGTGGAGAATGGCACATACAGTGATCACTGTGCTTTCCCTCTCTGGGCTGAGGGATATTTCGCCGTGCAGGACATGAAATCGACGTTTCATCTGCCCAATTCCTCTCTCCACAACATTTCGTGTATTTTTGTGTGCTCTAACATATATGGAGGAAAACAGTAAACAATAATAAATATGGATTCAACAAATACAAGGCGACAAAGAGCTAATACGATGTTTTTTACGCATAGGACTAAGCGTAATCTGCATAATCACTTACATGTTATACTTTAACTGTGCTCCCGGTTGTGGATTGAGAGGTGTCAAGACGTCTTGCAGGGATAGCCGCTGTCACCCAGCAAGACACCCAACTGGTACATGGTGCCTCACGCCTCAGACCGCTCTCCATTAAAATACGCGGATCACGGGTAGACCCAGCAGGCCACTTTGCAACAACATCAAGAATGTTAAAAGTTGCATCAAAAACAATCTGCGTGTTGATGGA
Source organism: Merluccius polli (assembly GCA_030340625.1). Classification (NCBI taxonomy): domain Eukaryota; kingdom Metazoa; phylum Chordata; class Actinopteri; order Gadiformes; family Merlucciidae; genus Merluccius; species Merluccius polli. The sequence goes on from JAOPHQ010003435.1 coordinate 137,742, forward strand.
ATGTACTTTCGTTTCTATTGACGAACACGTCCTCATCTTTTGATGGCGCAATTATTTGTATGTGCGTCCCGTCAACAGCACCGACCACACCGGCATACCTGCATGCCATGAAGTTGGCTTTGATCCTCCTGTGTAGTTGTTGATTGTCCAAAGGAAACCGGATAAACTGGATGATATTAATGGTATTATTTCAGCCTTAACCAACTTTGAACTGAGCTCTGTCAGCTCTTCTAGCCTGTATGTAAATATAGCATCATTGTGGAATCGTGTGTGTGTGTTTGTGTGTGTGTGTGTATGTATATATTTACATAGGCCTATGTATGTAGGCTACATGTATATATATATATATATATATATATATATATATATATATATATATATATATATATATATATATATGTGTGTGTGTGTGTATGTATTTTTTATTCTATTGTTATTATTTTATTATTATTGTGTTGTGTTGGTGTTATGGACCTTGGTTCGGTTTATAGCTGACTGATGGTTGCGATATTCCTAAATCGTCGGCATTGCAAAGTTGCATTTTCCCTGTTGCTAAATATCGTGTTGCCAAACATTTTATTTCCTAATCGAGTTATTCCTGTTAGTCGGGGATGTTATTGCATCCCGCACTAATTCCACAACAAGTTTTATACCCTCACGATTTAGCCTATATCTCTTGATCAATTCACAGTCTTCCATTGTCTCCAAAACATTTCGTCTCGCAGTCATTTTCCGATTCTTTGTGAATAGATCTTAGTGAGTTAGGAGTCCTCTCGAGGACTTTTAAGCTCTCCTAGACTTAGGTGTTACTTTTAGGCCTAAGATCCTTTGTGAATTGCTCTTAGTGAAAAAAATTAGGAGTCCTAATTTTAAGACTGACACGCCCATTATTTTTAGGAGTTTCTCCTAAATTCGCCAGTTAAGAGCTACTTTTAGCACTAAGATCCTTTGTGAATACGGCCCCAGATGTGTTAAACATCTTTATCAGAGACGGACTGGGACTAAAAAGCAGCGGGTCTGTGGGGCAGTCAGAATGGAAACTTTTTTCGGTATTCCTTGACTAAACTTTAGCTTCCTGTCATTGTCTGATTCCAACAAGATTTCAGCACTTGCTTATCAATGCTGCCAACAGGCATGCATTAAGAGAGTAACTTAATTGCTTTTCATCACTGGGCAGCGGGGAGGATGTTTTACAAGCTGGAGGTAAAAACACTCTTTAGCAAGGAGACATGAAAAACTGGACTTACCTGGTGAGATCTTGGAATAGCCAACTGGTAGGCAACGGGATTAATCCACCGCATAAAACCTGAACGGTCCAATGTATCTGGGAGGGAATTTCCTGGACTCAGTCCGCAATGGCAGAAACTTGGTAGACAGCCAGGCTCGCTGACCAACTCGGAAAGATGGTCCAGCCTGCCGCCTCCTGCTGGCCTGCTGCTGATGTCGCACTGAGGTCCTCCTCATAACTCCACAGGCCTTCCTCCAAGTAGGTCACTCTGCACCGAGCTACGGCAGCCTCAGCTGATACCACTGCCACAGCCACCGGTTGGTCAGGGAAGAACAATGCCGGGTTCTCTGCCGTGACACACCTCAGGTACTTCAGCTCCTGGTTTATCCTCTCAATCTGGCCATTAGATTGTGGATGATAACCTGAGGAGAGACTCACAAAAGTATCAAAAAGAGCCCAGAATGCTTTCCAAAAGCGAGCAGAGAACTGATAGCAGGAAAGCAGGTACCCCGTGATAACGTAGTACTTCTTGGACAACAATCTTAGTCTCCTTAGTTGAGGGGAGTTTCAGCAATGGAACGAAGTGGGTGATCAACAATGACCAGAATGATTGTGTTACCTTGAGAATAAGGTAGTCCTGTGATTAAGTCCATGGAGATGTGGGACCAGGGGCGGTGCAGGATAGGAAGTGGATGCAGAAGCCCCGTGGGTTGGTGTGTGGTGGTCCTTTGGCTATACCAGATCTGACAGGCTGCCACAAACTTTCTGATGTCTGATCTTATGCTCCGGTGCCACCAGAAGTGCCTCCGGATTCACCAGGATGACCCACCATCTTGAAGCTGTGTCCCCACTGCAGCACCTCTGACCACACCGTGTAGGGAACACTCCGGAGTCCCTCCAGGGTAAAGTGTTGTCTGTTGAGCCCTCTGAACCATCTCCTCTAAGGCCAGTCTCACTGGGGCAACAATGCAGGCAGGCGAAAGAATGGGTTCGGGATCGCAATCCTCCTCTGAAGGGTCCAATTGCCAGGGAAAGGGCATTGGTCTTGGTGTTCCTTGATCCTGGGCAGTTAGGACAGAGTGAAATTAAAACAGGTGAAGAACAACGACCATCTGGCATGCTGAGGGTTCAGGCACTTAGCTTTCTTAAGGTATTCCAAGTTCTTGTGGTCAGTCCAGACCATGAATGGAAGAGTTGCCCTCTCTAACCACTGTCTTCATTCCTCCAGTGCCAATTTGACTGCCAACAGTTCACGGTTGCCAACAATTATTTTGCTCTGCCCTGGAGAAACATCAGAAGGCACAAGGATGTACTTTATATCCTTTGCTGACCTCTGGGAAAGGATAGCTCCTGCCCCAATATCTGTGGCATCCACCTCCACAATAACGGGTATCTCAGGATCAGGGTGAGCTAAAATGGGGGCTGTTGCTTCAACTCGTCAAAAGCAGCTTGAGCTGCGGGAATCCAAGTAATCTTTGAAGGTGCTCCTCTGGTTAATGCTGTTATGGGAGCTGCCACAGAACTAAAGTTGTAGATGAACCTTCTGTAGAATTTGGCAAAGCCCATAAACTGCTGTACCTGCTTTAGATTGGTAGGGATGGGCCAGTCTGTTATTGCTCTCACTTTCTCCAGATCCATAGACACACTGCATCAATACAATACCCAAAAAAGGATGTCCTGGTGGCATGATTCCCACTTCTCCAATTTCAGGTTATAGGGTTATGTAGAAGGTCACGAATAGGTTGTTCTGCAACAGCCGGGTCAGCAACTCTCACATGTTGGCCGTGTTGTTCCTGAGACTCAGATAATATCAAGATGTCATCTAGATAAACAAAAACAAAACAATTCAACATCTATCTCAGGTCACTTAACAGGGCTTGAAACACAGCGGGGCTATTGGACAAGCCGAATAGCGTAATAAGGTATACGTATTGGCCAATAGGGGTATTGAACGCTATCTTCCATTCATCTCCCTTCACACATGAGCTTGTAGGCATTTCTCAAATCCAGTTTGGTGAAGACCTGTTATGTTCTTCAGACATAATGTCTGACCTCTTCAGACATAATGGGCTTGTGCCTGCAACATCACATGTGGTATACTAATAAATGTTCATGAGAGCATTATGTAGTGTGTGGTCAGGTTCAGGGTTATGTAGAGGTCAGGTTTAGGGTTATGTAGAGGTTATGTAAAGGTCAGGGTTATGAAGAGGTCAGGGTTATGTAGAGGTTAGTGTTAACTCGACTATTTTGCAGGTTACTGAACAGTTCAACCAAACCAATTTCCCTCTTTAGGAAAATATAGCCCTAGAAGGAAACAAAAAACGGGTCAGGAGTTTACATAATAATCATTCAAGCGTTTTAGGGAAGATATTCATTAATTGCTAATTGGTCAAAACCATTTAGGCTGGAATTAAGTATACTTTATCATATTCCCTCTCAGCATTTCATTATCTACTGCTCTAATTGTGGATTATGGCAATATAGTAAAAAGATGTTGTTGAATTTGACCTGGAGCTTTGGGACTCTAATGACAATGTAGCTTTGTATCACAGAAAGATATTTATACAATATTTTGTGTCAAATTCAATTTCATTTTGATAATACAATCATTTGTCAGCCTTGTTGGGCAGCCATATGCAATCACTGAAAGGGCCAAGTATGGCTCTAGAGCCATAGGTTCCCTCCAGATAGATAGATAGATAGATGTATAGACAAGTAGACAGATAGATGGACAGACAGGTAGATGAACAAACATACAGACCAACAGGTAGATGAACAGACAGAAAGACAATGATCCTCTATGATGTGTGCAGGTACAGGCTGCAGTCCAGACCTGCTGTTCTTCCTGTGTGCGATGTACGCTCCCATCTGCACCATCGACTTCCAGCATGAGCCTATTAAGCCCTGCAAGGCGGTGTGTGAGAGGGCCAAGTGTGGCTGTGAGCCGGTCATGAAACTGTACAACCACAGCTGGCCTGAGAGTCTGTCCTGCAATGAACTGCCTCTCTACGACCGAGGAGTCTGCATCTCACCTGAGGCCATCGTCAAGGCAGAGGGCCCAGGTAACACATATTATTATTACGGGGCCATGCACTGAAGGTGCGGGCACGGTATTGTAATTGTTAGGTTTTTTTGTTATTATTCCACCACTTTCTCTGGTTTGGCCATAACAGCCCAGTCACTTTTTCTGAAACTTTCCACAATGGTAGAGGGTCACTGAAATAGGCCATGGCCAAAGTTTTAACCGATTGGCCAAAGGGGGGCGCTATAGCAATCGATTCAAATTTAAAACTTTGAACAAGCATATCCTGACCCCTTTATCCTGCAGTCATTCAAATTTGCACACACTCTCTTCATGATGAACAAGTCTGCCTCAAGAACACATAACCTCCGTCATTTAGATTTTCAACCATTTTGGATTTTTTGAAAACACTAAAATCCTTTGGTACACATCTTATGGACCAATAACTTAAATCGGATACTAAGGGCAGTATGAACGTGTATATGAATAAACACTAATATTGACATCAAGATGGACTCCTTCAGGACGTTTGGGGGTGCAGGTTATAATTGGTCAAGTAAGATGAAGTTGATTGACCAAACAACATGGCCCGCAGAGGCCCAAATTGGTCCAATCAGCTTTAAGGTAACCCTAACCCTAACCCATACATCCTAACCTTGACTATAACTCTAACCCATACAACCTAATCCCTAACCCAGACCCCCACCGATGGATAGACGGTACTCAGAAGTACTAGTACATAGTACTTAGTAGTATATAATACTTAAAGAGAGATGATGACTTCTGTTTATGTTTGATTTCCCAGATCCATACTACCAGGACCCAGCCAGGTGTTCCCCAGGCAAGTCTCATGTCTATATCTAACCGTATGCTGTGCTAATGCTACATAAAATGTATATGTTGATATAGATATGTTATGTAGTATTAGTGTCACATGGTGTACTGTGATCTGAGGGGTTTCAGTCTGACACCTTCCTTTCCATTTCAGAATCCAGTCCAGACTTTCCCAACAACCTCCACTGCAAAGGACCCATTGAAGGTAACCAGCATAACTCTTTATTGTCCCCCGCCGATGAACTCGGAGGGGGGCAGTTACAATGATGGGTCTGTGTGCCTTGCCGTCCATCTGTCACACATGTCATACTACACTACAGGTAAATATATATTTAAATATATTTAACATAGCTTTATCACATAGTTTGCACTTCCTCCTCTAGCAGGGTCCAGCTCCTTTAAAAATCGATTGCTGATCATTTCTACATAAGCATAAATGCTTCATAGTAAATTGTGGGCTCCTTTTTTATTACAATACTACATGACATGTAATACTACACTACATATTACATACACAGCCACAGGGTGGTGCTCTGCCATTTATCACTAGGTTTTTTTTCTAGCCAATCTAAATGCTTGGGAAAGTGATTTTAGGATCACCTCCTTGATATTCAGACCTCATGATTAATGTCATTATTGCACCATAGGGTATAGTACACCACATTAGAAGTTACAGTGCAAAAGACTATCAGTCTATAAAGTTGATTATTTAATTGAAAAATGGACTTCCCTACCTGTCCCTTCACAAATGAGGATATAATCACCAAATAGTAAGGTTTCAACCACATGCGGGGGACGACATGTTCACTAAACGTGGTCGCTAATTTCTGTCTTTCTTGCTTGTGTGGAAGGACTCAAGCTTATATGACAGCCAGAGCCACTAGCCTGCAGAATCAATATTTGGTTACTTAATACTTGACTAATTATAGTCAGTGAGCTAGTGTGGTTACTACACTCATACTTACTACTATGTATTTGTGTGTATGTCTGTGTGTGCATGTGCAGATCGATGTACGTGTAAGACAGTTCACCTGGACTTACAGACTTACCTGAAGAAAAACTATAATTATGGTATGTGATCTCCACAACACACTAACCTAACTAACTCTAACCTCCACAACCCTAACTAACCCCAACCCTAAATATCCCTAACCTCTACAACAGACTAACTCTAATCTCCCCACAACACACTAATCCCAACCCTAAAGCTCCTTTTAGATCAGACTCGTAACATGACTAGTAAGGTCCATCATTGTTTATTATTTTATTGACCTGCAAAAAATGTGTAACGAGCAATCGTGTTTAATGTAAATAGACCTTTACTAACCAGAACCGGAGAAGGATGCATTCAAGGGATTCTTTCCAGAGTAATGGGAGAGGGAACCATAAATGACAAGCAGTTCTAGTATTTGATGGGGGAGGAGAAACCACAAAAGATACTATTTTACCTCCTCCCAAAAATACACAAACCAAGATCCAGCTGGTCGGTACTGGAAAAGAACAAACAAACAATTAATGACGTGGCAGTGACCACTTCCTGAACTCATAGAGAAATTACGAGAGATTGCAATGGATTTAGTGGAACATCATTTTCTGATGCTTAATGCACACTGTGATAACCCTTGATTACATAATAATAGAGTAAATCATGGAAGTAAATTAGGAAGCAACCAATATCTGTTTACACACCCAACATCCTGTTTACAGCACTGAAGGGTAAAGGCAACCATCAGTCAGGCTTCAAGACTTCACCCTCCACTGAGATAGCCCTTCTCGTGGTAATAGTTACACAAAGGACGGGATTTGCACCATCAGTTTTAAACATAAAAACATAAAAACCTCAAAACTGGTGTAAACATGAGTACCAACGGGAGTGCACCGGTGACATTTAAAAAAATGACTGCGATTTCTTCTCCGGGGGGACAAACTTCTAAGAGCTGGCTGTATTCATCAGACTCCAACCAAGTTTCAGTGAGGAACAAGACATCTAGGAGGGCAGAGGTGATAAACTAATTCAGGATAAAAAGTCTTATTTAAGAGAGACCTCAGAATTAAGAGAGCCAGCTTACACATAGTGACTTGTGATGGGACAGCGGTGCATTTTATGTTACGATGACTATTTTATTAACCCTTTTAAAGTGCACTGTGGACGGAAAGCTCTATTTGTGAGTCTGAACAGTCTGGAAGTAATGGCCTGAGATGAAACCGGAGAGAGGGGAGGGGGATGCCGGTGGAGAGGACTGCACCACGTACTGTATGTCAGCGGTTAGCATTCGTGAGCCCAGTTTGTTTGGGTGAATTCTCTCTTAAAAAGAGAAAAACCTGAATTCAAACCAGATTGAAACCCAGATCATAAGCCCTACAAGCAGATTGAAGCCAGTTGTGCAGGCTATGGACTCTGCTGAGTCGACCGGCACCACACCGGTACACTGGATAGGACCGGAGAGAAAACTGCGATGGGAGGGGAGGCTACCCCATTGTTTGTTCGGCTGTCCTGTGATGGCCTGACCAGCCTGCCTGATCAGTGCTAGCGACAGGTGGAGAGGAGACAGTGGCACCTGGCTGTAGCCGGAGAGGAATCCAGGTTGGATGGTAGCGGGATCGTGGAGGCATCTGCCGGGTGGACCAGACCCTCATCAGACAGAATCTTGTAGCAGTTTGAGAGGACTAGGCGAGGGTGTCATCCTGCCCCTACTGAGTCCCTCTTTCTGCCATGAACCACCTCGGTCCAGGACAGCTGGGAGCAGCCGAAGGTCTGATTGGGAGTGGAACTCACAGGGACCTTGGGTCCGGCTCCTGTTCGAACCGTCTGGCTGGCGTCTGGCTGGGCTGGGACAGCACCTGGTGGTGAGGTTGCATCCACGTCTGCGGTTTCTGCAGCAGTGGCACCGGTACCAGTGCCACTGCCATTAATTGATGCTAGCCACGGAAGGGTGGCAGCAGAGTCGAAGATCAAGGCTTTTGACATTTGAGAGGAGGGCGATTGGGCCCCCATGACACCAAGAGAAGTCAACTGAATATACGAGATATGCTTCGCCTAGGTAGAAGCGACCAATATATAACCGTCGATCATCTTGTTCTTTTCCCGGATTTCTCCAGGAAAGGATGTAGGATGTGTCTCCAACACATCCTACACGTCTACTCTGCCAGGAGACGTCGTCTAGTTGCGTAATTTCACACACGTCACTACCAATATAGTGTCTGCAGAAAAGACAGAAGTTGATGAGTTTTTGCTGCAGCAACCACAGACTTAGCCAGCAATGGTGAAAATAACAGGATGGAGAGTGATTTTGGGCAACTTTTCAGACCCCTCTATGAAAGCGGGAAGAAAGTGGGTCGCTATACCACTGCAGCCGAGGAGGCCCATGATTTTTAACACTGAACATTCCCACAATGTACACATATGGAAAGTCAGTTGAACCTGTATTTTATACAGTCTATATGCGTTACATTCACACCAGAGCTCCACTGGCCATGCAGTTTTTTACCTGCTTTTTACTGTTGTAGAGTTAGCAGGATACACTTCTAAACAGTGATTTCCCATTGGGAACATTTTGAAACATGAGACGTATCTGGTTTAATTGCTTTTTAGTTAGGTTATTGTTGAGGGCAGGGTACTTTGTAATTCACCTATTATGTAAAAACATTTAAAACAATGGCTCTGTAGAGAGGAGTGCTGCCGCCCGACCGTCTCCTCGGGCCCATATGTTGTGGAACTGCTTATTTTGATGTACCAACAGAGCCAGGTTGGGAATTTGGCCAGGACACTGGGGTTAGCACCCTTACTCTTGCGATGAGTACCATGGGATCTTTAGTGACCACAGGGAGTCAGGATCTTGGTTTAACATCTCATCTGAAAGATGGTGCTCTTCAACAGGACAGAGTCCCCTTCTCTGTCCTGGGGCATTGTGGATCGTACATAGATCAGTGGGACGAGCGCCCCCTACTGGTCCCCCAACACCCTTTACCAGCACCATCTGAGTCCCATCCAAGGATGGACCAGACCAGACCTGCTTAACTTCTAGAGAAACCAGCAGTGCGAGGCAGGTAGCCATGGTGCTGACTGGAGAATACTGTTGTATAATTAATTTAAATTGTTCATATAGGGTGACCACATTTTCAAACCACCAAACCAGGACCCTTAAGTGTACCGCACGTTCATGCACATGCACATTTATGCGCTTATGCACGCTCCATAAGTAAGCCTTCTGGAGGTCTAGAAAAGACTGACTCTCTCTTTGGCATGACAGGTAACGGTAAGCGTATTGACATATTCTGGCAGACAGAGCCACAAGCATCATAGGCTAGCATACAGACAAACCAGTGTTGAATTCAGATGCGTGGTGCGTTGTTTCTGTTTTTTGATTGGGTTAGGTAATGAGTGGGACAGAACATGATAAACATCCATGTAAGTGCTAAAAACAAGTATAATATTAGTATTATAATTTGAATTGTGTTGAAAACTGGGACAATTTGGTAGTTATTGTGGAAAACCGGGACATTTTAGTGTTTAACAGATATTTGTCAAGATATGGACACCCATTATAATCACAATACAATATAATTCACTTTCAGTCTGTCAAAAGTTTCAAATTAATTAATCTAAAATAATGCTTAACTTTCTGGTGGAACAGTTCTGACTCCATACGGCAAACTGCCCCTTTAATCCCCACTCGTAACACATCTTTCTCAAAGTCTGGTTATCTTCTTCATCAGTTGTTATTGGTGTTGTTATTAGTGACTTCTCTCATTCAGTGATCAGAGCCAGGGTGAAGGAGGTGAGGACTCGGGGTTTGGAGCTCACAGCGGCAGTGGAGGTGAAGGAAGTGTTGAAGTCCTCGCTGGTGAATATCCCCCGAGAAACCCACACTCTATTCTACACCTCGTCCTGCCCCTGCCCTCCACTCTCACCAGGAAAAGATTACATCATCCTGGGATACGAGAACGAGGAGAGCTCCAGGTACTAATTATCCAAGTAATTCCATAATACTACTATATTAACTCATTCAGGTACATGTTCTTATACATATATATTCACTGTAATCCAGGTAGATTCTTGGCTCATGTCTTAAGTGCAGCCATATAGCTTCATGTACTAGGATTAGTAGTACACTAATGACAGGTTGACATGCCGGTAGGAGTTGCATATCCTTTTATCTTTTTTATCCCGTTTTTATCCACAATTTTACACTACACTGTTTAGATTATGATTGTTTTACCTATATGTTTTAACAAGGAAAAGGATTTTAGTCATCGGACTTTACTTTTGGATCTGAAGATCTTGCTGTTTCGGCTACTGCTTGGCTGGGCTCATTTTTAGCCTGGTGGCTAAGATAAGTTAAGCTAACAAACACAACTATGCCCTGTGAGGACTGTGTATTATTTAAGAAAGCAAACAGAAAGATTGCTGACCTTAAGGATGATGTTCGAGTACTTTCTGAGGAACTGCAGAAAAAAGACTCTCTCTTGACCAGCCTCGTGGACATGGCTTCTGGGCAGTCCAAACAGATTGCCTCTATCAGCACAACCATCAAGGATACAGTCCCCGCCACTTGTCCACTGACTGTCCTCCTGCTCGACACTGAACCGTCAGTCGTCCTGGGCCAATGTGGTGGTCTGTGGTCACAAGAGACTCGGACGGGGCTGCCTCACCCCCTCACATAAGCCACGTGGCCCTGTCCAACGACACTTTGGTCCTCCCAGCTGATGCTCTGCAGTTCCTACATGTCCCGATCCAGATCACGGCGTTCCCCCTCCACTGGTGACGTGTTTGGGTGGCTCACCGCTCCACTATGGGGCCAGATCAATGGCCCTCATCCCAGGCAATGACCTCCGGCCGCTGCGCTCACTCCCGTCCTCTAAAAATCCAGTGATGCAAAGTGCAACATTAACACTTTCCTCTCCTCTCTCTTTTCCTTTCATCACGATTCCTCTAACTATTCAGACTGTTGTTACAGATAGGGTCTCCCCCCAGTGAGATGTGCCCCTTGGGATGGCACTGATGAAATGCTCACTCCATTGCGAATAAGTCCTTCATACTGTATGACTTATTTATCTCTAAAGGCTTGGATTTCCTATTTTTAACCGAGACTTGGCAAAGGAGCATGGAGTATGGCCCCCTAATTGAACCCGGATTGTTCTTTTATCAGCACTCCTAGGACCTCGGCCGGGGTGGAGGACTCGCTGTGGTTTTTAGGAACCGCTTTCCAAGTCTGCAGATGACCAAAGTTCAAATCCATTTTATTGTATTGTAATTTACTGACCCCCTGGATCAAAAAGCTCTTTTATGTCTGAATTCAGTTCTTTTTTTATCCTCTATCATTAGGTTGGACAGACTTTATTATGGTTGGTGATTTTAATATTCATGTCGATGACGTTTTTTGCTCCCTTGCTGCGGACCCTTTCTTCAGCTGTACAGTTGAATCTTAGAAATCTCTGTTATTTGATCAGGCTATGCACTTTGATCAACATATTAAATTGTTGTCCCGTACAACCAATCGCAATGTGCGACTGGTCTGTTGTATCAAAACCTGAGCTAGAGATGATCATTCACACATCATCCAGACTGGACTACTGCAATTCCCTTTTCACCTGCCTCAGCAAGCCGTCTCTGGACCGTCTGCATATGGTCCAGAATGCTGCTGCAAGGCTGTTGACCAGGTCCAGTAGGATGACTCACATCAGACCCATCTTATCTTCTTAACAATGGCTTCCCACTGAGTTCAGGATCCATTTTAAGATACTTGTTTTTACTTATAGAGCCTTGCATGGTCAGGCACCTGTGTACATCTCTGACCTGCTCCATCCTTACATCACCAGTAGGTCAATTAGGTTTTCTGACCAGGGCTTACTGGTTGTACCTTGCGCTTGCCTGAAAATTAAAGGTGAATGTGGCTTTGAAGTTGTGGCTCTGACACTGTGGAACACCCTTCCTTTAGTCATTCGATCTGCGGCCTCTGTTGGTGCCTTTAATAATCAGCTGAAAACTCATCTATTCAAACTGGCCTTTCTCTTGCCCCATGCTGTCTAGTGTTTGTAATTTTGTGTGTTTTTAATGTGTATTGTTGCTCTCTTTTATTATTTGTTTCTTTGGACTGTTTTATGGTCTTATTTGATTTAATTTTTTATTTTATTTAACAATGTACTGTGTTGAAGCACTTTGTGACCATGTTCTGTGTTTTTAAGGTCTGTTGCTCTATTTTATTGTTTGTTTCTTTGGACATTTTTATGGTCTTATTTGATTTAATTGTTTTTAAATGTAACAATGTACTCTTGTGAAGCACTTTGTGACCAAATTCTGTAAAAGGTGCTATACTAAATAAACTTTACTTACTTACTTAATATATATCCATGTATTAGCATTGATAGTACTAGTAGTATCCCTAACCCATCAACTGAATTACGTGTGTGTGTGTGTGTGTGTGTGTCAGACTGCTCCTTATTGAGGGTTCTGTTGCCCAGAAGTGGAAAGAGAGGATACGAAGAAAGGTGAAGGTAAGAAGAAATACACTCTAAATACATTGAGATCCACTGAAATACACTCTAAATACACTATGAATGCTGTACGTACATTCACTTGTTACACACAAGAGGTCTATTTTTGCTCATGAAAAAAAGATGACGAGAATTTCTCTATTCAAAAATAAAGAAATGCGATGACAATACACATAAATGTTTTACAATAATTACTTCCATGCTACATTTGATGTGTGTTTGATTCGGCAGGGTTTCTGTATGAGCCAATCAGATGCACATCGACCCACTGACAACAAATACAAAAAGGAATACCGCAAGCGGTCCAGCTGTCCTACTGTGTTATAGTAGAACTACTGAGCCAGCAGTCCTACTATGTTATAGCAGAACTACTGATCCAGCGGTCCTACTATGTTATAGCAGAACTACTGATCCAGCGGTCCTACTATGTTATAGCAGAACTGCTGAGCCAGCGGTCCTACTATGTTATAGCAGAACTACTGATCCAGCGGTCCTACTATGTTATAGCAGAACTACTGATCCAGCGGTCCTACTATGTTATAGCAGAACTACTGATGCAGTGGTCCTACTATGTTATAGCAGAACTACTGATCCAGCAGTCCTACTATGTTATAGCAGAACTACTGGTCCAGCAGTCCTACTATGTTATAGCAGAACTACTGATCCAGCGGTCCTACTATGTTATAGCAGAACTACTGATCCAGCAGTCCTACTATGTTATAGCAGAACTACTGGTCCAGCAGTCCTACTATGTTATAGCAGAACTACTGATCCAGCGGTCCTACTATGTTATAGCAGAACTACTGATCCAGCGGTCCTATTATGTTATAGCAGAACTACTGATCCAGCAGTCCTACTATGTTATAGCAGAACTACTTATCCAGCGGTCCTACTATGTTATAGCAGAACTACTGATCCAGCGGTCCTATTATGTTATAGCAGAACTACTGATCCAGCAGTCCTACTATGTTATAGCACAGTGGTTCTCAACCGGTGGGGTGCGCCCCCCTGGGGGGGTGCGGACACTCTCCCGGGGGGGCGCGAGTAGCAGTGGCGGTTCAGGGGGGGGGGGTGCGCGCGCGATCGTAATCCACCCCGGACCTACGACCGACGGCAGGGGTGCGCGCGATCGTGACACACCCCGGACCAGTGACGGACTGGACGTCTGGCATTCTGGCAGATGCCAGAAGGGCCGCGGCCTCTCGTGGGCCGTTTGGGCCGGCCAATCGCAGCATGCTCAGGGGCGGACTGTCGCCACTCGCGAATTGCGCACCAATTGCGCACCCCCCCCCCCCCACGTCGACAATCGCGCACCCAGATTTGGATTGCGTGAGATACACTTTCATACTACATAATACATAATACATATTCTCACCCAAATACACTCTCTCTCTCTCTCTCTCTCTCTCTCCCTCTCTACCTGTCTGTCTCTCTCTACCTCTCTCTCTCCCTACCTGTCTGTCTGTCTCTCTCTACCTCTCTCTCTCCCTACCTGTCTGTCTGTCTCCCTCTACCTGTCTCTCCACACCTGTCTGTCTCTCTACCCATCTGTCTCTCGACCTGTCCTTCTTCTACCTATCTGTCTCTCTAACTTGTTTGCCTCTCTACCTGTCTGTCCCTCTACCTGCCTAACCTGTTTGTTTCTCGACCTGTCTGTCTACCTTGTCTGTCTATCTACCTGTCTGTCTACCTGTCTCTCTGCAGCGCTGGGACCAGGTACTCCAGGAGAGGACCTCAGGGAAAGCAGCTCAGCACAGAGTCCACCACTGAGACCCTGTGTGTGTGTGTGTGTGTGTGTGTGTGTGTGTGTGTGTGTGTGTGTGTGTGTGTGTGTGTGTGTGTGTGTGTGTGTGTGTGTGTGTGTGTGTGTGTGTATGTGTATGTATGTGTATGTATGTGTGTGTGAGTGTGTGTGTGTACGCTTATACAATACTACATACACAATACAATAGTCAACATATAACCATAACCAAAATACTACGCTTATACAATACTACATACACAATACAATAGTTCAAAACCATAACCAAAATACTACCAAAATACTACTCTTATACAAGACCAACATTACAATACTACACTATATTAGACCAACATTTCAATACTACACTATATTGGACCGACATTACAGTACTACAGTATTTGGCCAACATTACAATGCCAAACTATATTAGACCAACATTTCAATACTACACTATTAGACCAACATTACAATACTACACTATACTTGACCAACATTACAATACTACACTGTATTGACCAAAATTACAATACTACACTGTTAGGCCAACATTGCAATACTACACTATATTAGACCAACATTACAATACTACACTATTAGACCAACATTACAATACTACACTATACTACAGTAGACTAACATTACAATACTACACTTTATTCAACCAACATTACAATGCTAAACTATTTTAGACCGACATTTCAGTACTACACTATATTAGACCAACATTACAATACTACGCTATATATTAGCTCAACATTACAATACTACACTATACTACACAAACATTACAGTACTACACTATACTAGACCTACATTTCAATAAAATACTTAACCAACATTACTATTCTACACTAGACCAACATTACAATACTAACCAACATAATCCTTCCATCAACTATTGGTCAACAGACTATTATACTTTAATAAACTTGAATAATACTTTAGTATTATTATATTACATATTATTTTATACAGCATGACCCTACAATACTGCACTAGTATGCTACATGTTACCATAGCAACATGACCCTACAATACTGCACTAGTATGCTACATGTTACCATAGCAACATGACCCTACAATACTGCACTACTATAGTACATGTTACCATAGCAACATGGCCTTACAATCCTGCACTACTATACTACATGTTACCATAGCAATATGACCCTACAATACTGCGTCACTAAAGAACAAGATTAGCCCCTGCAAGCAAAATATTCACGATAAGATGACATTTACAATTATTTATTCTGTCTATTTTAGTTTGAAAGTTATAAAGCGGTTATATTCATTAAGTGGGTTAACCCTAAACCTAGAAACATTTCGACATGTAAATGTATAAAGTTATTAAGAGGTTCTATTCATGTAGTTGAAACATTTCAACATGTACATTTGAAATCCAAAGTGAATAAATATTTACCATATCATTGAAAAGATTATTGTTGTGTTGTGTAGTGAAATACTTTATGATAACCTCACCATAATGCGGCACAGAGCCTGAGAACGGTAAGACAGAGTTCATACAGACAATGCAAATGGTTCAACTTGGTTTCTCAAAAGTAACTTTTCCTGTGGTTTGTCTGTTGTTATCTTGCAGTATATAACAGTGTATTATTCAATAGTTATATATAAATATATAACTTGGATTCTGTAAGACAAAGGATGGTGAAACTTGATACCCCCCAGCATACAGATCACAACTTAATTGGGTGATTTTTAATGTAATGTTGCCATATAAGCTCATGTCAATATCTAGTCTAATCCCAACCAAAGATAGATGTCCATATTCGTAACATGGCCATAACATCTTATTTTTTTTAAACAAATAGATCAGGGCCATATGGAATCAGATCAGTCTCAATAGAAATTAATACACAGAAGGATTCACAAATGTACTTCGGGATTTATATACAAATGACTCCACAAAAATTATTTTCAATGCACACAAAAATATTATTGTTGTATATAAATGTTAAAAACATACAGCAGATATTAATATAAAATATAAAAAAATAAGGTTCACAATGCACACACAAATATTTGGTCTTTCAAATAAATGTAGTAGAAATCCACAAATAAATGTATTTAAACATAATTGCAATTTTCATCAAAAACATATTTGGATGTTGTTACATGTATATACAAACTGTTGAACCTGCATTTACAAACTGCTTGTCATTTGTGAACTTCACTGCATTTGTGTGTGGGTGTTTTGAGGCTCCCCTGCCACGGCTCGATTCACAAATGCATTTGTGCATTATTGAGACTCATCTGACTCCATAAGAGAGAAATCAGGTTGTACGGTTTTCCTATTTCAGTTTTATACTCTGAGTGAATGGCTTTTAAGTTCCAGGAATGTTACAGCAATGACTTCTGTTCTGTCTCGGTAAATGAGGGCATAGGGACTATTTTCCAAATCAGTACTGAAGTCAGTCATCTTCTTGACCACCAACAGATGTAGCTCGGCCGCATCAGTGTCTGGCTCAATGATCAGTGGAAGAGTTTTTGTCATTTTGAAGGCACATGATTCCAATATTTATCTGTGCAAAGAAAATCAGGTATAATCAACCCGGTACATAAACCACACATTAAAAAACAGTGGGTAGTAATGTACTTGAAACTCATGATGTGATGTTTTTCCTCAAAAGTGTGCAGAACATGTTCAGAAATAACCACACTATACAGTATGCATGCATGTACATACAAGTCACTACAGTGACTCTTCCTTGAGTAGAAAAAAGACTAAATAATAAAATGCATATATCAAAAACACTGATAAAATGGCTATGCACTGTACAGCAATTCACTGCAGAAACAGATGTAATACGTTTATTTAATCAAGCCATTTTTAAAAAGCATTTCGGCACCTTAACCCCTCGATAAGTAAAGCAAGAAAAACAAGTATTTTTCCCCCTGAGTGGGGAAAAATAACCCTAACCCTAACCCTCAATTATTTTATTTTATATGAATACAACTGACATAAAATAAGATAATCCTTTATTAATCCTGCAGCGGGGACATTTGCAGTGTTACAGGAGCAAAAGGGATAGTGCAATAGCAAGGAGCATCAGCAAAGGCAAAATATAATAAAATAATAAAAATAAGTAAACAGCAAACATCTCATGATGATCTTCCTCATGTAAAGGTAAAGAAGTGAACATACACCTGTATTTATGGTCAGCTTGGGATTAGATGTCATGTCATCATCTCCAAATTAGATCACCTGCTACAAATACACCTGAGCCCAGTTCATCATACGTGGATAACCAAGACGATTCGACCTGAGTCTGAATTCAACAACTCCGTAAACCGTGGATATAGTGCATCTTATTGACAGTCAGCTGTCAAGACGTTTTAGGGTGAACCACATACATGAACTAATTTGCAATTTACAAATGTCTCGCTTTCATCATGAATTGTGTGTTCACTACTCCACTTTTACCCGACGAAGACCATCAGTGAAATGTGTTTTCAGAAATGTCGGTTTGACCCTCAGGACCACCGTACCATTGGCTATAAGGGCCAGGCTATAAAACCATTCACATAAGTGTCATAGCAGCATATCCATAACACATGAATACGGGGAAGTAACTTCAAATAATGCTCAGGGGTTAGGAAGGGCTGGGGATTCTGGGAGAGACAGAAAGAGGGAGACGGCAGAGAGACAGACAGATAGAAAAAGACAGGCAACAGAGGCAGACAGCAAAGAGAGAGACATAAAAAGACAGGAAACAGAGAGGCAGACAGCAAAGAGAGAGAGAGAGAGACAGAACCGTGAATGTGACACAGTGCTGGTTAGGATAAATAGCTTCACTGTCCTGTACACCTCCTCCTCCTCACTTCATTTCCTGTAGAGCGGCTTTTCCTCAGTATGCAGCTGGATACAAAACACATGTTCTCCCTCTCAAACACCACACAGCCTCCAGCATGTAAGTCCCCAAGTCTGACTAAAGACCCGAATATAGAGCAGTATATAACGTTAGAGAAGTTACTGCCAGCACTGAACTGACATGAGTTACATACGGGGTCGGGCTAGGGTTAGAGTTAGAGCTAGGGTTAGTTGTAATTAGTAACTATGTTCGGGTTAGTTAGTTGACAACTATGTTAGGGTAAGTTGGTTAGTTGACAACTATGTTAGGGTTAGTTAGTTGATAACTGGGTTTAGGGTTAGTTTAAGTTGTAAGTTGTGTTTAAGTTGTGTTTAAATAGGTTAGGGTAGTTCGTTTATAACTATGTTAGAGTTAGTTTTAGTTGGTAACTAGGTTAGGGTTAGTTAGTTGTTAACTAAGTTAGGGTTAGTTAGTTGTTAACAAGGTAGGGGTTAGTTAGTTGATAACTAGGTTAGGGTTATTTGATTACCCGGTAAGGGTTGGTTAGTTGAATATCTACATGGCAATAGAAGCAGCTTAAGAACCTGCTGTCAAAAGATGAAGCTGTGAGAGAGAGACACACACACACACACACACACACACACACACACACACACACACACACACACACACACACACACACACACACACACACACACACACACACACACACACACACACACACACACACACACACAGACAGAGACACAAAGAGATAGAGACAGAGAGCCAGATATTGAGACATACAGAGAGGCAGAGAGAGAGAGAGAGAGAGAGAGAGAGAGGTGGAGAGAGAAAGAGAGAGAGCTCATTAGGGTTAAATAAAGCTCTCTCTGTGAGTCCACACCACTGACCTCAGCCTGTGTGTGTGTGTGTGTGTGTGTGTGTGTGTGTGTGTGTGTGTGTGTGTGTGTGTGTGTGTGTGTGTGTGTGTGTGTGTGTGTGCAGTAGCAAAATTGTTGTCTCAGCTGTGTGAGCAAGCAAGAGAGAGTTATTCATATGTGGAAAGGAAAAACCCATGGCTATGTTATTGATTTAAAAAGTCTGGCATACTGATATTCGCTATTCTGTGTGCTGTACAAAATGAAGAAGAAAAAAACAAGGAAAAAGGACAGAAGTTATGAAAATACCGCAGTAATTCCCAAGGTTCATCTGGTACCATTATCAGAACCCTTTCCATCCTAACCCTACCATCAGTATCAGAACCCTTTCCACCCTAACCCTACCATCATTATCAGAACCCTTTCCATCCTAACCCTACCATCATTATCAGAACCCTTGCTACCCTAACCCTACCATCATTATCAGAACCCTTTCTACCCTAACCCTACCATCATTATCAGAACCCTTTCCATCCTAACCCTACCATCATTATCAGAACCCTTTCTACCCTAACCCTACCATCATTATCAGAACCCTTTCCATCCTAACCCTACCATCATTATCAGAACCCTTTCCATCCTAACCCTACCATCATTATCAGAACCCTTTCCATCCTAACCCTACCATCATTATCAGAACCATTTCTACCCTAACCCTACCATCATTATCAGAACCCTTTCCATCCTAACCCTACCATCATTATCAGAACCCTTTCCATCCTAACCCTACCATCAGTATCAGAACCCTTTCCACCCTAACCCTACCATCATTATCAGAACCCTTTCCATCCTAACCCTACCACCATTATCAGAACCCTTTCCACCCTAACCCTACCATCATTATCAGAACCCTTTCCATCCTAACCCTACCATCATTATCAGAACCCTTTCCATCCTAACCCTACCATCATTATCAGAACCCTTTCCATCCTAACCCTACCATCATTATCAGAACCCTTTCCATCCTAACCCTACCATCATTATCAGAACCCTTTCTACCCTAACCCTACCATCATTATCAGAACCCTTTCCATCCTAACCCTACCATCATTATCAGAACCCTTTCCATCCTAACCCTACCATCATTATCAGAACCCTTTCCATCCTAACCCTACCATCATTATCAGAACCCTTTCTACCCTAACCCTACCATCATTATCAGAACCCTTTCCATCCTAACCCTACCATCATTATCAGAACCCTTTCCATCCTAACCCTACCATCATTATCAGAACCCTTTCCATCCTAACCCTACCATCATTATCAGAACCCTTTCCATCCTAACCCTACCATCATTATCAGAACCCTTTCCATCCTAACCCTACCATCATTATCAGAACCCTTTCTACCCTAACCCTACCATCATTATCAGAACCCTTTCCATCCTAACCCTACCATCATTATCAGAACCCTTCCTACCCTAACCCTACCATCATTATCAGAACCCTTTCTACCCTAACCCTACCATCATTATCAGAACCCTTTCCATCCTAACCCTACCATCATAATCAGAACCCTTTCCATCCTAACCCTACCATCATTATCAGAACGCTTTCTACCCTAACCCTACCATCATTATCAGAACCCTTTCCATCCTAACCCTACCATCATTATCAGAACCCTTTCTACCCTAACCCTACCATCATTATCAGAACCCTTTCCACCCTAACCCTACCATCATTATCAGAACCCTTTCCATCCTAACCCTACCATCATTATCAGAACCCTTTCCATCCTAACCCTACCATCATTATCAGAACCCTTTCCATCCTAACCCTACCATCATTATCAGAACCCTTTCTACCCTAACCCTACCATCATTATCAGAACCCATTCCATCCTAACTCTACCATCATTATCAGAACCCTTTCCAGCCTCTAAGACCAGACAGATGGACTGCAACTATATCTACCATGTTCCTGATGTGATAAAATCCACATGAACACAAACCTGGTAGTGTGCCGCCACTATGTGGTCATAAGAGGCAAATGCAGCCCCCCACCAACAACAGGATTTTGAAAGTGTTTCAAAAGTATTATTTTCCCATTCTTGCTTGATTGAATGCTTCTTGCTTTGATTTCCACTGCTCGACAGTTCAGGGTCTCTCGTATCAGATGATATCTAAACGGCAACACGTCATTCCTAAATGCATATCAGCATTCCTTCAGCATTGATGGTGCCCTAATTTCGCCCCATGCCATGGGCACTAAGGCACCATGACAGATGCTGGCCTCTGAACTGCGTTGTTAACAAACGGTGTTGGTGTTTTTCCTCTTAGGCTGGAGAACACCACAGCCATTATTTATTTCCAAAAACTGAAAGGTGGACTCGTCAGACCACAGATCTAAGATGGGGTTCAAAAAAGTTGTTTCTGGATGTTGTCGACTTATGGTTTCCGCTTTGCATAGTAGTCATAACTTGCATTAATAGATGCAACGCTGTGTGTTCATTGACAATGTTTTTTTTTTTTTTCCGAGGCCCATGTGGTTATATTCTTTACAGAAGCATGTCGGATGGATCCAAGGTCACAGGCATTGGATATTGGTTCAGGGCCGCACAGAGATTTCTCCAGATTTTCTTATTATGGATGGTGAAATTCCTGAACTCTTTGCAATCGTTGGGTGAGAAATGTCATTTGTTGGCCAATTCGCTCGTGCAGTTTTTCACAAAGTGAAACCCAACCCATCCTTGCTCATAAATGACTTCTGCTCCTTTGGTATACAATCATGATACCATAACCTGTTCCTTGTTTACCTGTGACAGGTGTTCTTAGGAACATTTCACAACCGTCCCATGTTACCCCAGTTCCAACTTTATTGGAACATGTTGCAGGCATCTCATTTGTGTAAGTTGATAAGTTTCTTTTCTTTGGACTGTTTTCAATTAAATATAGGAATATACAAATTGCAAAAGTCACTGCTTTCTGATTTTATTTACATTTTACATTCTGTCTCAACTTTTTTGGAATTGAGACTTGTAAACAAATATCAGCTGTTTCTACACTTCACTCATACATTTCAGTTTAAAAAAAAAAAAAAGCTAAACATTTTCAGCATTTTTTTTCTTTCTTTGTTTAAAGGAACCCTTCTGTAGTAACATATACACAATGAGACATTTGACTTTGTTGAATTTGTAAAATATATTTGATAACAATGTGATCACATAAAATATCAGTGTTCAGTAACATCTTATCTGAATTTCAGTGTTTTACTTCACAGAGTAAATACCAATAACACTGTTTGAAGACATTGACTTCTTCTGGAGATGAGAAGGAAACATGTAGTTCCATATACAATCTACAACGGGAGGAGGTGTCATAGAGAATGAGGAGTCATAGGGGAGAGGAGTCATTGAGGAGGAGGAGGTGTCATACAGGAGTCATAGAGGAAGAATCAGAGGGTTAGGATGAGACATAGAGGGTTAGGAGTCATAGGAGGGTTACGGGTTTAGTGTTGGGGGGCAGGAGAATGGGGGGTTGAAGAAGGATAATGTATTTTTTGGTTCATATCATCTTGCTCTGGATTGGGGAAGTTGAATCGTTCTTGTTTTCAACAGCCCTGGAGTAGTAGAATGTCTTTCCAACTGCTAATCCAATTGTCAATATTTCTTATTTGTTTAGGGACTTAGAAAAGCGTCTTGTCCGGAGCAGGGATCCATCACATTTCTATATTATGTAATGTTATATCCTCCGTTATTTCTTTGTCCCAAATCCTCAAAGCTCATCCTGGTGAGACAAAATGGATGAAGCAAGTGAGCGGTAAGCATAGCGGTGTATAATGAGAATACCTTGAAAACACATCTTAACACCAGGACTCATAGTTATCAAGCCTCCTACACATACTTGATCGAGCAATGAGTAGGACCGACCTACCTACTTTTAGAAACTTTTACAACCTAACGATTATTCAAAGCTCTTAATTATGTATTCAGCCCTAGACATTTGTTTGCTAAATTGCTATTAACACATTCGGATATGATTTGATTTTGCTATTTTTATTCTCAATTCTTATCATTTTGTTGCTGGTGATTTTCCTTTGGCGCTGGCTAAAACCTCTTTGGGGGGTGCCAAAAATGTCTCTATGCAGGAAAAACCCTGAAAAATATGTCACTATTTTACAACCTACTCAGCTAGAAAATTGAAAGTTTGGCCTTTTTAAAAAAAAATGTTCTAACAAGAAAATATCACTTTGACTCATACTTGACTTCACATTAAAACATTATTAATTATACGAAAAGATAGGCTACACAGGTTCAGAGAAGGCGAGATGAGATAGTATTTTTTTGTATTGTAGCCTATACTAGTGTCAGCGTCTATAATAGCCTACTTTGCGCACATGCAAAGAGAGAAGAGATTGTGCATTTCTGCAGGGAAACCCCAATAAACACTGCCAACGCATATACGTTATTTTACTCCTCAACTTGACTGCCACCATTGGGCATCGCATTTTATGAGCATTCAGTCAGCTTTTGCATTGGGCTGGGAAACACGGCCATAATAAGGAAGGTAGCCACTGGCAGCATTGCGGGTTGATCTGATTGCTCTGTCCAAGAATTTTTTTCCAAATCGAATGGAATCGTAAGCTGAGTGAAGTGTTACTCCCCTATACACCACCCCCTAATAACAATTAAGAAAAAACGCGCTTGGTAGATCTTTTCAGCAGTTCAGTCAAAAAACTAGATCTTGTACTGAAAAGGTGTGGGCGCCCCTGCTCTCCACAAACACGCATGGGTTGTCACCTCCTGGCAACTCCTAGTGGATTCCTATTCAGCTCACTAACACTGCTCTGAGTTAAGAGCGATTGCAGGAATGTTGATAACTTGCTTTTACACCTAGAAGTAGGAGTAGGAGCCAAATTATATGACTCAGATTTTTTTGCCACTTAGGACCGATTTCCTACTCTGAAAGGCTTGATAACTATGGGCCCTGATCCTTATTACCACAGAAACATATCCTAACACTTGGACGGGGGTCACAAGCCTAGAAACCCAACATGCAGTAAATCTGTGTCATATTTTTAAACCTGTAATAAGGTTCTCTGAATCGTCCCTGGCAAATAAACAAATAAAAACATAGTTACCTTGGGTTTGTTGTGTAGCCGTGGCAACAGCTGATGTAACCTCTCTCTGATGATCTTGGAGATGACACTTGCATCCCGGCTGTTGACATGCTCTCCGCCCTGGTCACGCTAAAGAGAAACATGTTGTAAGATACTGTATCTCACATCTAACCCTGTATATATAGGGTTAGATATAGTCATATACCCTCCTGGTTCTTAACCCTATATAATCATATAACCTTACCCTCCTGGTTCCTAACCCTATATAGTCATATATAACCCTCCTGGTTCCTAACCCTATATAGTCATATAACCTTACCCTCCTGGTTCCTAACCCTAATACCAAACCCTAATAGGAAACCCTAACCGTAAAACCAAACCTTAGAACTATCAACCAAACCCTAAAACCTAACACTAATAGGAAACCCTAACCCTAATACCAAAACCCTAGAACCATAAACCAAACCCTACAACCTAACCCTAATAGTAAAGCCTAACCCTAATACCAAACCCTTGAACCATAAACCAAAATCTAAAACCTAACCCTAATAGGAAACCCATCCATCCATCCATTTTCTTTCGCTTATCCGGGGCCATGTCGCAGGGGTAGCAGGCTAAGTAAGGTATTCCATCCAGGACATCCCTCTTCCCAGCAACGATTCCAGTTCCTCCTGGGGGATCCCGAGGCGTTCCCAGACCAGATGAGATATATAATTCCTCCAGCGAGTTCTGGGTCTATCCCAGAGTTGGACGTGCCCGGAAAACCTCCAAGGGAAGGCACCCAGGAGGCATTCTGATCAGATGCCGAACCACCTCAGTGGTGCGGCACTGGAGCAGCGGCTCTACTCCGAGCTCCCTCCGGATGTCTGAGCTCCTCATTCTATCTCTAAGGCTGATCCCAGCAACCCTACAAAGGATACTCATTTCAGACGCTTTTGTCCGCAATCTTGTTGTTTCGGAAAGCTTTGCCTTTTGGCTCAGCTCCCTCTTCATCACAACGTTTCCGGTACAATGCGGATGCTGCACCGATCCACCTGTCCATCTCACGCTCCATTTGACCCTCACTCATGAACAAGACCCCAAGATACTTTGCTTGAGGCAGCAACTCACTCCCAACCTGGAGGGAGTAACCCACCATTTTCCGATCAGACTTGGAGGTGCTGACTCTCATCCTGACTGCTTCACATTCAACTGCACACTTGGAGCCTCCTTTCCAGCATCCTGGAATAAACTTTGCGGAGGCTGAGCAGTGTAATACCCTGATAATTGGAGCACACCCTACAGTCCCCCTTTATGAAAATGGGAACCACCACCCCAGTCCATGGTCAGCAGTTCTCCCCTGCCGAAGACAGCCTGAGCCAAACCCTGCCCGCTCGGGTTCAGATCAGGCAGGCCATTCATCACAGCCCTCCAGGTTTCTCCATCGTTGCTTACGTGAGCCAGTAGAACTATAGAGTCCCTAGACAAAACCCTTTCCATGATGCCACCCAGCGACTCCAAGAAGGCCAGATACTCAGAACTGATGTTTGGTGCATAGGCACACACAACAGTCAGAGCCTTCCCCTCAGCGACTCGCAGTGCATAGAGGTGACCCTTTCGTTTCCCAGGGAGAATTCCTACACAGTGACGCTCAGCCAGGGGCTTTTAGGTATCCCCACACCCCCCTGGCGCCTCTCATCCTGGGCAACTCCCGAAAAAGGAGAGTCCAGCCCCTCTCCAGCAGTTTGGTTCCAGAACCTGTGCTATGCGTAGAGGTGAGCCCAAATATATCTAGTTGGTACCACTCCACCTCCCACACCACCTCTGGTTCCTTCCCCACGTGACATTCCACAACCCTTAAACCTAACACTAATAGGAAACCCCAACCCTAATACCAAACCTTGGAACCATAGACCAAACTTTAAAACCTAACCCTACTAAGAAACTCTAACCCTTAAACCAAACCTTAGAACCATAAACCAAACCCTAAAACCTAACCTTAATACCAAATCCTAGAACCATAAACCAATCCCTAAAACGTAACCCTAATAGGAAACCCTAACCTTAGAAACATAAACCAAACCCTAAAACGTTATGCTAATAGGAAACCATAACCCTATATAGTCTTATATAACTTTATATAATAAAATATATAACCTTACCCTCCTGGTTCCCAGGTGGGGATAGAAGCGGACCGTGGGGTAGGCCGTGATCCCAGCTGATTGGCACGTCTGGTGGTGAGCTTGACAGTCCAGCTTCCCTGAACGCACCTCCCCTTTAATCATCTGAAAGAAGATACAACCTTCCCTTTAACCATCTGAAAGTATAACGTCCCCTTTAATCATTTGAACAATATACAACCTCCCCTTTAACCATCTGAAAGAACATACAACCTTTTAAAATTTTAACATACAAACTAGACTAGAGTTAGATTTATAGGTTTATGGTTAGTTATAAATATATTTATAGGTTAAGCGTTAGTTATAGTTTTAGGTTAAGGGTTATAGTTATACGCTAAAGGTTAGTTATAGGTAAAGGGTTAGTTGTAGTTATAGGTTAAGTGTTAGTATAGCTATAGTTAGAGGTTAAGGGTTAGTTATAGTTCTAGGTTAATGGTTAGCTATAGTTCTAGGTTAAGGGTTAGTGTAGTTATAGTTATAGGTTAAGGGTTAGTTATAGTTATAAGTTAAGGATTAGTTATAGTTATAGGTTAAGGGTTAGTTATATTTATAGGTTAAGGGTTCGTTATAGAGGTATAGTTATAGGTTAAGGGTTCTCTGTTACCCTTGCCAGGACTTCAAATTCGGGGGCGAAGTGTTGGCAGGGTCCACACCAGGGGGCATAGAAGTCCAGGACCCAGTGATCTGGACCCGACAGCACCTGGTCTCTGAAGGACTCTGGAGTCAGGTCCACCGATACCCTGGGAAGAGCGCTACACGGACAGACAGGTAGAGAGACAGACAGGTGAAGAGACAGGTAGACAGGTAAAGAGACAGGCCGGCAGAGAAACAGGCAGACAGGTAGGTAGAGAGAAAGACAGTCAGGCAGAGAGACAGGAAGATGGCTATATAAGAAGAAAAATGGTGAGACTAATAACCAGAGCTGGGGACTTGAGACTTGAGACTCGGACTCAAGTCGGGAAAATAGGGACTTGCCACTTGACTTACTTGAGACTTGATTACTGTGAGACTTGAGACTTTCTTGAGACTTGAAAGAAAATTTGCTCAGATTCTAATCTAATCTAATCATTGAATGCATTGTTTGTTTCTTGCGTGGCTGCAGGATGCATATATAGGGGAAACAATGCATTATTATTATTATCTCAGCCCGATTTTCTTTAAGTGGCCACGGTAGTTGGTTAACCAACTACCGACTTTGTTTTACCCTGTTTAGCGCTGTTAACACCACCTAGACTCATCGGGACTTCCACTGCTGAGTGAAAGTCCCTTTTGCTCCCCGCTTTAGATTGCTTTCTTACGGATCGGGAATATCTATTAAATATCCAAGTCAGTCCAAAAAAAAAAAATTAGCCTACCCTATATCAAATATTCCAAATGTTATGGCCGCAGACACCAAGGCTGATTGCAACGAGTTGAGCCGTCCATCCCACCAGTGCTTACAGAACCTCATAGCCTACTAGGAAACCCTGCTGTCATTTAAATGTCTGAGAGTTTCTCTCTGTTCCACTAGGCCTACATATTGCTTTTGCCTTACTTGTTATTAAAAGATAAATCTAAACTGAGCTATGCTGAATTGATTTAACGGTGGCAAATGCAACCATGGTTCTATGAATTCCAGATGAAGGAATTAAATCCAAAATAAAACCTAAGCCGTCAATTTATTATTAAATAAATTCAACTGGAAACGTTTTTTTTTTTTTTTTTTTTGCGCAAAAAAATGGTTGGTAAGAAGCTTATGTGGCTGGTGAATTTCTTTATCCACCAGTCACAGTGGCTGCAGTACTCAACATGTACTTCAGGCACTGGTGCTGAGGCAGGTTTGCTTCTGCATTACTGACATCTTTTGGATTAATCTGGCCATTCTCTTACTAAATGCTAATTAACTAGTTAATTAGTTACTTAATTAATAATTAACTTCCGCGCTGCGGAACGTCTCAGCAGCGTCCCAGCAGCGGCGCGCCGCAGCACTGTCATTTTGTGATGCAAGCCGTTGCTGAACCGCGTCAATTCTACAGAGCAGATCGACCGGGCAGGAAGTGAAATAGTAAAAGCCATAGAGCATCCGGTCAATTTTCAAAATAAAAACACCCTCCCGATCAAACACGGCCACAAATCGTTGTCGTTTATAACTGACTTTGTCTATAGGCTACAGCACAACACATTAGGACATAACAACAATAAACAACACTAAATACATAGACGCAATACAAGACGCGTGGTCTTGTAGTTCTCGCGTGATCCCGCGAATCCAGCCGCCTCGCAGCGCTACCCTGCCGTTACGCGCCCGGTGGGGATTGATGCCGGGCAGAGGACACAGCCGTTCCGCAGCGCAGCTGTTCCACAGCGCTTACGTCCCCGGTGGAAATACGGTATAGACCCAGCTCCCAACCCAACTTTGAGAATAGATTAACGGCGATATTTCGAGTCTCGCGTTATCGCAGCACGTTAACACCGATAACGGCCCACCACTAATATATATATATATATATTAGAGATGGGCATAGATTAAAATCTTTAATCTAGATTAATCTAATGGTAATCTTGAAATTAATCTAGGTTAATCTAGATTAAGGTGGCTCCTTTGAATGATGTCGAAGGTGTCCATAATATGTATTTGCTACCTAAATAATGACCTATATTACCTAAATAATGACTAAAAGTGGGTCTGCGCGATTGTTGAGCAAAGGGGAGAGGGGGGTGCTACCGGAACTTTTTCTTGAACGGGGGGTGCTACCGGAGCCTTTAGTTGCCCGATTGTGGGAGGGGTGCTACCGGAGGATTTCAGTTTGCGATAATATCAGCGCTGAAAATATTATCGCCGATAAAGGTTTCGCGTTAGCGCAGCGCGGTAACGCCGATAACGGCCCATCACTAATATACATGTATATATGTATATATATACATATATATATATATATATATAGATTAAATATTACTGACCTCAGTGTCCAAACCCTCAGAGACTGAGCATCTCTGTTCCATCCATTGTAAGTCCTAGACAGACAGATAGGCAGTTAGGTGTTAATCTAAATCATGTTTTCTTTTTAATCATTTTAACGATCTCTTCAATAATGTGAAAAAAGCCAAAAATAGTTAATATGAAAGACTTCTATAAATACATACATATATCTGTCTGGTGGGCTGGGCTGTTGGGGGTAGAGGCGTATTTCAGGGTACGCCCTCACACCTTGGCTCTGACAGAAAGACTGGTGTTTTTGGCAATCCATGGACCCCACCATAACCTGGCCTGCTACCAGCTAGAGAGACAGACAGGTTAGACACCAGCTTGAGAAGAAAGAAAGAAAGAAAGAAAGAAAGAAATAGAGAGAGAGAGAGAGAGAGAGAGAGAGAGAGAGAGAGAGAGAGGTTAGACACCAGCTAGAAAGAGACACAGGTTAGACACCAGTTAGAGCAGGGGTGTCGTTGTGGGCCATAATAGACCTACTTCATTGGGGTGGGACTAAAAAAACATCTCTGATTCGCTTGACAATATAAAATTCTTCATGAATTTGACCAGTGTATTTGTCATAACTTTCCCTGCAGGTATCATGATGGCAGGAATTATTATATTATTAACCGCTACTTGCTGCGTGCCCACTAGGCACGTTGTGTTTCCATTGAAAAAATATTTATTCTTCCAAACAACTTAAAAAATGATTTGTTCTGTATCAACTTGTGAAAAAAGTGACGGGGACATCTTGAAAGTTGAAGTTAGCAGATTTTAAACATTCTGAATTATTTGGGGCCTAGTTGCCTAATGTGGCATCTAGCACCACCTATGTAATTTTGAGAATTACACCAACAAATTTTTCATCAATTTGCTAATTCTGTTTTTCTTTTCTGTTTTATTGTAGGCCTACTCTGATGGTGTTGTATTTGCTTGTTTTAAAAACAAGCACTTTTTTCACTGAAATGTACTGACCTGTTGTTAGTTAGTTCGTAGTTTGTAAAAAAAAAAATACATTTTTGTATTTTATCATATATTTTATCATATTGCCCCCACCAGTTTGACACCCCTGAGCTAGAGAAACGGACAGAGAGACGGGTTAGACACCAGTGAGAGAGAGATAGGTTAGACGGCAGCTAGAGAGAGAGGCAGGTTGGACATGTGTGTGTACCCTGGCCATCCGTCTCCATTCTGGCAGCAGGGCCTGACATGGGCCGCACCAGGGAGCGTAGAAATCAACCGCCCAGATCTCTCCTCCAGCACGACCTTTTACACACACACGCGCACACACACACACACACACACACACACACACACACACACACACACACAGGTTAGGTTAATTTAACTAGCAGGTTAGTTTAGCTCACAGGTTAGTTTAGCTAGGTTAATTTAACTAGCAAGCTAACTAGGATAGTTAACTAGAAATTTATTTTAGCCCGCACGTTAGTTTAACTAGGAGGTTATTTTAGCAAGCAGGTTAGTTTAGCTAGCAGGTTAGTTTAACTAGCAGGTTAGTTTAGCTAGCAGGAGGTTAGCTTAGCTAAGTTAGTTTAACTAGCAGGATTGTTTAGCTAGGTTTGTTTAGCTAACAGGTTAGTTTAACTGGCAGGTTAGTTTAAAGGAGTAATTCACCCTAACAATATAATATTCTAAAATATGTTTATTGATTATTATTATTATCTGTCACCTGCACCAGCTGCTGTCATAATTTCTAACACGGAATTGTGAATCAGAATCGATAGGAGCCATCTTTGATATGGCTAGCGGCTAGCAGCTATTAGCTGTTTTGATAGTTGGACTGAGCCGCACAATGGCTTATGGGCAACGTAGGAAACAGTAGCTTGAGAAATCGTTTCACTGTCTACATTGAGTTTAATTTAATAAAAATGAGAATGTGTCATTTACTATTTTAATAGCCTACCGTGTTGTAGACAAGTGTGGCTATGTGTCTGTTGGTAAACGCTGTTTTAGCTGGGGGAATACTAGAGGCTGCTCACCCTATCCAAACATTTTTTTCTCACACATACTTACCATGTACAAATGTAATTTTAGAGTTAATTATTCCTTTCACTAGCAGGTAACTGTAACTAGCAGGTGAGTTTAGGTTACCTTTTACTCTCTTCTGAAAGCTTTCAGGATCCAAAACCGACACAGATGGACTCACAAGATCCTAGACCAGAGAGACAACATCAGAGAAACAACATAAACAACATCAGAGAAACAACATAAACAACATCAGAGAAACCACATCACAGAAACAACATAAACAACATCACAGAAACAACATAAATCACATCAAAGAAACAACAAACAAGACCAGGGCCTGTAGTTAGCAAGCCTATCGGAGTAGGAGAGTGAGAGTGACGTTATTTTAGTCCTACTCCTACATTAAGGAGTAAAAGCAAGTTATCAACATTCCTATGTCCTAAGATCACTCATAACTCAGAGCAAAGTTTGAAATGCTGAAGACCACTCCTATTCTGCAGGCCATCTCCGCTCTTGCCCCTCGGGGACATTAAAGACTTGACTCTACTCAACATTGCCATCTCTCGCACTCTTCTGGCGTGCGCGTGAAGTTAAAAGTGCTGTTGATATTGGTCAACATCGTTCTCCACACGTCCACACATGTTACTAATCTATTCCTTCAGAACCTCATTACCTCTGCATGTTACTAATCTATTCCTTCAGAACCTCATTACCTCTACATGTTACTAATTTATTCCTTCAGAACCTCATTACCTCTGCATGTTACTAATCTATTCCTTCAGAACCTCATTACCTCTACATGTTACTAATCTATTCCTTCAGAACCTCATTACCTCTACACGTTACTAATCTATTCCTTCAGAACCTCATTACCTCTACATGTTACTAATCTATTCCTTCAGAACCTTATTACCTCTACATGTTACTAATCTATTCCTTCAGAACCTCATTACCTCTACACGTTACTAATCTATTCCTTCAGAACCTCATTATCTCCACATGTTACTAATCTATTCCTTCAGAACCTCATTACCTCTACACATTACTAATCTATTCCTTCAGAACCTCATTACCTCTACATGTTACTAATCTATTCCTTCAGAACCTCATTACCTCTACATGTTACTAATCTATTCCTTCAGAACCTCATTACCTCTACATGTTACTAATCTATTCCTTCAGAACCTCATTACCTCTGCATGTTACTAATCTATTCCTCCAGAACCTCATTACCTCTACATGTTACTAATCTATTCCTTCAGAACCTCATTACCTCTGCATGTAACTAATCTATTCCTTCAGAACCTCATTACCTCTACATGTTACTAATCTATTCCTTCAGAACCTCATTACCTCTGCATGTAACTAATCTATTCCTTCAGAACCTCATTACCTCTACATGTTACTAATCTATTCCTTCAGAACCTCATTACCTCTACATGTTACTAATCTATTCCTTCAGAACCTCATTACCTCTGCAGCTTACTTATCTATTCCTACATGTAGAACAGTGATCTTATTCCTTTAGAACCTCATTATCTCTACATTTAGAATGGTAATATAATAATAATATGTTGTAACGTATATGTATATATTGTTAAATCCATACCTGGATAAATTCAAGTATTCCATCAGCTGAGTGCTGTCCTTCATACTCGTGCACGGATGAGCGGTTGAATATTACTGTAGTAGGGTAGGCTTGGATCTTGTACTGACACAAAATAAATGAATATTACTTATTATAAAAAGACATATTACTTTAGTAATTACTGTAGTAGGGTAGGCTTGGATCTTGTACTGACACAAAATAAATGAATATTACTTATTATAAAAAGACATATTACTTTAGTAATTACTGTAGTATGGTAGGCTTGGAACTTGTACTGACACAAAATAAATTAATATTACTTATTATAAAAATACATATTACTTTAGTAATTACTGTAGTAGGGTAGGCTTGGAACTTGTACTGACACAAAATAAATAAATATTACTGATTATAAAAATGCATATTACTTTTGTAATATTACTGCAGTAGGGTAGGCTTGGACTTTGTAAATAAATATGTAATAAATAATACTTTAATAATATTATGGTCAAATGGTAGGCATGATAAATAGTCTGTGTGTGAATATAGATTTACCATAGAACAAAGGTTGTGGTGAATGGTACAGTCCAAAGTACCAAATCTCATCTGTCCAGCCAGTTGAATGGATGCTTTCCTTAGTTCTGGGAGTAAGGCCCGGCAAGGAGGGCACCACTGCAGATAACATAAACATAAAATAAATAAATAAAATACATTTACTAAAACATAAAGATATAGTTTGTGTAAAGAGCGCGTGTAAAGCGAACGTTGCAGCGGTGTGACTGGTTAGTTGCAGAGCGTCTGAAGCCTTGCATTAGCCTGGCAAGCCAGAACCACATCAGAAAGATGAAGGGTCTGGCACTGCTCCATTGGCAGTGTGGGCGGGATAAACGGTTGTCTTTCAAGTTCCCTCTGCACGCAATAGGATAGCGCTACAACCAATCAGAGCAACGAAGAGCGATGGCTCTGACTACGTAATTAATCAAAACTCAGAATACATATTTCTTTTCGAGGAAAGACTTCAGTGCCGTTCTTTGTTCTTTTCTCAAAGAAAATGTTAACTTCAAGTCTTGAAAAGTTGCGGCCAAAGCCGAGTCGAAAGACAGCCGCTCGCCAGCAGCAGCAGCCATTGTTTACCTCTAACACGGAACCGTCGCAACTCTGTCGTCATGGTAGCCCGGCTTCCGACTCCGCCCCTCGCGCTGTGATTGGTCTGACCGATTTTGTGTTTCCAGCACCAAAAAGCCGACGGAGCAGTGCTAGACCTACCTGGCTGCCAAATAAATTTGCTGCCGCTAGGGGGCGTCTAGATTTCTAGGCTAGCCTTGCACGGCTTCTCAAGAGATTTGCCTTGTCCAATCAGAGAGTGTGGTTTAAGAATGCACTGGCCACATTGACGTATCTACTCGCTATTTAAACATGGCTGATGGATGTTTGCGGCAAACCAAAAGTAAGCGACTGTACTGTATGGGGAATTATAACAATGTAACAAGTGGAAATATCACAGTGTTGATCATTTGTTTCTCACCAGTTGCCAAGAAGCGCAGCGTTATCATTAATTTAGTCTCTCTCCAGGTGAAATATAGTCCCTGAAGTTTGAGTTTTGTTTTTAGATGAGCCTTTGCATTGCCAGCTCGTGCAACTCATAGCATAACGTTAGCATAGGCACCCACATACAGCTTCACGCGCTAATCGCTGCAGCGATGTGAACGGTCCAGTTTCAGAACTTTATCTTTGATTTTGCAAGCAGTCGTCAGTTGCAAGCAGTTCCGTCAGTTATGTATTGTTTCTCGTTAAAAGACTGTGTGTGTGTAAAAGAAGTTTCAAACCGGAGTGAAGAAGTCCACCAGCCAGGGCTCCTTCCTGTCCGAGGGGAAGTTGTCAGGTAGCAGTGTTGTCACATGGGCGCTGACGCTCTCTCTGGCAAAACCCACGATGTTGTACAACACATTCTTCCCTGGGAAGATATTAAACATAGCTGTTACTTTCCTAGGAAGACATTAAACACAGCTGTTCCCTAGGAAGACATTAAACACAGCTGTTACTTCCCTAGGAAGACATTAAACACAGCTGTTCCCTAGGAAGACATTAAACACAGCTATTCCCTAGGAAGACATTAAACACAGCTGTTACTTCCCTAGGAAGACATTAAACACAGCTATTCCCTAGGAAGACATTAAACACAGCTGTTCCCTAGGAAGACATTAAACACAGCTGTTACTTCCCTAGGAAGACATTAAACACAGCTGTTACTTCCCTGTGAAGACATTAAACACAGCTATTCCCTAGGAAGACATTAAACACAGCTGTTACTTCCCTAGGAAGACATTAAACACAGCTGTTACTTCCCTAGGAAGACATTAAACACAGCTATTCCCTAGGAAGACATTAAACACAGCTGTTCCCTAGGAAGACATTAAACACAGCTGTTACTTCCCTGTGAAGACATTAAACACAGCTGTTCCCTAGGAAGACATTAAACACAGCTGTTCCCTAGGAAGACATTAAACACAGCTGTTACTTCCCTAGGAAGACATTAAACACAGCTGTTACTTTCCTAGGAAGACATTAAACACAGCTGTTACTTCCCTAGGAAGACATTAAACACAGCTGTTACTTTCCTAGGAAGACATTAAACACAGCTGTTACTTTCCTTTTGTTTTATTTGACCTTTATTTATACTGGTTTGTCTCATTGAGGCTAAGCACCTTTTTTTCAAGAGAGACCTGATTTACAGACAACACAAAACAATTCTGGCAACTATAACAATGACTTCAGTGTTTACCCTACATGCATCCAGCAGTGGCACAGTGCCCCCTCTGGATTACTTGCGCCACTGCAGTCAGCCATGCAAAATAAATAACAAATATATATATATATATATATATATTAGTGATGGGCCGATAACGGTGATATCGGCGGTATTAACGCGAGATTTGTTATCGGCGATAATATTTTTATCGCCGATATTATCGCGAACCGAAATCCTCCGGTAGCACCCCCGCTCAACAATCGGGCAACTAAAGGCTCCGGTAGCACCCCCGTTCAACAAAAAGCTCCGGTAGCACCCCCGTTCAACAAAAAGCTCCGGTAGCACCCCCCAGTGTGTATGTATATATATATATATATATATATATACATATATATATATATACAGTGTATATATATATATATATATATATACACACTGTATATATTTTATACATATTTTATTTATTTTTATTTTTTAGAATTATTAATTTTGTTGGGTGCCCCAAATGCTATTTGTTTTATTTAAAAACATATATCTCAAGTGCCCGCTACTGCACCCCCCAATTGTCATAATTGTTATTGGAGAAATACTGTGGAAAAATACTGACTGTTCTGCTATAGAATAAAAACTATGATACTGTTGGTGGCATTAGTTCATGAATGGCTTTAGACTAAATGTAGGAAGCATGAAGACAAAAAGTAACACAAGTGACAATAATACAATTATACAATAATAATAATACAATAATACAATACAACAATAATAGAAAGTAGCCTACATAGTTGATTGTGTAGAACAGAAGAACAAATATTATGAAACCCAGACGGTGGGATGGCTACAAATTGCAAACTCTATTTGACTAACATTAGTGCCAAAAAAATGTGGTTCGGCACAGCGCTCACATGCCGTTTGTTCTTATGTTATGTTGTTATACCATTTATGTTGGAATGAATGTACCAGAGGACTATCGGGATCACTGATCACACTAAAACCTAAAAAGGCACCGTGCACATGCACATCAGCACCGCGCACGGCATGCGCACATCAGAACGGCTGCTGGAAAAATACTTAGGAGAAACACTGGACTTTTACAATGAACCGGCATTGATTAAAATAACAGGTGAGAACTATGTGGCAAAACAACTACAAATACCTGCCTCATCAATTTCTGCTTTGACCAAGCATTTATATAATGTTTAAACTAAAGACATTGAAGATAGTATTGATTGTAATAATAGGATTGATAGTAATAACAGTATTGCAGACCCACCGTGATGAATCTCAAAGTCCGAGACGCCCATGCCCTTAAAGACAGCAAGGCAGGACTTCTGGATGTAGAGAGACAGGCACAGCTCTGCATCTGCTTTGCAATCTACCCTACCCACCTACAGACAGACAGGTATGACAGAGAAACAGACAGGTATGTAAGAGACAGACAGATTACCATAGAGACAGGTTACCATAAAGACAGACAGGTAGCAGGTACGGTTGACGAACAAAGACGTATGAGCTAAGCACGTGACTTGGCAACGCTTAAGAGGTTAGCATATTACCAGATGGTAACAGGTTAGCATGTTACAATAACAGAGACAACCACACATATTTTCTTCAGAAAATGCACCCTCTAGTTTTATATCAATATCATTTTGAGTTTTGGAGAGAGATTCCTAACCCTAAGGTTATAGGGTGATTTAAATAACATGCCTTAGTTTTGAACTGGACAGTTATACTGAGAGAGAGACAGTTAAACCAGAGCTATTATAGAGACTGTAATGCAACAGGCAAAAGACTGCAATACCATGCTTGAGCATCAGGGGGAGACTGCTAGACAGTGTAGAATACATGGGGGAGAACGGAGCTGAATGAAATGAGAATCTCCGTCTATTTTAGCTGTGCATGGGCTATTCGCTGCTACTGTGCAATTAACAATCTGAGGGTTATTATGAATACACCATTATTTGCGATACAATTGATGGATGTGATATGACCTCCTTTTTAGAGCAGTTGCACTAGCAGAGGCTACACGACATGATGAGCAGCTGGCAGCAGTGGTAATCCTCCCAAATCACTTCACAGTTTTCTTTAAATGGGTGTCAATTGAATAAAGCAGGCACATATTTTGCATCTAAGAGACATATTTCTCATCTTAAAAGTTGTGAGACTAATTGGACAGGTGCTAAATAAGTGAACGTAGCTAGTAAGTGAGGAGTAGTTGGCAACCATCATTTCACTCTAAACTGTCTACACTTAGAGAGAGCCAGTTACACTGAGAGAGACAGACAGAAATGAGGTGTACCTGTATGTGGTCGTTTCTCAGCATGGCTTGGAGTTTTTTGTGTTCGTTGGAGGCCATGTTGTTTTCTCCAAATGTGAAACTAACCAGCCAGCGGTGATGGGCCAGTTTGCTCTGAAAAGTCAACGGCAGCGGTTACGACCAGAATGTTCCCGTCATGTTTAGACCAGGGTTAGGGTTGGGCCCTCATGTTAAAGGGATAGTTTGGAGAAGCAGATGGCTGTACCAGCACAGACGCAAAGCAATGTACTGCTGTGAGCGGGATCAGCAGCAAAACGTATTTTAGCCACCTAAAAAAAGGCCCACCTAAAAAAAAAAAAACGTGTACGCTATATATATATATAAAGAATATTCTCACTGCTTAACCTTGCCATCAGACAGCCCTTTCCTCTGGCACTACATTTTCTCAACTGTAGAACCTCCTTATTCCTACGCATAAGTTTGATTTCAGTCTCACAGCAGTACATTGCTTAGCGTCTGTGATGGTCGCCGTCTGTTTCTCCAAACTGGGGGCACGCCAACCACCTTCTACTGTAGGGTTAGTACCTCATACAACCCCACTTCAAAAAGTACGGCCTATCCCTTTAGGACCTGGGTTAGGGTCAGGAGGGTTAGGTAAGCTACCTGGAAGGTGTCCTTGGTGAGGAGTTGAAGGTCAGGCAGGTGGTGGATGATCTGATTGTAGATCTCCCTACTCTCCAGAGTTTGCAGCCACTAGAGAAAAACAAATATTTAACAATAAATAATGTACACTTTTGGATACTACCAAAAAAATAATGCTTTTTCCACCAAAATAAATTAAATGATGTAATGAGTAGCCTTGTGAGAATATTCCTGGTAAGCTTAAGGTGCGTGGACAGACAGTTAACAACCTTAACAGACAGTTAAGGACAGTTTAAGGACGGACAACAGGAATTATCAACACCCAGTTAGTTCAGTTAGTTGACCTACCAGCACACTGCCTTGTTGTTAGGGTTAGAACGTGACCTACCAGGGTTAGGGCTAGTAAGTGACCTACTAGGGTTATGATAAGTTAGTGACCTACCAGCACACTGCCCTGTTGTTGCAGAGAACTGCCAGGTGGAAAGAAGGCCGTCGCTCCGCTGGTCACCTGGAAATACAAAAGTGCTTGGATGAAGTATTGTCCAAGAATGGTTCGGAAGCAAAGAATCGATTCACCCCCCCCTCCCAAACCCTAATACCAATACTAACCCTAACAAGCAACCACGTTTAGTAAACGTGTCATCCCCCGCATGTGGTTAAAAACTGATTATTTGGTGATTATAATCATCATTTTCATAGACGTGAAGGGACAAGTAGGGAAGCCCATCTGTCAATTAAATAGTCAACTTTATAGTCGACTATTTCAACCAAATAGTCTTTTGCAGTGAAACTTCTAATGTGGTGTACTATAACCTACGATGCAATGATGACATTAATCATCTGAATCGTCTGAATTATCAAGGAGGTGATCCTAAAATTGGACTGGCCACCCTGTGGCTGTGTATGTAATATGTAGTGTGGTATTACATGTCATGTAATATTATAATAAAAAAGGAGCTCACGATAGGTTTATTATGAAGTATTTACGTGTATATAGAAATTGCAATCGATTTTCAATGTAGCTGGAGTCTGCTAGAGGAGGAATTGCAAACTATGTGAAAAAGTGTTTAGATATATTCATATATTTTAGCTGTAGTGTAGTATGGTGCTAAAAATATCACGATAGACTTGGAAAGAAGCATTTATGTGTATCACTCTAGACATTCTCCGTAAGAGATTGTCAATGGAACTGGAGCTATGCTCACTTGGAAAACCATCAATTAGCAATTTATTTGTTCTGCTTTGTAATAATGCATAAAATAAAGTTATGTATGAATTCAGACAACCTTCGTGCTCTGCCACCACACATTATTTAATTTTTTTATGACTCTGAATGCAGATATATGACCAGCAGCAGCTGACAGCTGACCAGCACATCTACTCTCCCATTGGCTGTCACTTGTAGACAGTTGCCGATTATTTGCATAAAGTTTGGCAGGTGTGCAGAGGCGTAAATGTGTGACGGACAGACGGTGTGACACTCAGGCCCATCATTGTCACTGACCACTAGGAATAGTAATACAATAGTACTTTGTAATACAATAGTAATAGGACTACATCTATCCTACTATACAATAGAATATGACTACCATACTGTGTTACACTACAGTAGGACTATATTTTTATATATACTATTATACCATAGCACTATTATCCATGATTTATGATATAATACTATACTATTATATAATCCATGATATATGATATAATGGTAAATGGACTGCATTTATAGAGCGCTTTTCAAAGTGGCCACTCAAAGCGCTTTACAATTTTGCCTCACATTCACCCATTCATACACCGACGGTGGTGTCAGCCATGCAAGGCGACAGCCAGGTCATCAGGGGCAGTGAGAGTTAGGTGTCTTGCTATATATTCTCAATTATATTATCCATGAGGTTTACCTGGAAACTTTCACACAGCTGTGTCTTGGAGCTGCAGTCCATCCATCCCACTCTTACCAGACCATCCTATAAAGCGTACACACAGACACACACACACTTACTAAATTATCAAATACTTTGACGGTATTATTGATCATCAATATGATAAAACAAAACAATTCTTACCAGCATGCCGGCAAGCTTCTGCCTGGTTTTTGATTCAAGGCAATCTAAAAGGCAAGATAAGATTATTTCACTTATTTTAGCAGATGCTTTAATCCAAAAGAGACTTGCAGTGAATTTTAGATACATGTCATTAAAGAGCCGGTAGGGGTTAGACAGTGAATACAGAGACAGAAATTTAAGGAGCAGGTAGGGGTTAGACAGGTCATAAAGGGACCATTATTTCGATGTTCAGTATTGAGTTAATTGGGTTCTTCCTGTCAATATGTTTTCCTGAAAAAACGTTTGCAAAATGAGCATTGAATAAATAGTTATCTGCTTGGACAGTCTCTTTCTTTTGGATCTTGTTTTCACTGCTGCCGTGCAGGGATCTATCTCTAGTAGGGGCTTTTCACTTTCGCTTTTTAGCCTGTAGCCGGCTTTGTTTAACAAACGATATACAAATACGATTTTGATGGCAACGCATGCTTTGCATGTGCTAGTGTGCGATACCGACAAACATTTTTTGAGAGGTTTTGGAAACCTTCTTCCACGTCCCCAAGATAATTTGTGAGAAGAGACAGCGGCCAGGTGGACTGATGAATTTCACTTTTGATTGAAAGCGTGCGGTATTGCATGTGCCACAGTTTTGTGAGTATGTAAAACAGGCAAGGAGATGCTGAACACTTGGGAAATAGATAAGGAACGGGTCCATGTTGTTTATGCTGGACAATGCAAGAAATAGGAAAAAAGCAATGATAAAGGATGATATGGGGGTATCAAGCGTAAGCTGCATCATGCACATGCTTCATCTGGTTGTACACAAGGAAGATTGTAGGGAATTTTAAGCATTCACCACAGGCCTACGCACGTCTGGCTGATATCCTGATTGATATGAAAAGGCCAGCCAAGCGCCTACAGCAAGATGTGCAAATGAGATGGAACAGCACTCACTACATGGAGCAAAGTTGGCCTCTCAGTGTCTATGTAGCTGACCAGAACCTTCCAGCTACACTGAGGGCGAACCAGTGAACACTATTGGACAGTCAAGGTTTTAGCTACCTTTGAAGAACTGACGAGGGTAGTGAGTGCTGAGACTGCAACTGCAGCTGATATCCCTGCCATAATGGTCCTTAAATGTGTTCTTTCTCGAGAGCACAGCACTGACCAGGGAATCAGGAGGATGAAAAGCCCTCTGCTAGAGGCAGTGGGTAGAGGCTTCAGCCAGGTTGAGACTGAGCCACTTGTACCTTTTGAATGCTATGATAAAGTATAATTTGCTTTATAATGAATTAAATGTAAGTCACCAGTATCATTTAATAATTTAAGCCAATTTCTTTTTAGTCATTTTTTTAAATGTAGATTTAGTTCTGTTAATGGTAAGATACTTTTTCATTTAAGTACACATAATTTATCTATTTATCAGATACTTCACAAATGACAACCTGACGCATGCTAAGGATGCTCTCACTCAACAGGTGGAGAAGATGGAGGTAAGGAGGGCCGCTAGTGAAGTGTCAGAGGCAGAGCCTGTGAAAAGGGCACCATGTATAAACACAGCAAGCAGCAGCCTTGGCAGTGTCTTTGATGAGATCTTACAAGAGAGTGAGACAGAGCCAATGTCTGTGAGCACCTCATCAGCATTTGGTCAGGTGCAGAGTTACCTCGCAGAGCAAGCCATCCCACAATCAGACAATCCACTACAGTACTGGAGGGCACATGCTACACAATTTCCCTCACTGGCTGCTACTGCAACCACGTTTCTCTGTGCCCCCTGCACAAGTGTGGACAGCGAGGGACTCTTTACTGCAGTCTCAAATGTCATTGAGGAGAAGAGGAATCGGCTGTCGGCTAACAAGGCAGAGATGTGGATTTTCCTCAAAAAGAACTTTCACAGAGAGGAAAAACTCCTGTAGCAGCTCCAATTAAAAACTGGCCTTGCTTGATAACAAAAGATTGCCTTGCAATTTTATTATTTTGATATACAGGTTTTACTGTAATGCAGATAAATAAAAACTGATTTCGTTTTCAAGATAAGCTAAGCGATACACCACTTTTAAGTGGAATTGAGATTTCTGTTGTTCATTAAGTGGAATTGTGTTTATTTGACTGTGAATGGTAAAGTTAAGCTATTAGACCACTTTGAAGTGGAATTGTGATTATATTAAACACTTTGAGGGTTCTCGTTTTACTACAATGCTGCACTAATTTGAATTGATAAGAGCTATTTATAAAGACAATTTTGTTTACTTGGTTATTTTGTTAAAAAAACAAATGAAAACCAATGCTGCACTAAGTGAAATTGTGATAAGAGCCATATAAAAATATTTGTAGTTTGTTGACTTTACTTTGTAAAAAATAATAAAAAAACAACATTAAGGAACAGCTTGGCTGCTGGCAATATTTTTCTTAATGTATTACAGAGCTATTCAACAGTCAAGTTTGTGTGCACTGCAACTGTATTTTCTAGGACAATACAAGTATCGGATCGGGCCTCGGCATCAGGGGCGAAAGTCATTGAGGTTTTCCTCATTTGCAATGATGTCGAGATGCATGTACTGTGTGCGTGTGCGTGTGTGTAGGCTGGGTAGTAGTGACGTGTGTGTTGACATGTTACCTCCGGTTTCACTGCAGAAAGTAATCAGCCATCCAATCCCTGATGAGAACGCTTTCTCAATCTCTGTGAACACGTTTCCTGGAAAACATTAGCAAGAAATGTTATTTAAAAACAAAAGATCTCTCTCTCCCTCTCCCTCTCTCTCTCTCTCTCGACCACTGCTGTTAAGACAAACGGCATATGTGACATAGCATATTGTTGACTATAATTAGGAATTAGTCTAACAAGATACTGCTGAGACCTTGGCGGGTAAAGGTTAGGGTTTTCTTACTTCTGGCTCTGACATAACATAAGTGTTTTAAATAAAGTTCTTTGTGTTTTAAATAAAGTTTATTGAAGGTCACATACAGTACAAGCGGCAGCCATGACCACCTGTTTGTGAAGCCCATGCGGAAGCAACTAACGTGTAGTTCATCTAACAGCCTGGTGGTGGG
Source organism: Merluccius polli (assembly GCA_030340625.1). NCBI lineage: Eukaryota > Metazoa > Chordata > Actinopteri > Gadiformes > Merlucciidae > Merluccius > Merluccius polli. The sequence goes on from JAOPHQ010003435.1 coordinate 181,295, forward strand.
TGGCTCGCGGTAATTGTGGTTTCAATCCCGTAATATAAAGCGAATCATTTATTTCTTTGTTCGGTTAGAATCTCAGCGGCTAGATAATTTTGAGAGGTCCTGTTTGATTTTCAGGAACTTTATTAACTTCCCGCCCTCAAAGTTCCAAATATAGATCATTTCTGCTGCTGGCTGCAAAAAATGTCCATCAATGGCGGTACCCATAACATGAAATCTAACACCCTGTTCTAACAGCAAGCGAGCGTCCGACTACGCCTAATTTTCACGTCCACATTTTTTACAGCGTATGGTCACACTCAAGGAAAACACACAGGGCTTGTTAGGGTTGGCATAAGCAGATAGCTATTCTTTTATCGTTATTGAAAACATACAGGGCTCATGATGTTAGCATTAGCATACCTAATCTTACCTTGCCAGAGTTCTGTCACTGTGGTTGTGATGAACTGCATAGAAAAGTGCAGCAGACTCTCCTTAGAGCGGTCTCCGAAGTACTTCTCAGGTTTCTACAGGAGAAATAACGAGAGCATTAGATAGCACCAAGACATCAGACTTTCTAAGTGTAGCTTCCATACAAAGCTAGCACCGATAGGCCTAAAGCACCAATACATCACCAAATACAGCGCCAATACATCACACGAAGTTAGACCAACCTGGCCAGCTCTGTAGATATACAGACTGGGATAGCTGTTAATGCCTTTACTCCTACAGAGATGTCCGTTGTCTCCACAGTTCACAGCTCCAATCCGTATCACTCCATCCATCTCTTTAGCCACCTCTCTCCACTGGAAGACAGACAGGTAGAGAGTTACAGTCAGACAGACAGGTAGTCTAGTGTAGTCTAATCTGGTCCAGTCTGGTCTAGTCTTGTCTAGTCTAGTCTAGTCTAGTCTAGTCTGGTCTGGTCTGGTCTTGTCTAGTGTAGTCTGGTCTTGCCTACTCTGGTCTAGTCTCTAGTCTATATAGTATAATGTAGTCTGGTCTGGTGTAGTCTGGTCTAGTGTAATGTAGTCTGGTCTGGTCTGGTCTAGTCTAGCTTGGTCTAGTCTACTCTAGAATAATGTAGTCTGGTTTGGTCTAGTCAAGTGTGGTCTAGTGTAGTCTGATCTAGTCTAGTGTGGTCTAGTCTAGTGTAATCTGGTCTATTGTAGTCTAGTATAATGTCGTCTGGTCTGGTCTAGTGTGATCTAGTCTCATGTAGTCTGGTCTGGCCTGGCTAGTATAGTCTAGTGTGGTCTAGCTTAGTCTAGTCTATGAGTAGTGTAAGTGTGTACCGTTGGAGCCAGCTGGTGACAATGAGAACAGCGGGGGAAGTAGAAGTTAACGAACCAGATTTCTCCAGAGTTTACCGCTGCCTCTGAAACACAGACACATACATATACACATATATATACATATATATAAATCACCTACACCTACACTTACATCATATTCACTCACACCGCTTGATAACATACATATGTATATACCTGAACCCGTTCTAACCCCTAACCCGTTCTAAACACTAACCCATTCTTAACACTAACCCATTCTAACTCCTAACCCGTTCTTAACACTAACCCGTTCTTAACACTAACCCGTTCTAACTCCTAACCCGTTTTTAACACTAACCCGTTCTAACTTCTAACCCGTTCTTAACACTAACCTGTTATAACTCCTAACCAGTTCTTAACACTAACCCGTTCTAACTCCTTACCCGTTCTTAACACTAACCCGTTCTAACTCCTTAACCGTTCTTAACACTAACCCGTTCTAACTCCTATCCCGTTCTAACTCTTAACCCGTTCTTAACACTAACCCGTTCTAACTCCTAACCCATTCTTAACACTAACCCGTTCTAACTTCTAACCCGTTCTTAACACTAACCCGTTCTAACTCCTAACCAGTTCTTAACACTAATCCGTTCTAACTCCTTACCCGTTCTTAAAACTAACCCGTTCTAACTCCTTACCCGTTCTTAACACTAACCCGTTCTAACTCTTAACCCGTTCTTAACACTAACCCGTTCTAACTCCTAACCCGTTCTTAACACTAACCCGTTCTAACTCCTAACCCATTCTTAACACTAACCCGTTCTAACTCCTAACCCGTTCTTAACACTAATCCGTTTTTAACTCCTTACCCGTTCTTAACACTAACCCGTTCTAACTCCTTACCCGTTCTTAACACTAATCCGTTTTTAACTCCTTACCCGTTCTTAACACTAACCCGTTCTAACTCCTTACCCGTTCTTAACACTAACCCGTTCTAACTCTTAACCCGTTCTTAACACTAACCCGTTCTAACTCCTTACCCGTTCTTAACACTAACCCGTTCTAACTCCTAACCCGTTCTAACTCCTAACCCGTTCTTAACACTAACCCGTTCTTAACACTAACCCGTTCTTAACACTAACCCGTTCTTAACACTAACCCATTCTAAACTCTAAGCATTCTAAGCCCTGCAACTTGAATAAACAGTGTATTGACCCGACCTCCCATATACGTCTGCGGTCCATTCTTTCTAGTACCACATTTAGGTGAACCTAGATGCTTGATTATATTACCAAAGTCTCCTCGGTCCAGGGTGATGATCTCCAGATCGTCATCATAGATACCTAGTCAGACAGACAGACTTTTCATTTCATTTCATAGCTGGTTGGTGACACAATTACTTTATTACCTTAACCCCTTAGTACTGTCATTAATACTAAACTACTAATTAAAGAAAATAACAAAAAATAATAAATAATCAAATCAATATTAAATATATTAATATTGAATGAACTAGGGTTAGAAATGATTATACTATTATTAAAATACTTGTGGGGAGCAGCATAGGTCTACCAGAGAGCACTAATCAATGCAAATATGTTTCTTCAGATATAGAAACCATACAGACAAATAAAACAAATTGCCTCTGGAGTAGGAGATCGCCAATTCCTCGGCACAACCCTAATATGAGCAGTTACCTACCGACGTCATGAGGATATTAATATGATATGAAGGGTTACCTACCGAACTCATAATATTGATAGTAATAATATGAACGTAACCTACCAAAGTCATAATACCGATAGTAATTCAAACAGTTACCCACCGTAGTCATAGGGGGTATGATAAGGCATAATGAAGGGTAACCTACAAATTTATAATGATATTAATATGATATGAACGGTTACCTACCGAAGTTATAGCGACCTTAATATGAACGGTTACTTACCGAAGTTATAACAATATTAATATGATATGGACGGTTACCTACCGAAGTTATAGCGACATTAATATGAACGGTTACTTACCAAAGTTATAACAATATTAAAATGATATGAACAGTTACCTGCAGAAGTAAAAATGATACTAATATTATATGAACAGCTACCTACCGAAGTCATATCGATAGTAATTCCAGCTCTCATAACGTCCTCCTTGTTGCTCGTCCAAACCCTTCTCTCCATATTTATCATACTTCTTTCTCAGGTCTTCATCCTTGAGGACCTCATAAGCCCGGTTAATCTTCAGGAAGGCGTCGTGGGCAGACTTATCATTCTGCAGAACAACACACATGTTGAGTACAGCACCAATGACAAGACAAGTGTACTGTGGAAGAGATCTTACAATAAACTCACAGGTTTTTTATCCGGGTGCATGGTGAGAGCAAGCTTTTTAAAGGCTTGTCTGATTTCTCTGGTCGTAGCCTCTCTCCCCACACCCAGCAGGTTATAATAGTCCTGAGCTTCAGCCCATACTGTGGCCAGGAGCCAGCCCACTAGGAGCAGCTTCATCTGGGGTAGGGACCGCTGGCACGACGGGGCCCTGGGTTCTAGCCTGGAGCTCAGCCCACAGCACATCATCCAAGGAGCGTTTCTACCACTGCTAAACAAGGGGCTACAGGAAGGCTAAACCAGGGGCTACTGGTTCAAGTTGTGAACCGTACCAGGAAAGCTCCAGTGGACGTTGATTTCTGAAGACAGAGATGGAGAACATCATCTATAATTTAATAATGCATCATTCACAGAGCTCATTCATACAGCCTACTCATTTCCCAAGTCTCCAGAAAAATAATGACTCAGTGAGTTCCTAGTAAAAAACATGTTAAAACATAGAGACGACATGCTCAAACCTGGAGATTACCCATTTATAACATATACCAGATGACAACATTAATAACACTTAACCCTGGAAATGACGTCATTAATATGTTGAAACATGGAGATGACATAATGAATAACATTTAACCCTGGAGTGGAGATGACATCATGCATAACATTCTGAAACATGGAGATGCCATCATTAATACAATGTTTAACCCTGGATATGACATAATGAATAACATGTTTAACACTGATATGACATCATTAATAAGATGTTTAACCCAGGAGATGGCATCATATCATGTTCAAACATGGAGATGACATCATTAATAAGATGTTTAACCCAGGAGATGGCATCATATCATGTTCAAACATGGAGATGACATCATTAATAAGATGTTTAACCCAGGAAGATGAGATAAATAACATGTTGAATCTGGAGATGACTCGTTTGACTTTGTGCCCTAACCCTCGCCGCAAAACTAATGTTTAGTATGGTAACCCTAGCCCTCATGTTTAGTAACCCTAACCCTCATGTTTAGTAACCCTAACTCATGTTTAGTAACCCTAACTCATGTTTAGTAACCCTAACCCTCATGTTTAGTAACCCTAACCCTCATGTTTAGTAACCCTAACTCATGTTTAGTAACCCTAACTCATGTTTAATAACCCTAACTCATGTTTAGTAACCTTAACTCATGTTTAGTAACCCTAGCCCTCATGTTTAGTAACCCTAACTCATGTTTAGTAACCCTAGCCCTCATGTTTAGTAACCCTAACTCATGTTTAGTAACCCTAACTCATGTTTAGTAACCCTAACTCATGTTTAGTAACCCTAGCCCTCATGTTTAGTAACCCTAACCCTCATGTTTAGTAACCCTAGCCCTCATGTTTAGTAACCCTAACTCATGTTTAATAACCCTAACTCATGTTTAGTAACCCTAGCCCTCATGTTTAGTAACCCTAACCCTCATATTTAGTAACCCTAACTCATGTTTAGTAACCCTAACTCATGTTTAGTAACCCTAACTCATGTTTAGTAACCCTAACTCATGTTCAGTAACCCTAACTCATGTTTAGTAACCCTAACTCATGTTTAGTAACCCTAACTCATGTTTAGTAACCCTAACTCATGTTTAGTAACCCTAACTCATGTTTAGTAACCCTCACTCATGTTTAGTAACCCTAACTCATGTTTAGTAACCCTAACTCATGTTTAGTAACCCTAACTCATGTTTAGTAACCCTAGCCCTCAGGTTTAGTAACCCTAACTCAGGTTTAGTAACCCTAACTCAGGTTTAGTAACCCTAACTCATGTTTAGTAACCCTAACTCAGGTTTAGTAACCCTAACTCAGGTTTAGTAACCCTAACTCATGTTCAGTTAGCCTTATGTTTTGCAGGGTCTAGTGTTCATCAAGGTATATTGCTGTAATGGACCTGACTACACACGTCTGTCCTTACAGTGCTGACGTTGCACTGAGCAAACTACAAACAGACAAACAATACACGCAGGTAATGAGCAGCTAGTTTAATAGGTAGACACATACTTTAAGCAACGCGTAGCATAATACGTACATCAACGCTGCAAAGTATTACACAGTAAAGGGCAGACGACGACTACAATATCGCATAGTAAGGGGGACACATTGTCCCAAATCATCTTCTGAACCGGGGCACCAATTTAGCAACGCCTTTCTCGGAGTGACTCCAGCCACTGTGCATTCCTGCAGCATAGTTACGAAAGCTACCGATAGCGACACATCATACATATATAACATCATATCTATACCTACATGGTCTGCCGACATGAGCTGGTAAAGTAGTGCCCAGTGAGCAGCAGTCCTTACCCTGTTGACCCAGACCCTGCGACCGGTACACTTCAGCGACCGCTGCAACGCATTGGCTACACATGTAGTCCGATAGGCGATAGGCTACAGCGGCAGCGTGTGAAACATGCCCAATAAAGACTGATGAAAGTGTTATCCCGATGAAGTGTTATCCCAATAAAGACTGGTAAAAGTGTTATCCCGATGAAGTGTTATCCCAATAAAGGCGGAATCCGGTTCTGTGTCCGGAATCCTCCTCCTTGATGACGTGGGATGCGTTCATGTATTCCTCGTAAACGCCGAGTTACGGCTCCTCACAAACTCTGATCTCTTCTGATAATACATCCTATACATGAAGTATGAACAGTAACCATTACCAGTTAGACAGCAGCAACGACAACACAGAAAGGTGCAACTCGTAGCTGCAGCTTGACTGTACATATTGTGATCTATGCATTAAATGTAATAAACGTTTCTTCTCGCCTTCTCGGCCAATGAATCCTTGTTTCGTGTTTACAGATACATAATACAAAAAAAACAACAGCATGTCTTTAACTCCAATTGGCTGATCTTCATGTCTCTAACTATAGCAACTATTCAGGTATTATCACTACCACTGTTACCACTCCTTTTCACTTATTTAGTTTGTACTTATTTTTATTTCACTTATGCTGCTGAATTGCACGGTGCGTATTATTGTATATACCTACGTTTAACTGCAATTTTGTTGCATTTTGTCACATTTAGTGTTTCGTTAATTGTTGATTTATAAGTACCGCCTTCCTTCCGAGGTTCCATGAACATATCTTAGAGCCGGAAGTACTATGGTCATAACCCGTGACTACATCCGGTTCCAGCTGGGAACCTTTTTTCGAAAGAAGTGATTTACTTTATAACTTTTAACTCGCACGGTACGCTAACGATACATACACTTCGACACTTTATTAAATTCAACTTTTACACGTTAAAAACTACTTGGCACGCGGTCACTTTGAAAACGGTTCCCCCGTGTTTCCAGCGGACATTAGGCGAAGCAGCAGCCCTTAGCATAGCGGCTACAAGCCGTGCAGTTTGTTGACCCAACGTTTTAAATTTGCCCGCGTGGAGCACACAGTGCTGCAAAAACACATCAAACTACTGTCATCTGTAAAATGGACTTACAAGGTAGGAGTACACACACACCGATTATACGTTAGGATGTGGTCTGTCTGCTCATTTTTGAGGTAGTCATTCGCATTCACAAGATGTTTAACCCAGGTGATGGCATCATATGTTCAAACATGGAGATCATGACATCATTAATAAGATGTTTAACCCAGGAGATGGCATCATTATTAAGATGTTTAACCCAGGAGATGACATCATTAATAAGATGTTTAACCCAGGAGATGGCATCATATCACGTTCAAACATGGAGATGACATCATTAATAAGATGTTTAACCCAGGAGATGGCGTAATTAATAAGATGTTTAACCCAGGAGATGGCATCATTATTAAGATGTTTAACCCAGGAGATGGCATCATTATTAAGATGTTTAACCCAGGAGATGGCATCATTAATAAGATGTTTAACCCAGGAGACGGCATCATATCACGTTCAAACATGGAGATGACATCATTAATAAGATGTTTAACCCAGGAGATGACATCATTAATAAGAGCCAAAAAGATTAGAATTGTGTCAATGTCCCAATATTTGTGGACCTGACTGTATAACCCTGGAGACAACTCGTTTGCCTTTGTGCCCTAACCCTCGCCGTAAAACCAATGTTCAGTAACCGTAACTCATGTTTAGTAACCCTAACTCATGTTTAGTAACCCTAACTCATGTTCAGTAACCCTAACTCATGTTTAGTAACCCTAACTCATGTTTAGTCATTCACATGTACCTACATTTTTTTTGTTTTTGTTTAAAAGCGGGTTCTGAGCCCATGTCCCTGGGCTCTCCCACCTCCCCCAAGACCGGTCCCGGGGCCCAGTTCCTGCCCGGCTTCCTCATGGGCGACCTGCCGGCTCCGGCGAGCCCCCAGCCCCGCACCTTCAGTCTGTCCGCCCCGGGGTTGGAGCCCAGGACCCCGCTGCTGTCCGCAGGTATGTTAGAAGGCCGACACACACACACACACACATTGCACTAACAGCATGGTTTCTGACTGTGTGTGTGTGTGTTGCATACCGTCAGTGCTATATAGACTTGGGTACATAACATGGTATTCTCATCATCACTGTTCTGCTACTGAGTTATTCAGTTCAGTTTGTTCACCCAAATAGTTCACCCTATTCCGACACAATTGCATAACTTGAAGCCCAGTCTCGCATAGCCAGCCCTATCTCCACACTTCGTTTTAGCACAGTGCTAGAGAAAGGTCTGGCTCTACTCACTATCATTCTGACATAGGGGGAAAAAACGCTCTGTCTAGTTTGTATTTCTTTAACCAATCACAATCGTCTTGGGCGGCGCTAAGCCCAGGATGCAGCAGGTGGCTGAAGGGGGAGGAGTATAAGGTATAAGCCCTTCCCAGAGCCCGCCATTGGGCGACTCCTACGGTTGCCTTAGAATGTGAACTCGCGAGATCGGGTCGTCTCACGAGGCTAACGCGCAACAGACTACTTGCACAATGTAGTGTGACGTTCTTCATTCTTTACGTTTGTTTACTTCCAGTTCGTAGCTTTCTCTTTCGATTTTGTAGTTTTGGTAGAAGCACGTAGTCCTTTATTAATTAAATGAGATTTAGATATTAGAAATTAGATTTTTGTCTGTAAAGTGGTTAATGTTATGGTCTAGGAAGTGGTTAATGTGATTGGTTTGTGTTGAGGCTAGGCTCCTCCCCCCCCCAGCCCTAGGAATGATGTGATTGGTGTGTTTTAGGGTTAGGCTCCACCCCCCACCCCAGCCATCACACTCCAAAGGATAAGAGTGGAGCACCGCCGGCCCGCAGTATCTATGACGACCTGACCACCGGAGCATCGCCCATCAACCTCCACAGACAGGTACATAAGACAAGCTCACGGGCAGGGTGCAACATTAACTTTTGTCCACCGGTCAAATGGCTAGTGAATGTTTGGCAAGTGAAATTTTGGCAGCCACCAGATTACCATTGTTTTTTTGGCCGGTGAGTGAAACAAATCTAGCGGGACACAATTCTAAACAGGGATTTTAGGGTTATAGCTATTGGGAACATTTTGAAAAGTTGTACTTTGTAATTCGCCTATTGTGTAGAAATATTGACCAAACGATGGCTCAATAGAGAGGAGCGCTGCTGCCCGACGGTTACACTTGGACGCCCCGTCTCCTGGGCAGGTAGACACCGCTAGACACACGGAACTCATACCGCGTCTTTAGTTCACCATGTCACATCGCTGTAATTCGGAGCATGAATATCTGTATTTTTCCGTAAAATGTTGACGCAAAACGCATATGTCTGAATAAAGGTATTTCACAGCCTATCAAATACCAGTTATTATGCAGTTTGTTTGCTAAACATGATGCATGTCCCAACATCCATATTTGGTCATGACCATGTATGGATCAGAGATCAGGGAACGTAATTAACGCTCTTTGTTGTTGTTGATAGATGCGTTATACATAACTGAGATAGCAATGGTCATAATGCCATCTAGCAACATTTTAACATGCACTCACTGACACTTTAAGGTCCAAAACTATTCTATACAGAAATGTAACGATTATCCAACGCTTTAATTTTTGTATCATGTATCCTGGTCAGCCCTCTTTTCCACATTGGGTCTTTTTTTTCATCCATAGAGTAGTATGTTTTTTTTCTTATCGGTTAATGACCGGTGAACAATTGTCTGTTGTTCAGAAAGTCAAAATTAGCATCCCTACTCTCGATTAAACTCAAATGGCTTTAATGTCTTTCTCTATCTAGCCCTTCACAAGTTTCCAGTCCCCCATGTCTGGACATCAAGCTACTGGCACAGGTACACAAACCCTAACATTATTCATTTACCACTAACCCTAACATGGTCCATTTACCACTAACCCTAACATGGTCCTGTGGAGTGTGTGTTGTTGATAGATGGTTTACAGCCTCACCTAGCCCAGAGTCTAATCAGTCTGACTTGGGCCAGGTGAGGCTGTAAACCATCTGTCAACAACACACACTCCACAGGTCCCTTTACCACTAACCCTGGGATAGTGTGAGTGTCTATGTAGGTATTGTGGTGTGCATTTTTGAATTCAGGTGTCTGTGTGTGTCTTTGTGTATTCACGTGGCCGTGTGTGTTTGTGTATTCAGGTAGCCCCTTTTACACAGCCTGTTCAAGGGTAGGAATGTGTCCGCCTCGCCTTCTGTATACACGTAGAAACAGGGCTGCCTTTAAGCCGGCAGCAGAGGTAGTAACAAAGCCAAATAAGCTTTCAATTTACATTGACTCCGCCAATCATCTTCATTGTTGAGGACATCGGCCCAGAACACAGGCCCTTGTGGTCTCTCTCTCCTCCACATTCTTCTTTCAGAGAATGTGCTTCTCTGTAATTGCTAATTGCTCCAACGTATTTCTGATCGCACACAACACGTTGCCCGCACAAATCCGCCTATTGTAACTTTACGCATCAACACGTTGTATACGATGCACAGCAAGTTTGAGCAAACAGGTCACGTCACGCCTCTGATTTCAGAACGCCGGCATGCTATGTAAAAGCACACATGGGGGCGGCATTACAGCGTCTTTGTTTGGTTCTGTGTAAAAAAGCAAAGCCAGCATAATTAAGGATGTTCTTTATGGCAATTAAGCAGAATCTCTGTATAAAAAGGGCTTGTGTTTATTTGCAGGCGTGTTATCGCCAGCTCAGGTCGATCCCTTCTACAGCCAGGGGGAGGCACTGTCATCAGAAGACCAGCTGGATCAGACATGGGTCACTGTGTTTGGGTGAGTACTTTACTATAGTCCACTGTCTCTACTTTCTACTATACTGTGATGGCGATGACGTTTTTGTCACATCCCGGATTGACTACTGTAATGCTGTTCTCTCCGGCCTTCCCACCAAACTGCTCAACAGGCTTCAAATCATATTTTCATCGTTTTATGTGAATATGTAAACACATAACATTGCCAGAGCTGTGTGTATGGTAGCATTCTGCTAAAAAGGTGGAAAGGCGTGTCTTGTGTGAATAACAGAAACTGCTACCTTTAACGGAAAACCTAAAACGTCAATTTTACTGCATTCATGGGTGAAAGGGGCTATACTTTACGTGCTGTATGTAGAGCAACATACTGTAACGTTTCATAATATGAAATTAAGTGCTGTGACATAACCTTTCGTATTTGCCACTTACACATTTTATTAGAGCCTCAACAATGGAACATAACCTTATCCAGCCTCAATAATAGGACATAACCCTTTACCTGAGGGATCCCTGAAAATGAAAATCACAAACCGTTTCTTTGTACATTGAAAACAATCAATGTACAAGCGGATGAGGTGTCATATCCACTCACTCACTCACTCACTCACTCAGTAAAGCGCTTTGGGTGTCTTGAAAAGCGCTATATAAACGCAATGAATTATTATTATTACAAAGAATGACGTAATTGATGAGTGGAAGTGGTGAATTGACGCTTGCGTTTGCCATCGAGAATTGAAACTCAGTAGTTTTTAGTTTGTTTAGACGAAGCCGTTGGTCATTATGGCAACGTTTCCCCGGAAAATGCAAAAGTTGACGGTACGCTCATTAGACCCCTGGTATTTGTTTCTGTCTCAGGTTTCCACCCGCTTCTGCATCATACATCCTGCTGCAGTTCTCCCAGTACGGCAACATCCTTCACCACACGGTAACACACACACACACGCACACAAGTTTGTTATATGGCTATACATATATTTGGGGATGTAATAGTTATGTATACTGTTATGGTTTGTAGATGTCTTCCCCAGGGAACTGGATGCACCTCCAGTACCAATCTAAACTGCAGGCCAGGAAGGCTCTGTCAAAAGATGGCAAAGTGTTTGGTGATTGCATCATGGTGGGAGTTAAACCCTGTATAGATAAGGTGAGACTATCTGGTTATACCATTTTTACAGTTTCTAAACAATGATGATGTATATAGGTTTGCATGTGTATTTTGATGTCAGTATGGCAGAGTGGAATAGTTTGGCAATCTATGCAAGGGCATTAACCACCAGAAATGGGAATGCTGCCTAAACAAATTGACTATAACGAACAGTGACCGACTTTTGGATCTGTGTGCAATTAGTGAGTGGGTAAAAAGTGTGGCCCAATATTCATTGGCCAAATATAGAGCTGTACCCTCAAATTCATCATTCAGAGAGCCCAAATTCGAACCATCATGGAAAAAAAAACCCAAATAAAACAATTAAGCGTAAGGTACAGGAAATCATATGGCTACATATGATTTAATGGGAATGAGAAAATAATTATTACAAGAGAACTAATGCTTCACAGGGAGATGTATTTTCACGTATTTAAAAAATAGGCGAAAGTGCCGCAACAGCCATCTTTTTATAAAGAAAGTAAATGTAAAGGATGTAAGGATGTAAATCAACGCAACAAAATAATAAGTCAAGAACTGATCCATCATGTATGATATTCTCAAACCGAGATAAAGTAAGAAAGATATTGGATATTTACGCTCTGTAATAAAGCGATCTTAAAGGGGAAATAAAGCACTAGAGGAAATAACCTGTGGTTATTAAATTATTACACTTTAAATCATAATTCTAGTGAATCAACAGAATATCTGGTGAGTCAATAAATTATTTGTGCAGATGGAATGACACTTAATATTCGGTTAAGTAGAAGTTCATATTGGAAAGATGTAATTTCTTATTCATTTCTGGTTAGGTAGCTAGCTCAAGAAAGGGCTTAAAGGAATAGTAACCCATCCCGGACCTGCGACCGACGGGGGGGGGGGGGGGGGGCGCCGGGCAGAGGACGCAGTCGTTCCGCGACGCTTACCTTCCTTGGTGGAAATCCGGTATAGACCCAGCTCCCAACCCAACTTTGAGAATAGATTAACGACGGCGATAATTTTTTTATCGCGCGATAAGAGTCTTGCGTTATCGCAGCGCGTTAACGCCGATAACGGCCCACCACTAGTAGGAATACTTGTGTATTTCAATACATTTCATTATTGTTCAGCACAGCATGGCGTAGTATGGTTTTTCTTTTCAGTTTGTAGCTGCTTTGTAGGTTAACAGTCTGTATTCTGTGATTCTACTTTTATAAATATTTTTAGTATGCAAAAATGTAAAAAGCACTTGCTGAATAATGGATAAAAATATAACAATGTTGCACCTGCGTCTTTAAATACAAGTTGTATGTATACAGTATTTATACACTGGCAACAGATATTTCGATTGACGTTGTTTGGCATCGTCATCATGGCATGTTTTTTTATTCTTGATAATTGAGTTATGTGTAGGCTATTGGCATTTTCATACCGCACCAAAACATCAACATTCACCGCTCAGGTAGAACTTTTGACGACATTGACTGTAAAAGAGTCTGTAGACGATCTGGTTAAACCCTGTATAGACACAGGGAGTCCGCCATCATGTATATGCAGCTAAAACACCATGGTAACAAGATTGAAGAGTACTTAACAATTTACAAATGTTAATTTCTTATTTATTGATTACTTTTTCATGTTGAAGTGTTTATATTTATATATTATATATATTACTCTACTCTTTTCAGAATGTGATGGAGGGTTTGGATCGGGCCTCCACCACCAGTTCTGTGTGTAGTCCCTGTCAGCTCCCCTCTACTCCTCTCCACCTCCGCACCTCCCAAACCCCCTCCACTCCTCTCCTCCCCTCCACCCCTCGTTCCTCGATGAGGCCCCTGAGTGCCGCCTACAAGGCTTCCAGTAGTGACTACCAGGTAATACTACCCTAACATGTACCCTTAAACACATCTAACTACCAAGTATTGCTATACTTGCGTGTTACTTAGTGTGTTAGTGTTACACAATAACTGATACTGAGATTAGATTAGCAACGCGTTATATTACTTTGTTACTGCTAAAAATAATATATTACTGTAATGTAACGATGTTCACAAGACAACTAGTTCTTGCAAATACACTATGTGATCTAAGACAGCTAAACTAACCGAACTAGTTCATCTAACTAAAGCTTTATTGCATTTCTTTCTATCATTGTTTCTCTTTGCTTTGGTTTCTAGGTTGTGGCCGACAAACTAACGCCCAGGAAAGATGATAGCTTTGTGTCGAAAGCTATGGAGTACATGTTTGGCTGGTAGCTGTGTGTGTGTGTGTGTGTGTGTGTGTGTGTGTGTGTGTGTGTGTGTGTGTGTGTGTGTGTGTGTGTGTGTGTGTGTGTGTGTGTGTGTGTGTGTGTGTGTGTGTGTGTGTTTTTTATGTTATTTCAATAAAGTGGATGATTTTAAAGAGTGTTTTGACATGTTTAGTGGCACCTTTCTGGAGTTGGTGTTAGGGTTGGTCGTCTCCCTTTGATTTGTTTCACAGTAATATGTATCGTAAGCACATTAACAACCAAGTACTGCTAATCTTTCAGGTGAACTATAAAGGTTAGGCCTTACCCTATTCATATTTCATTATGGTTCCTATTGTACCGTAGACTCTATAAAATGTTTCTAAATCATCATAAACAATAAGATCATATTTCATTCATTAAAAGAAGTTCCTGGGAGATGGATGGTAGAAAGTACATGGGTCTTAAGACATAACACATCTGACTACTTTACCCTTAAAAACATGCTACATGGCTACTTTAACCCTGAAACCCAATATCTAACATGGCTACTTTACAACATGGTTAAACAACTTGTGTGGAAGCGGGCAGAAAAATATACAGACCTAGAAATTAGGTCCCTGGTGGAAAAAGTTTGGGAACCACTGCACTTGGGAAGAGAGTGAGAGGTGCTTTTCTGTTGGTGCTCAACATGGACAATTTCAGCTGTTAATTCCCTTTGTGAAAAGTTAGGTGTAAATCAATGCGAGATAGTTAAATTGGTATGTTTGACCCCGATTCATTATGGTTTCATTATTTACATTACATTACTAGAAAGTTTACATTATATTTACTCACCATTTCTCACCACATGGCTCCGCCTTGTGGAATAATGGAGTACTTCTTATTCTATTTATTTACTCAGTAAGTCTCATTGAGATTTGGCACCTCTTTTGCAAGCAAGACCTGATTGCAGCACAAACAACACATGATATACAGACAAATGACATGAACGTATACAATGCACTAAGCAAGGATTAAGATGATAAAACAAAACGGGTCACTTGGGTGGCAAAACAGCACCAATTTCCAGCTTGTTCTCCATCAAGGCTTTGATTAACAATTTAGACATACCAAGAGGGAACATTTTAAAACGGGCAGGGTAGCCTACTTTGTAATTTGCTACTGTATAGAAAAAATGACCAAATGATGGCTCTATAGTGCTGCTGCCCATCTCCTCGGCAGGTATACCCCTGGTTTAGGGGGTGCAATGGGCAGAGGAGCAAGAAAGAGAGAGAAGCGAAGTAGCCGCTCATTTTTGAGAAGGGGCCAAAGGGGAGAATGTGATATATTATGATATACATATAGTCTAAATGTGATATATTATGATACATAATATAAATGTGATATATTATGATGCATAATATAAATGAGATATATTATGATGTAAAATATAAATGTGATATATAATATAAATGTTTGGGCTCCTTTGGGGTTAAGACTGGTTTGACTTGGCACATGCCCCCTCAGTTTGCATGGGCATGTCGCCATAGCTACATAACTACATGAGCCACTATGTATAACCAACCACCTATTGGTTATACATAGGTTTAAATGTTACACATTATGACAACTGCATCACCAAAAAAGGCTACAACATTAGAGCCAACAACACAGTCGTTACATAAATTGTACACAAACACCGGAATATCCAAGCTGAGAGCCACAGGAGCTTATAATATTATATATATCATATCCCATCTGAGAGCCACAGGAGCTTGATATCACAATATATATCATAATATACCAGCTGAGAGCCACAGGAGCTTATAATATCATAATGTGTATCCTATAATATCCCAGCTAAGAGCCACAGGACCATTAATGCAGCCGTATATCACAGCAATCACAGATGACATGTCAATTTATCACTTAGGCCAAATCAGTCCATCTTGTTCTAAATAAATGCACAAATGGACCAGGACCGCGGGCCCACCTGCTGGTCGCGTTGCACAATACTGCGATCCAGCACCACGGGAGTAGATAGCGCCGCCACTGCACACCTGACGAACAAACACTTTGTTCCCCTTACCCTTTTCCATAAACTTTATCACAGTAAAGAAACAGGCAATGAAATCCAAGCAAACAAAGTAAGAAGCTCTCTCTTAAATGTTTTTTGATATCGTTTTGAACATTTTAATATTTTCATCAGCAGGGGGGTGCAAATGCCCCCCCTGCACCCGCGGTAAATTCGTCACTGTATCGAAGCAGCTAGCGAACAAGAAGTGACAGAGTGGTCTCTCCTAGTATTAACATACAATTAACATTAACACATTAACAAAGACAACGGTACTCTTATAGCGGGCCATATGCTGGCCTAACCATCACTCCAATCAGTACTCAAGCATTATAACCTATCATGTTGTGATGTGTATAGGGGCTCTGCACACTGACTCATGTCAGTAAATCCAGACGTATACAGTAAAGACCTAATCTATCCCATTCAGTTTGAATACTACATTGCTTCAAAGTGGGCAAATTCATTAAATTCATAGTGATTTTAGGCTTGAAAAGTGGAATTTGATTGCAATGCAGCCCACGGCACATGGCATGAACCTACACGCGTTTGTTTCAGGCATGACCTCAGTATCTCAGTCACTCACCTCTTCACCCCGAGAACGCCCCTATCCGGGCAGCCCCGCCCCCTCCCGAAATCACTTCGTAAGGCATTTAAACACGTGAGAAAGCGTGTCATGTGACACACCCCTAGAACCACAAGAACCTCAACTTTTTAGTCCATCGTAAGCATTGTTAGCTATGTGAAACACAATCCCAACACCAAACAAAACAATGAGCAAGTAGCAACGAGAATGATGTATTTCATAACTCAATAGCGATCTTTCTCCCCGAACATATTATCGACACAAACTATACGTCATATGAAAGCTGAGCAAAACTCACCAAACTAGAGGCCAAACTTCTCTTTTTCTAGTAACAATCACAAATGATGTCTTACCTTTGGTTTTGTTGTCATCAAAGTTGTGTTTGATCATTTAAAACCACCATCAACAGATAATCCAGTGTCGGGGCAACATTTTGAATCCTTCCAATCAGGGCCGTGTTCCGATATCTGTGAGTACACTAACTTCCGTGAGTACACTTAACTATCCGTACTCAATAGGTACGCAGAGCTTCAGATGTTAGTGCTGTTCCAAATGCAATACTCTGTGGCGCACTTAACGGAAATGACATCAGCTGCGCGGCCGCGTCACCCAACAAACACGTGAATTCATTAGACGTTCTCTGAGCGCGGCTCCGCCTCTTCCGCTACGTAGCTAAGATGGCTGCCGTTGAGTGCGCATAGTGTACCCCGTAGCACACTCAGCATTTTGGCCTTTTTGAGTACACATACGGGTCCTTTCAAGTACACTTCTTTTCGCCGCGATCATAATCGGAACACCCTACGTACTCAAACTAAGTATACTAAGTACGGGAAGTATGGATATCGGAACACGGCCCATGTTTCCAATCATGTATAGTATGTAAGAGAGGGTTTTACAGGAAATAGGTCCACTTGCCTTCAATCAGAGCACAGTCTTTATCACCATCTAGTGGTCGGATGGTGCAATTGCGAAATTGAACAATGGGTTCTCAAGACGTTCACCTGTTTGTATTGTCATTTTTGCATTGGTTTGCATTGGTTTTTATTTGGAGACTCTGCCTAAACATATCTCTACTACAACCTCTCTGTCTTTGCTCTACTTCACTTTATTGGCATCAAATCCTGACCCAGGCCCTCATCAGAAGCTGTGCTATGGCTCTATAGTGATATAGGGCTACCAACTGATAATGCACTAGGTGGTATTCACACTAAAACATGACATTTTTTTCAGGCGGAAATGAAATCTTCTATTTATTCTGTGTTCTAGCGTTATTCACTCTGATCCAGTAGCATCCACATTTCACTTTAACAACAACCTCACAGGCGTTATCTTTCTTTTGGTATCATTTTGTTGTTGTAAAATTGTAAGATTAACTTAAAAGCCCTTGTATTTGTGGAGATATAGTCTGTTCAGTTTGGGTATGTTATTTTCGGCAAAAACCTGAGAAATAGGCCTGGTGATGAAAAGGTTAATCTGTAAGCAAATAAGCAATGGACATATTGACCCTATGATTGAAGCTTTAATAAACTCAAACATCAATAGCGCTTTCACGTCTTGGTCTCTATGCTCATTCCTCTGTCTTGTCCTTGGACCCTGTCTCCATCAAGCCTTGAATCCTATCATGGTTGGCTGTCCTTCATGGGGACGCACCAACCGCTCAGAGAATGGAGTCACGATGTGTTGCTTCCCTGCTGAAAGAGAAGGTAAAAATAGTTGATGCAAGTGAGCAGGAGCAATATGACCATCACCAAAGACTAAAATAACAAACTATGTGAGGTAATGACATGAGGATTTTCAGTGGAAGCCTTGTGTTAACGTGGTCAGGGTGTGGGGTAGACTCAGTCCTCTATCTCCATGTCGTCCAACATGTCATTTCTAGAGCATGTCTATTACAGTAATAGGAAGGTCTATTTCTACATCCTCAAACCCCCCCATCTATATAAACAGC
>JAOPHQ010003435.1:205000-224480 GCA_030340625.1 Merluccius polli
CCAGACCTTACATCTTTCTGATGTGTGTCTGGCTTGCCAGGCTAGTTAAGGGTATCATTCAGGGTTAAATGTTAATGTTTTTTTTAACTTGCCCAGTTGGGCAAGTGGGTCAGAAATCTACTTGCTCTTAGTCAATTTGTACTTGTACAACTTTGTACTGGACTAAAATGAAATGTCATGTTTATTTAAGTAAATGAAACAGAATAAGCTCTCTTCCCTGCTGACAGCCATCTTTGTACACGCTCAGCATTGAAATTGGCTACTCCTCAATGCTAATGTGTTGCAGTTTCCACAGCGTTTCAACTGAAAGGTTGCTCCACCAAATCGTTTTTTTTTTACCACTTGTCGGGTAAGTGAGTTGCTAGATTTGCTAGCCCGACGTGACTTGCAATCGAGCGAGCCTTATTTTTAAACCACTCAGGGATGCCTCCGGTTAGACCGGGGAAATGGGGGATCAAACCCAGTACCGTTTGAGCTAGGAGTCAACCACTAACCACTAGAATACACTATCCTGCCCTCTAGTTCTTCCTATTTATATATCGGTGTTTATTCCTGCTTCAGATGTGTGCTGTATTTCATCAACGGGGGTTGGGGGTATGTGTGCAGCTGTATGTGTGTGTGTGTATATTCTGAGTATATTTGTGATTTACAGCCTTACTTCGAGGAGCTGGTGCAGTTCATGTCAAGCGGCCCCTCGCACGTCCTAGTGCTGTCTCAGGGGGAGGAAGGGTCGGCCGACGTGGTCCCGGCGTGGCTGGACTTCATGGGCCCCAGTGACGTAGAGGAAGCCAAGCGAGACAAGCCACAGAGGTCACTTCTCCATCTTCCTCGCCGCAACGAATGTATTATTACGATGATTGTCCGATGCACAGATAGATATTATGCATATACAGCATACATGTCGGCATGTATCTCGTGGCATAGATTCACGATAAGATTCGTATGAACCCTTTCAAAGGAAACTAGATGCCACCGCGTTCACATGACGTGGACCACAAGCGTGACAGTTGGGTGACAGTTGGGAGAACAGGTGCACACCACTCTAAGACCAGGTACAAAACCAGGCGACGCACAGCCCTATGGAAAACAACCACGGCGCACTTTATGACTGCCTCATATGCATAAGCAGACTATAAACTATGTCTTATGAAGGCAAGAGTATAGCCTTTGCCTGCCGCTCTCAGACCCAAACGAGTAAAGTGTACCACATGCACAGGCACACGCGCACACACACACGCACGCACGCATATACCACACTGTCCTCCGGGACACGCCCCGAAACATCCTGCATTCCTCTCCCTCCTCCTGTGCTTTGTGCCGCTCCTGTAGAGAAACCATCTGCTCATCCTCCTCTCTCTTGCTCCTCTCTTTCCTCCCACCACCCTCCCCCCCCTTCCCCCCCGTGGCCCTCATGCAGCTTGCGGGCGCGTTACGGCACGCAGGCGCCGCTCAACGCGCTGCACGGCAGCCAGGATGACCACCAGGCCGGCAGGGAGATCGCCCTGCTCTTCCCCGACTTCAGACAGGTCTGTGGGGCCGGGCGGGACGGGCAGGAAGGGCGTGTGGAGCGGACGCTGGCACTCGTCCGCCCCGCTGCTGCCAGGGACCGGCGAGGTAAGGGCAAGCGTGCCCCCCCCCCCCCCCCAAAGAAAATAATAAAAACCACACGGGAGTTTGTGTGGAAAGTAGTCATGTAATCCCTTACACATACACACACACACATACACATGCACACATGCGCGCACACACACGCACAAACACACACACACGTGCACCTACACATGCAATTACACACACACACACGTACATACACACACACACACACAGTTTACATGGTGGTCTGTGTTTTTTCTCAATAACATTTTGCTACACTTGACTGGTTGTGTGCACTGTGGCAATCATTTAAGCATGCAGGCTTAAAGACATATATATGTCTATATATATATATATATATATATATATATATATATATATATATATATATATATAATTCATTGCATTTATATAGCGCCTTTCAAGATACCCAAAGCGCTTGACATAGTGTGTGAGTGTGTGTGTGTGTGTGGGGTGGGATACGACACCTCATCCGCTACCATATAGACATACTGTATATATATATATATATATATATATATATATATATATATATATATATATATATAATAAAGTACTGATGAGATGCAGTATTTGTTCATATCTGGTTGGCTTCTGTAGAGGAGATTCTGTCACGAGTCAGTGCAGAGGGCTTCACGGTGGCTCTGCAGAGGGAGCTGACGATGACAGAGGAACAGGTGAGACAGTTCTACCACCGCCATGCCGAAGACCAGGACCGCTCCTCCGCCCTGCAGCTCAGCATGACCAGGTTATCTACCACCACCCCGACTTTTCTTGACATCTCCAATGGCGTCTACGAAGGCAAACGTAGGGAGCCGTAGGACACATTGTGAAGGAGTTTATCGGAGGTGTCTGTCTGTCTGCAGTGGGCCGGTACTCGCCCTGGTTCTAGCCAGGGAGGACGCGGTCCAACACTGGAGGAACATCCTTGGACCTGCTGATGTCACCCGTGCCAAGGCGGAGGACCCCGACTGGTGAGCGAGTCCCTGTATGGATCCTGAAAATGCCTATCGGATCTGTAATTGCCTATTGAAATTGTCTATAGGATCTGTAGGATCCATAAGATCATGGGGAAAGTGAGCACCTATTCCATCCCCGCAAACACGCAAGGCATTAAAGTAGACTTTACATGTTTGAAATGTAAAAAAAAACATGAGATAAAAGTGCCCTTGAACTCTCCCGGGGGGATAGACATACATAGTGTCCTCTTATTTCCCACAATCCTCGTTACCAAGTCTAAGAGCCCTGTTTGCCGCGGAGGACGAGCCCCTCAACCAGCTGCACGGCAGCGCCAGCAGAGAAGAGGCCCGGAGAGAGATCCGGTTCTTCTTCCCCGTTCAGCGGACACTGGCTCTCATCAAACCTGACGCCATGCAGGATCACAGAGGTTAGCCCCGCCCCTCTTTGCCGTGAAACACAATCTAGACTTTTGTTTATCTGCAACTACCCAGCAGACAAAGTGTGGCAGTTCATGTCTTCACTCCCTTTCAATTTCTTTTTTCATTTTTCTACATATGCAAATGTGTCTGTTCAATTGCCCTATAGTGCACTTTTGTGCTTTACTTACATCCATTCTATTTTCCTGTTATCTTGAGCTGATCAATTGTAATAAAAATCATTTCCCCCGGGGATCAATGAAGTCATCTGAATCGTAATCTGAATTCGGCTCACATCGAGTGACTGAAACTCAAAAAGCATTTCATTTCAAACCTCAAGCCATTAGTGACCGATGCTCGTCATTAAAACGTGACGCGGGCGGATCTGCCTCCCGTCTCTCCCACACACACACACACACACAGAGGAGATCCTGGAGGAGATCCGGGGCGGCGGGTTCTCCGTGAGCCGGCTGAAGGAGGAGGTGCTGAGCAGGGAGGCGGCCGAGGAGTTGTACAGGGATCACCGGGACCAGCCGTTCTTCGGCCCGCTCGTGGACTTCATGTGCGGGTGAGAGTTTAGACCTTTTTTGGAGAGCTGATCTCAGCAGCAACAATTTCTTTTAAGGCGTCCCCGGGAAAGGGAAGTGGCTGGTAAAGGTTCTTCATCGACATCCGTTTCTATTCCACTGCAAGAGTGATGTCTTCAACTCCGATTGGCTTCACTGGTTCGTTAGACAACCGGCCAATGGAAAGAGAGAGAGACACGCGCGCACGCACACGCACACACACACACACACACACACACACATACACACATACACACACACAGCCGAGTATCTTGCTCTTGAAACTCTCTTGGCTGTCGCTCTCTCCCAGGATCTGCACAGTTTAGTATTATTTAGTGTGACTTATGTTAAGTCCTTGGGCAGATGCTTTGTGCGTCTTGGTCAAGGATGTCAGGGAGGTTGTGGACCTTGTAGAACGAATCCAGTACATTTTGGCTTCAAACACGCTAGCCAGCTACACGACCCTGGGCTGGGCAATATAGCGATATTATATCGATTACTCGATGTGTGATTAGATATCGTCTCAGACTTTGGATAGCGTAATAATATCGTGAGACGGCGTGTTTTCTTTTCCTGGTTTTAAAGGCCGCATTGCAGTAAAGTGATTTGTCAAGTATTTAATTCACAAAAATTAAGATTTACAATGTGGTTATTTTATAAAGACTTTTTACTTATGGAATTACCAGAAAACATGCTATATCGCGATATATATATCATTATCGAGATATTAAAGGACCTATATCGGGAGGGAAGATTTTGGCCGTATCCCCCAGCTCAGGAGAATCTTACAATGTTTTTGTAAGTGAACTTATTCCCCATTTTGGCCCCAATTGCACTCCTAACTCCTCACTGGAAGGAGGGATCCCTCTTTCTGTGCTCCTTCTCTAGGTTTCGTCCTAATTAAATGAGTTTTTCCTTCCCCTTTAGTGGGCTTAGCGTTAGGGGATGTCTTATGAGGCTGTAACTGCGATTAAGGGCCATGCAAATTAAAATGGACTCGACTCTCTTTTTCACTGCATCGGTTCAGGGGCCCCTGCCTGGTGCTGGTGCTCACCAAGGAGAACGCAGTGGAGGAGTGGAGGGCCATGATGGGCCCCGCGGACCCAACGGAGGCCAGGGAGACGGCCCCCGGGACTCTGAGGGCCCGCTTCTCGTCCGACATTCTCCACAACTCGGTGCACGGCTCTTCCAGCGAGCAGCACGCCACGGACCAGATCCACCTTCTCTTCGGTGACGTCTCCTCGGACACAGAGCTCACCGGAGATGTTGATGAAAACCCATCAGGTAGTCCCCCTGCTCCGTGGCGGGGCACTGGGAATGGAAACGGACACATATTATATAAACATGTAATCATCTTTTAAAAACAATTTTTTTTAGGAAAAGCCGAAGAGCATGTAACAGACGCTGAAAGGTGCGTCTCCAAGTCGGACGCGCCATCAGCCGAGTCCGACAGCGCCGCCGATCAGCAGGGTGCAGAGGGAAGCACTCAACAGGAAGAAGGTAAAGATGTTTCAATGGTCTCCATAGAGATGGTTCAGTAAGCCTTGATATACTACGGCCCACGTTAAAGCAATATTTCACCCATTTTGGACATTTGGCTTTTCCAAAATGTGTCCCTTCGTGTGGTTTGTTAGGCCACTGACTATAATTATAGAATAATAATGGGTGAAATATTTAAATATACATTAAATAGTTACAAAAGAAGGTAAAAACACCATCCAAGTACTAACTCCTCTACTCTACAGGGAACGAGCCAATTGATCCTGGAAGCCCAGCAACAGATGCATAAACCAGAACGATAATTGATAATTGCCATTTGTCTCAAAATAAAATAAACGTTTTTTTTCAATGCTGTGATTGGTGTTCATGCATGCTGTAGGGAAGAATTAACCGTAAATAAGCTGCTGGAGTCATTTTGTGAGTAATCTTAATTATTAACACAAAGTCCAACTTCTGTCATCTGAAATTAAGGCAAGATTAAAATGGCCTAAAATTGTCTATAATAATAAAGCATAGGAATAGGAATCAAATCACTTAAAATAAATGTATCAGACTACTTACTTCAGTTTCTGCCAAAACATGGTTTCTTCTAAAATCAATTCAGCCAACTAAAGTCCAAACCATTGTATACATTATATACAGTATATGGTCTCAATGGATCTTTATACAACTGAATTTGCCTGCCGTTTGAACGCATTTTCTATCACCATAGCAACCAGGAATGTTTCAACATCTGAAAGATGCACTGAAGACTTATTCGTTATTTAAAAAAGTTTATTGTGTTATTTACATAAAATAGACCAAACAGCCAACAGACATGATACATTGGACACAATTCACATGGAGAAAAGTGTCCCAATCATCGTTTTCTTGAACTATCTGAAATATTCTTCAACGCGCCGCCTTTTGCTCGGACTCTGAGCCTCGTAGGCAACGTCGACGTCGAGGTCTGGTCTCTTCTCGCAGTCGTCCGCGGCTTCCAGCAAAAGGTCTTCGTCCCAGCCGTCTTCTTCAGCGAAGGACCTCTGGAACATCTCTGTGATGGTCCTCTGTTGACTGTCCTGAACCAATAAAACAAACCGAAAGGCTTGTGAAACAATTTCAAACAAAACAAGATCCAACCAGAAATTGATTAGAAATGTTGAAGTGAAGCATCCTCAAGCCATAAAAATACTTTAACTATTTAGTTATAAATGTACAGTAAATACAGACAGGTCATTAAGGATCAGGTAGTGGGTAAGGCATCGCGCTCAAGGATACCTACGGGTATAGGCTGCAGACATTGGGGATCGAACTCAGTATACTTTTTGGTTAGAAATTGAACACAGTAACCACTACACACACCATCACACACACACACACACACACACACACACACACGCACACATAGGTTATTCAAAAGGGAATTGAAGTGAACCCAGCAGCTGAGGCTCACCTTGGTGTGGAAACTGGCATTAACGGCCTTGTCTGAGAGGTTGGACTCGGACAGACCCACCTGCTCCAGGACATTCATCTTCTCCTGGATCATGGGCCTGGATGGAGCAGATCAATCACAGGCAGTCAAACGCCTGGCAGCATGTATGGAGCGCATTGCCCCCCCCCCCCCCCCCCCCCACTAAGTGGATGACTTCATACCACAGGTGATCGTCTGCGGTTCCTTTGGCCACGAGGTAGTGGATGTCCACATTGCTGGTCTGACCGATACGGTGCACCCTATCCTCTGCCTGAATAAGCACCTAAAATGGAGAAATAAAACAAATGTTTCAAATTATGTACTGCGATCGCCAATTTTTAAAATACATAGTGTATAGTCTACATTGAATGAGCAAAAGTTTACAAAGATAAAATATACAATGAATAGAATTTAGATAGACGACAGAGCTTCAACTACAAATAGCAGTCTTGACACCAGTTGAGTCAATATCTACAGTAGTTATTGTAGATCACCTATATCTCGTCATCACATACAAAACACCACCGACACAAACAACAATCTCTTGCGTCCATTACTATTTAGTTATACAGCAGAAACTTTCACGCAAAGCGACTTGCAGTGAATGACATTTTTGTTTGACCCATATCCTTAAAGGAGCGGGTAGGTAGGGTTGTGGCATATTGCTCAAGCACGCCTCCAGTTATCACCGGGGACATCGGGCAGCTGGGGGTCCAACCCCCCCTAACCGAACCCCCCTTGGGTCCCCAATCCTCCGGCCTTTACCCCCGGGTTCCAGAAGAGCTCGGCGAAGACCACCAGGTCGGCGGAGTGCAGCGTGAGCCCCATGTTGGCCGCAGTGATGGACAGCACCGCCACGCAGCTCCCGGCCCGGTGCTGGAAGTCCTCACACAGCTGCTGCCGCTCCGCCGAGGGGGTGCTCCCGTCGATGCGGATGTACGGCACGCTCTGATGGAAGACGGGGAGAAAGGAGAGAGCTTTTACTCGTTTTTACATACAATAAGAATAAAAAATACAATATAGACGTATTAGTATTTTATATTGTACTTCCATGGTACTTTTTTATCTTTCTTTTTTTTTTTGCTTTATCAATCAATCACTGAGTGAGTGAGTGGAGGAGGTTGTGCTGGAGGGCAGATTTGTTATGTTTTGTACGCTGGGGACATAACATTGACCGCAGCCAATGTTGCATTATGGGTAGGGAAGACAACGGTGTCACAATTCTTCTAGAATATGCTCTTGTGGAATGAATCATGTTTAAAAAATGGTTTTAACATTAAATGATTTAAGATAATGAAGATGAAACAACATAATAGATGCAATTTAAAAGATGGGTTGGAGTGGAATCACCCTTTTTGTGTGTTGGGATGTTAATAAACACTTGGATAAAAGAGGTGAACTTTCATTAAAAAAAACTAAAAACTATTCAAAGTGCAATACTAAGCAGTGGGTGTATAATGAGCAAATTATAGCTTTTGAGCCCCCAATGCTATTTGATTTTCAATCCCTTTCCCTTATGCAATCAATCTTCTTTTATAGGTTCAATTTATTACAGACGGAGGTACTGTACACGGCTCGGCTGAGGCACACATGTATTTCCATTTCCCAATAAGCCAGAATTCAATATGACTAGAAAGTATTTGGGAGAATAAAAATGGGGAAAGGGATTGAGTAAACTTCATATGATCTTACATTTGGGTATTTTGCTAAATTGAAGACCAGAGATCACGACAGCTCTTTGTCTGAGGGACTTTGAGCATGACTTTGACACCAATGCATTTTGAGTAGGGTAGCAGAACTGGTGAACACAACACTGACAACAGTGTCACAAAACTTATTTTCTCTTCTATACCAATCATAATATGGATTATATATATATGATATAAATCATGAAAAACTTTAAATTATTTAGAAAGAAAAGTGGTTGAATATAATAGATTAAGCATTAACGGTTATTTCCATTTGACTTGTGGACAGCTGCAGAAAAGAATATCTAAAAAAGGTCAAGACAATAAATCTTGAGAGCCCCGCACTGTCAAACCATCTCAAAACAGAGACCTACTTAACCAGGCTAGGCAGACAAAGCACTGGCCAACCATTAGCCTGATTGTACCCTGACATGACCAGAATAGACAAGGAGAAAAAGCTTAGTGACCTTCTTTCCCAGCTCCTCTGTGATGCTGTCCAGCACCATCTTATGATGGGCAAAAACCAGGAACTTTTCCCTTCCGCACTCCAGCATGTCCATGATGTACTCCCTGGAAGAGACCCAGCACATCATCTTACAACAAACCAAGCAACTCATTCCACTCAGTAAGTAGTGTAGGACATTTGCAATACAAAACGATCTCTTCACCCATATGTATGAGACACAGTAGACACTGGGAGCTGCCCAGTACAACCAGTCTGCTACTGGTGGACACTGGGAGCTGCCCAGTACAACCACATTCTCCTACTGGTAGACACTGAAAGCTGCCCAGTACAAGCACAGTCTCCTACTGGTAGACACTGAGAGCTGACACTGAGGAAGGGAGATAACCCGAAACGTCTGTCCACAGGCTATAACGTGAAAAAGTGAAAATAAAAAAGTGAAATATATGACTAGGAGTGCTGTACTCTCGTTTGTTTTGCTTAATTCTTTTTTGGGCACAAGCACCCAGTCATTAAGACTTCGTGAGTTGAGCGCGTTCTATGAACTTTATTGACACTGAGAGCTGCCCAGTACAACCACAGTCTCCTACTGGTAGACATTGAGAGCTGCCCAGTACAAGCACAGTCTCCCACTGGTGGAGACTGGGAGCTGCCCAGAGCTGACCACAACATAATAGATAGTGTAAAAGCAGAAGCCTACATCAAGCCTAGATATAGATTAAGTAATTGCTAAATGGCTTGGTTTACATCAAGAGACTCCGGTTGGACGTGAGCCGCTACAATGCAGCGATTTCCCACCAATGGGGGCGTGTACGTACATGATGGCTTGAATCTTGGCGTCGGCCGTGTGGTTATAGAAGACGAGCAGGGCTTCCTTCTCTTTCATCTTCTACATGGAGGGGGACAGATAACGGCTCACGTGAGATAAGAACCGGCAGAGAGGATTCTGTTTGATGATCTGATGAGATTGCCATTACCATTCAGGGCACCGCAATAATACACCACCCAAGGTCACCCGCTTAGCTTGCTGTGCCGAACGCGAAGCCAAGAGTTCCTCAAACTGTTTTGTTTTATTGTAATGCAATGTGGGTTTTTTTCCCCCCGCATCGGTCGAGATGACTTGAAAATGGCCATTTAAATTTATGTACGGCCTTTTTTCTTCGACGTAGTGGCAAAATAGTGGAGTGCCTCAGAAAGCGGTCATAATCACACTTCTATCTGTGGATGGGTGAAGTGTTGATCCTCGTGTGACGTGAGGGAGATTACAGAGTTCAGGAGCACTCTGGCTATCGTTAGGCTTACATTAGACTGCTCAACCCGTTTCTTTCTTTTATTTTAGTGTGAGCAGGCATTTTTATTCTGTCTGGCTTGACACCCCGTGCCCAGTTTTCTGGCTCGTATTGATCTGAAAATCGGTTTAAATTTTTCTTTGAATGTGTATTCATGTTTTCCTTTGAACTAGGGATGACAGGTGTAGCTCATAACATTAACGACAGGTCTGGTCCATTGAGGTGCTCTGAGTGCAGAAGACAGTACAGAAGAGAAACCTGCACACCGATTACACTGGTGGTCTGGCAGGCGGTGAATGAAACAGACCCATGATTATGATGACAGCCGCTACGCTGTGTTCACATCATTGTGAAACGATGCGAAATAGGGTCCATTTCAATTTTTGTTCAGCAGTTATTCACAGACCAAATTGTAACTTCATCGTTGACAACTGAATAATCAAAACAGATTATTATTATTATTGAAAAAAAAAAAGACATTTCGCCTATTTTTCCTTTTCCTTTCCATGACTTCCTCAAAGGAAAACAGAACATATTTGAAAAGACGCTAGACTTGCGTTGGACTGCTGTTTGGCGAGCTCCCGCGCGGCCGCCGAGAGCGCCGCCTTGGTGCGAGTGTTGACCGCGTCGATCGTCACGGTGACGACCTTGCGCTGCTTTGCGGGCAGCTGCGAGAGCACTTCGGTCTTGAGGCGGCGAAGCATCAGGCTCTCCTCCAGCAGGAGCCTCAGCTCGCCCAGGTTGGAGGAGCCGGAGTAGTCCCAGCCCCAGGTCAGCTAGACGGAGAGGGGTGAGGGACAGAGAGATGGAGAGATCTACGTCACCCCCCTTTAGTAGGAAGCGTTCACTTGCATTGAGCTGTGCATAAGACCTGAATAACCCGTCTGCTATATCAGGAGTCAAGCCCTTCCTCCTCCTCCCTGATCTGCTTCACCTCCCCTTGGGCCTCAGCTCCAGATAGGCAGACCTCCAGGGGCTCTGCCAGTTTCTTATATTTTGGTAAATCAGTTTCTTATTCGGGCAAGTGAAGGGGATGTATGTATTCGATGGTGGCTGAGTGGATATATAGCCAAATATGCAAAATGGGTGAAATATTGCATAAAAGCATCAACATTTTGAAAAGACATAAATGATGAATCAAAATAAATTAAATAAAAATATAGTAATAGTAATATATTTCACAGCAACTGTTAATCAACATCGAATGACAATGGGGAAAAAACTGTACTAGGTACAGGGAACTTTTGACCGAGTATGCAGCATTCACTCACGTACTGCAGTTTGGGAGCACGACATCCCACACGGCAGTGCATCAATAAATGCAAAAATTGATATTCCTACAGTGACTGTTATGAGCCTGACAGCAATTACGTGTCTGTTATCTTTCCTATACTCTAAAGCCCTTCGGAGGAACTCTAAAGTAATGTGGTGTTGGCGACAGCGATGGAGAAAATGCAGATAACCCCATCACTGAGGTCCTCTGTGTGTTCAGACCGTCCCTTTCAAATCCCATCCAATTAAAATCGCTAATGCCAACCGTTATGATGTTGAGATGGCTTTGAGCTTTGAATCCGGCTCTGTCGGGGAAAAAAAAAGAATGCCTGAAGCGTTACCTGTTTGGCGTCGCAGTATCGCATCCCAAACTCGTGGAAGCGGGGGAAGAGGGTGGGTCGGACAGCGAGCACCTGGGTGTAGAGCTCAGAGGGTCTGGACATGGCCGGGGTTCCCGACAGGAGGATCACCCTCTTGGCTGCCTGGAGTGGGGGGGACGTGGGGTGGGAGTAATTGTTGTTATCAAGGAGGGGTGGAGGATGTTTGGTAGCTAGCCTGAAACCGAGGGATGTTAGATGGAGGGATTATCTTTAATGTTGATATAATATTGAGTACACTACTTCTGAGTGGAAGATTTCCATCAACTTAAAAATGATTGTGTGCAAATATAAGGCTGCATACAAGAGGACTTTTGATGTGCTTGGAGAAAAAAACAAAACATGTATAATGTATGTGTGTGGGTTAGAAGCCATGCTATCAGAGAAACCTCATGGGGCAACAAACCACTACACTGCATGACCAAGTTCCCTCTAAATCCATTGCATCATTCTAGCAAAGACTGTTGCGTTGGCCTGCATCATCCAGCTACAGTTATGTATGCATTTTTGCCACTGAAATACATGGATCATCCCAAGTTTGCTCTTTTTAATGACATCAAAGTGCCCAAAGGAATGAAACCTTGTCTTGTGGCCTGCTGAGAAAATAACAATCATTTATTTCCTTCAATTTTCTTTAACAGCTTCATGTTGAGAGAAGCATAATTTGATTCACAGTGGGGGACTCACTGTGTTATGGGGAAAGCTTTGCATCAATCAAAACACGTGGTTAGAAGCCAGGAGGATACCTTGAGGAGAGGGAGCGCTGCTTTACAGCGAGCCGTCTTCATGTTCTTCAAGAAGTGAGACTCATCCTGCAGGGCAACGGCAGACGTTAGCAATAAACAAATACAAATCAAATAACCAATACAATATTTTGGGTCATTCCCTGGTACAAATATATCGTTATAAATGCTGTGGTCAGGTTTTCAGCTATTTACGATTTAGCCAGTTTCATTGAAAGTGACTTACTGTGAAATCAGATACATGTCATTAAGGAGCAGGTAGGGGTTAGACAGTACATAGACAGGTCATTAAGGCGCAGGTAGGGGTTAGACAGTACAAAGACAGGTCATTAAGGAGCAGGTAGGGGTTAGACAGTACAGAGACAGGTCATTGAGGAGCAGGTAGGGGTTGGACAGTACAGATACAAGTCATTAAGGAGCAGGTAGGGGTTAGACAGTACAGATACATGTCATTAACCTCTTCATCCCTAGGCCTTTTTCTTCAAAAATAACATACCCAAAGTGAATAGACTATGTATCCACAACTACAAGGGCTATATTATGTACTCTTGGTACCAAAAGAAAGATAACACCTGTGAGATTGGTGTGCAAGTGAAATAATCAATGTGGATGCTACTGGATCAGAGTGAATAAAGCTAGAACACAGAATAAATGGAAGATTCAATTTCCGCCTGAAACAAATGTCATGTTTTACAGTGAATAACACCTAGTGCATTATCAGTTAGTAGGCCTAGTACTATAGTGCCATAGCACAACATCTGATGAGGGCCTGGGTCAGGATTCAATGGCAATAAAGAGAAGTAGAGCAAAGACAGAGAGGTTTTAGTAGAGATAGGTTTAGGCTCTCCAAATAAAAACAATAAATCCAATGCAAACCAATGCAAAAATGATATACAAACGTGATGAGACACAAACAGGTGAACATCTTGACATTTGACCCCTCTATTGAATGACACCAAGCTAAGGCAGTTGACCTATTTCCTGGATTATCTGTTTATGGTGGTTTTAAGTGATGTTTCTTCTTGATGGTTTTTGGCCTTGTATGAAATAATGAACTCTTGTTGGTAAATGCTTATTTATTTTGGGTTGGAATTGTGTTTCATTTAGCTAACAATGGTTATGATAGACTAAAAGTTGTATCACATGACTGCTTCCTCACATGTTTAAATGCCTTTAAACAACGTATTTGCTTTTGGGAGGGGCTGTGTATACGAGCACCCTCGGGATGAAGAGGGGTTACAGTACAGTACAGATACACGTCATTAAGGAGCAGGTAGGGGGCATCTTCCTCCAGGATGTCCCATGCATAATCACCTGCATAATAATGAAATATCTAACATAACGCCAACGCCAAAAATGCCAAATAAAACACCCAAATACCAAATGAAACACCGAAACACGCTCAGCCAGGCGACCACTGACCATGATGAGCACGTTGAAGGGGTTGGCCGGTTGCTGCTGTTTGTCCATCCTGCTGAGGAGGTCGTAGCTGATGATATTGACCAGGCCACGCCGCAGCTCGTCCTTTGCCTTCACCACCACGTTGATGCTGTCCGGCTCCACCGAGGGAAGCCAGCGTCTGAAGGCCTACAGCAAAACAAGCCAGAGTTTCAAGGAATACTCTTTGGGACCGAGTCAGCATTCGACAGAGTGAGCCAAAATCAATTTGAAGCAGGTGAGATAGACTAGCTTTGTCAGTGACGTGAGGGTAAAATACACCATTCTCCAAAGTAAAGATCTTTAGTGATTTTGTGTAGGGTAAGTGGAAAATAACTTTACTTCCCAAAAAGTCTGAGTATTCCTTTAAATAAAAACAACAACACTCTTTTAAGTATTCCTTATGTTTCCATATTGTGGTGGAAGTTCTCTTAAACTGAATTTGTAAATGAACCTCCAAAAACAAGAGAGTACAAGCGAGATTGAAATGTATTGAGTATGTTCAAGAGAATACCAGATGCCAGAGTATATTCTGCCTACCATACAGAAAGAACAGGGAGGAGCATAAGGCTATACGCCCGCCCAGAGCCTGCCATTGGGCGACTCCTACAGTTGCCCCATGGCAGACTTGGGCGGGCTTATGCCAACAACCTACATCCGGTAAGCCAGACTAGTTCTTCCTTATGTTATAGGTAGACATCTTGCCGTAAACAAGATATCCCGAGAGGGGGATATCTTTATCCATCTGTCTTACATGTCTTACATTTGAAACATAAGCTTTACTTTCAAATTATTCCTGGCTTATCCAAGGATTAACAGAAGAAAAGATTCACTGAAAAAAGCAGGCCAACTAAATCCTTTCGAAAATCCTTTTTTTTCACAATCACAGCCCCCATTACTCCTGACAAAACCGTCCCTCCTTTTCCCTTATTCCTGTCAATCTGAGTTCAACTCAACTTGAGCTTCACTGCTTGCTGGCTTTGAAGCGCATCTGGCTCAACACGGTTAGGGGGAAAAAAACCCCGGCGTAGATAAAAGCATGTCATTGTCTTCGAATGGGCCAGCGTACTGTGACAAGTCTCTTCCTCCGCCATTTCCAGGCCTCTGATTAGTGTAATGGATTTGATGCAAAGGAGGAGCTGGGGGGAGGGGGGGGGGGGGCTGGCAGGAGAAGCCATTTACAGCCCAGACAGAATGCACCGTCTTATCAGTTGACAGCAGACAAATGGCTAGCTTGAAACGGACTGCCGCTGCTGTAGTCTAGCGGCGCATAACGAGAAGCTAGAGATGTATCACAGTGGGGGAAATGCAGAGGAATGAGAGAAAGCGATGAGATGAGAAGTACTGGTGTGGAATCGGTGTGAGGATAATTGAGGACAGACCCTAAGGTACTGATGTTTTGATGTTGTCAACAAAAAAAAACAACCTCAAGCTGTCTGTATGCAGGTGAAGCCGAACTCTCCCCGAAATGAACGGTGATCAAAGTAACCGAAACAAACAGCATCATTTATTTTATTTTTTCTAAATGTCAGCGTTCTCCCACCAGGGGTATGATTCAGTGTTGTTATTATCCACTGCACCCTTAACACAAAGTAAGAGATGCATTACGGTCTGTACGACCCTCTTCCCTCCTCAAGATAGATTACCTAACCAGTGCCAGCAGCCTTTGTATGGGGGGTTATTAAGACACAGAATGGCTCTGAACAAGAAACCAGTCATAAAATGAGTGGGGAATAGAAGTTTAACTGCACAGGGCAGCTGAATTTCAATGATCTGATGCAAGCATGGCGTCCACTAGCTAAATCTAGACCAAGGACAGCACAGAGCTCAGATACTCCGATACAGACTAGACAGTGATGGCGATGACGGCCACAGAACAACCGGGGAGACGCGGTTTCTCTTAATCCTCAAAGCTTTTTTATACTTTTATCTATCATTTATAATACACTGCAAAGTGGTGTCCTCGCTCCATGTCTAGAAAATGCATCAAGCTAAACATATCAGGATTGGCTTATTTATGACAGATTTATACACAGGTTTGTACCATATAAAAAGAGAGACATACATTGCATAATGTGTACATGCACAATTTATACCATGTAAAATTGAATTTTTTTTACACCAAAATAGTTTTACACATAAAGTCCCAGGTAACTTACATCTGTTTTGGTTTTGGTATCTAGCGTGCATGGTCAATTCACAAACTTTAGCATTTTTCTCTTCTCTGGAACTGGAGGTATATTCCATGGGATTATTTCGGCACTTTGACACTCAATTTGATCAATATCCACCCTACCAACTTCACGCAAAACTAGGCAGTCAAAGTACAATGAGGAAATAGGGGAGACAGCTACGATCTCTATCGTCTGTTTTCCCTGCATCGCACAACCAAACCAAAATGAAATGACCACAGAGACCTAATAAAAGTAGAGAATGCTTACAGGTTGCTGAAATTGTTGGTGTGATTAGTAAATAACTTTAATTGGAATGAACAGTCGCCATTATTTATATAGAACCGAATGTACGGTAAAGGCATTCCCATGGAATGGCTTGGAACGGTCTTAACTCATCTGAAATGACTACTACCAGTTGCAATATATAGCCAGGAAATGAAAGAAAACAATTACAAATATATTTCTTATTTGTCTATATTAACACCACATGCAATGTTATATATTGACATAGAAAGTAACGACATACAAAAATATAATCGGCGGATCACTGTTTCTATAATGTGAAACGGACTGAAATTATTGACGTTTCAAGGATACGGCTGCAGAAGGA
The DNA here is from genome assembly GCA_030340625.1 of Merluccius polli. Taxonomy (NCBI): domain Eukaryota; kingdom Metazoa; phylum Chordata; class Actinopteri; order Gadiformes; family Merlucciidae; genus Merluccius; species Merluccius polli. The sequence continues at coordinate 221,563 of JAOPHQ010003435.1, forward strand.
CGAGAACAGGGCATGCGAGTGCGAGTGTGTATGCACCAGACAGTGCTTCGACAGAGGAATGTCAAACAAACAAGCTCATTACCATATTACACCCATGCCCAGTCCATCCTGAGAAAAAATTGGAGGAGCAAGTGTGGCTGTTTTGGAGCAGCATCTTATAACAGTAAATTAAAGGAAATGTCACCCAAACTTTGCTATATGTGTATTATTACATGGCTTTGTTGAATACTCGATTCTGATTGATCAATTACAGCATTCTACGGTCTGTTATTTCTGAATAGACAGAAATAGACAGACTGTTGCTATGGATGCCATTTCCAACTGCAGAATCTGCGAACAGTATCCCTTACATAACAACCTCAACTCCACATATATGGAAACATTTTACGAATTGACTGTATGTTACTTGGGACTTTAATTCATTTTTATTATTATCCACTGCACCGATTTTTTTGTTTTAGAAATAAACAACAATGTAGGGCCACATATGCTTACCTCTGCCCAGGTGAACCTCACAGAGGAGGGGGCCACCACCAGCAGTGGCCATTCCTTCTTGTAGTATGCCGCTATGCAGATGGCCTGCACCGTCTTCCCCAGGCCCATGTCGTCCGCCAGCAGGAGACGGCCCTCCTTGAAAACTGCAAAACTACAGAAAACCCATCGCTTCAGAAAACTAGAGCGGGACAGTATGCACATCCACCCCAACCCCAAATTAACAAGTCTAACTGTACCAACTTATGTAAAAATACATGAATTAATCAAATTACCTGTTTAGGTTAATGATGCCAAATTTGGTTGTATCATGTGACCAGTTAAGAGGGGCTGTAGGTAAGATTTGAGAGTTGTAAAGAGAGAGAGCAGAAAAAAGCGGAAGAGAGCACGATTTTGCAAATAAACAACCCAAAAAAACTCCCCTAGCTACGTTTTCCACCATTGAGAAGTGTTGGATTTCACACACCTGTGATGGACAGGCAAGATGGATTTCCCAAACCAATCGGGGAAGAGATGCCCTGATTGGTCAGAAATGAGACAGGGGCGCTCTAAAATCTATATTGGCTCATACAGAGGCAGGCGCACAGTCAACCGGAGCAGATATTTCAGAGCTCACTAATAGCTGATGAATGGCTATGCCATTTCTAACAAATGACACTTATTAATTAATTATAGCTCTTAAATCTTACCTACAGCACCTTTAACTGTCTTCAGCGTTTCAACAAATGTGCAAAAGTTTTGTTCTCAGTCTCATCCTGTAAGTAACTTTGGATAAAGGCATCAGCCAAATGACTAAATGTAATGTAGACATTAGGTTTTCACCATTCCTTATTTGTCACAGAGGGAATGGCTGCTCAAAAGGAGTTGGCTAAAGACCCAGACCAGCGGAAGCACCTGATTGCATCTCCACAAAGAGAACACCTACTTGACTCCGTCCCGCTGGAAGGGCATGAGGCTGCGTGTCAACGTGGGGTCGACGGCGGAGAGGTCCGCCTCGGGGACCTCTAGTGGCCTGGCCTGAGTCCCACTGAACCTGGCACAGAATGCCTGGACCACTGCCCTGGGTAGAGGCTCCACCTCCGCTGCTGCTATGCCTCTGAGCTGCTCCACTGGCCATGGAAGAAGGAAACAAGACAGTCAAGACAAGATGGCGGATACGAAGGGGCGATATGGGAGAAATTAACTGACCTATAATTTTAGCTCTTATGTAAAATTTAGAACATTCAGAATGCTGAGATTTAATATCTCTGCATGTCAAGATGTAACTATTACGCACTAAAACATACATCTACTAACCAAGCAGCCATGAACGCATGCTTGTGAAGCCCTGGCGGAAGCGACTAACGTGTAGTTAGTCTCTCTAACGGCCTATAGGTGGCTTGTGGTGGTTGGATGCAAAAAGACCGCTCACCATTCTAAGGCCTTGTTCAGGCTGCCAGCCCAAATCCGTTTTTTGGTATATCCAAAATGTGTCCACAATAATTTTAGAAAGTGTGGACAGCGAAAAAAACACATGAAATGCGATTTTTGTAAATCGGATCCAAGCCACATTTGGAGGTGGTTTGAAATGCGATTCCAATCGGACTTTTAACGATGAGTTAATGAGTCTGTGTCTCAAATCGGATTTCAAAGCGTCTTTTACGTCACTTGCAACACGACACACACAACGACGTCAAATCAAGAGTGACGGAATTGCATCAGAGCGGCTGAGCAGAAGCAGCGCGGTACTCTTTGGTGGTTTGGAGGACAACAACACAGATAACAGGCTGTGGACATACACTGAAATAAATTGTCTGCTGGCACTTTGGGGGAGGCTTCTGTTTTTGTTTTTTAATGATTTTTAAACGATTTTTTAATGCCGAATCGGGTTTTTTTTTTTGTTGGAAAGCCCCACCAGCGTACATTGTGACGCCTATGTTGTTAACACAGCAACCCATGCAGATAGGTTGTTGATGTCTGGACACACAAATCCGATCTGATCACTTGCAAATAACTTAGGGCTTAGAGAGAACACACACACACACGCACACACAGTGTGGACAGTCTATCTTTCAGTTATGATTTGTGAAACAAATCTGATTTGCATGCAGTCTAAACAAAGCCTTAGTCAATTGGACAATTGTGATTTCATTCATAATACAGTTAGAATCTCACTGGCTCATTCATCTCCATATCATTTTTTTGAGCGGTCCCATTTGACAGTTTAATTTAATTAAAAACATAAGGCTTGAATATTAAAGGTACGCTCTGTCCATATTTTTATATTTACAGTATATGCTACTAATCTTATCTTTCTGATTCATATATCTACTATATAGCTACTTATTTTTTATAAACCTGGGTTGTCCAGCATTTGGATTAACTCTAATTTTCATTGTAAGCTTTGATTGTTTTATATTGTATAAATCACTTTGGATTAGGGTGAA
>JAOPHQ010003436.1:0-206484 GCA_030340625.1 Merluccius polli
TTCAATCCCATCGGATCTTCAGGCAATGAAAACCGTGGGTGAGACGGCCTATATCACATGAAACCAAACAGGGCGCACCCAAAACGTTGCAATTGGCATAACATGCACCTAAAGGAGCTGGCTTACATGCATTACATAAAACCACGTAAAGCAATAACAATCAAGATTGGGATTGGCCATCCCATAAATCGCATTCTTGCAATGTTTGGCACAGTATTGTAAATTATATTTGATTTTCTATTTTCGTTTGTTGTTAGGGAACGGGATGTGTGGACCCAAACGCTGAACATAGGGAGGCGGAGACGGGATGAAAGACAGGGAATTTATTAAATAAAAGGCAATGGCAAACGGCCAGGCCGACAACAAGGCGGGTAGATAGATACTTTATTGATCCCAAGCTGGGAAATTTAAATGTAGCAGCCAGCATAACATTACAGGTATACACAAGACACTAAATAATAAATGCAATAAGGATAAAATAAAAAGGATTAAAAAAAAAGGTATCTATAATATTGTGGCGACGGCAAGGAAGGAGTGAGACAGGAGCCCAGGTTTAGGTTACGCAACTCCCGTGCCCCATACACCGCACGACCCCGGGAGTTACCTTTATTTAGACACACCCACACAGACAGAAACACGGCACACCTGACGATCAGAACAAACACTCACCCACGGTCATAACAAAACACTGCATATATGGAAACACACACAATGACACACAATTAATCCCCAACCACCAACCCCACAGGGATTCCGGGGCGCCGATAATGTCAAAACCCCACCAGGTTGCACCCCCAGAACACCTTGCGCCCATAGGGGGCATGGCCGCCACACCTGGCCGTGATCGCCACAATATACAATACACAGAAGACTATATATACACAATCTCTACAGTATTCAATGTGAAACATATAGGTGCAAGGCAAGGCAGCTTTATTCATATAGCGCATTTCATACACAATGGCAACTCAATGCGCTTTACATAATAGGTGCAAAAAAGGTCTGCAGTCAAGCATAAGGTGCAATCTTCAATGTAAAGAATAAATAACTAAGAAATAAATGAAGGCTAAAACAAGTACAGTTACGTATTTAGTAGTCAGGCAGGCGGCGTCGGCAACAGGCGGGTAGTCCGGCAGGCAGCGTCGGCAACAGGGTTCAGCAACAGGCAGGCAGGGACCGAGGTCGGGGAAAGCAAAGCACGAACTGGCATCGGCTTAAGTAGGGCATGGTGATTGCCGATTGCAAACAGGTGTGTTGGGGGAATGCTCATCAGTAGCGACAATCGGCCACTAGATGGGAGTGTTGGACCGTGTAGCAGGACGTGGCGTAACAGAAGTACAGTAGTGTTCTGATTGTATGCTGTATGTCAGATTGACATAATGATTGAATATTTTTGATATGTTATTAGTTTTATTTAACACACTGTCATGAGTCTATATACCAAGTTTGGCTATGATATGTTAAAGAGTTGCTGAGAAACAGGCTGACTTCGTATTTGACGGCTTCGCTGTCTTGTTGATTGGCTGTCACGGCCAAACGGTTTTGAATTTGAAAAAGCTGTTTAACACATGTGTTCAGCTTGGTCTGAAGATCATATATGGCAAGTTTCATGATGATTCGACAGAATTTGTGGCCTGTGGATAGGTACTATTGATTTTGACATCTTTCAACATGGTGGCCAAATTCTGATGTTTCCATGAAAAATAATTCATTAGCTATATGGGGAGGTCTGACAGTATCACCAGACATTGAACATTTGTTTGAAATATACTCATGTGAAGAGAGAGAAGGTAAAACACATATTGGTTAATAACAGCGCCCGCTAGAGGTCAAAGGTCACCAAATTCACTGAGCGTCCCCATGATGATGTCATGGGTCTATGTACCAAGTTTGGTTATGATATGTCAAAGGGCTGTTGAGAAATTGGCTTACTTCCTGTTTGGCGGCTTCGTGGTCAAATTTGATTGGCTGTTGCGGCCAAACGGTTTTGAATTTTCAAAATCTGTTCGATAGCTTTTGTGAGGCATGGTCTGATCAACGTATGTGCCAAGTTTGGAGATGATTAGACAAAATGTGTGATGTGTGAAACATTTTGAAGGTTAACATAAACCAAGATGGCGGAAAATCCATCATGGCGCAAAATTACGTCATAGTATGCGTTGAACTCGGCTTGGCCCAAGGATTCCAATGATACCTTGGTTGTGAATATTGGATGAATGGGTCAAAAGTTATAAACATGAATGCATGTCCAACTTTGACCTGTTGGTGGCGCTAGAGCTCATGGGCTAGCGACCTCAAATTTGCTGTGAGGGCTTATGGGACTGTCCTGAATCAGTGTGCCAATCAAATTGAATCAAATTTCACAACTCTTAACCATGGGGTTCTATGGGCTGCCATAGACTCCAATGGCAGGAAAATAATAATAATAGGAATACTAACGAAAACAATGGGTGTCTGCAGCTTCGCTGCTTGACCCCCAAATATAACTGCAAGCAGTGATGTGGGTGTCAAGCAGAATGGGACTCGACTGAAGATCGACTGAGATATGATCACGCACCCCCACCTAGAGGTCAAAGGGTCTGGGTAAAAAAGATATCAGACTGTCAGAAACACTCCTGTGAGATCAGATTATACGAGTATCCAGAAAGGGTTGTGGATTAAAAGGTACTCATATGAATTGCATTCATTTTTTAAAGGTGTGTTTTCGTTGTTCATGCACATTTTAGGAGGATGTATTCTAACTATGCACCACTTATGAATAGACATGCTATTATTTTTAAACGTTTTGTATTCATAATGAAAGGTCTAGCTTTCTTCTCCTTGAGCAACTTGTTCATTGTTTTTCTGAATATAAATCTACTCTTGAGTCAGTGTGGACTTTTACAATAAGGGCATGTTTGGTTGTTATTTTGCCGCTGTTTCATATGCAAACATTCAGTACAACTTGTATTTAACTTTGACCACCTATCATATTATGTTTAAACCCTGTTTATTTGCGTGTTTATTTAGAGTGGCTTAAGAGAAACTATGCTGTCTCTCTTGGTAATAACCACAATAATTAAACTCTTCCTGATTTTTTTCTACCATTGACTGACTGGGTCTTAATTTATCTGTGGTGCAATCACAATTACCATCAGGATGAAGTGAACATACTGTGAATGCTCTTACTCAAATAAATGTTGACACAATTGTGTAATGGCGTCTTAAAGAGGAGTTGTGCGCACATCCCAAGACAATGTTTATGCTCCTGCTCCAGAATGACATTTATTTAAAAACAAGGCAACGTTTCAATCCCATCGGATATTCATCAGGCAATGAAAACCGTGGGTGAGACGGCCTATATCACATGAAACCAAACAGGGCGCACTCAAAACGTTGCAATTGGCATAACATGCACCTAAAGGAGCTGGCTTACATGCATTACATAAAACCACGTAAAGCAATAACAATCAAGATTGGCCATCCCATAAATCGCATTCTTGCAATGTTTGGCACAGTATTGTAAATTATATTTGATTTTCTATTTTCGTTTGTTGTTAGGGAACAGGATGTGTGGACCCAAACGCCGAACATAGGGAGGCGGAGACGGGATGAAAGACAGGGAATTTATTAAATAAAAGGCAATGGCAAACGGCCAGGCTAGGCCGGCGGTAGTCAGCAACAGGCGGGTAGATATATGTACTTTATTGATCCCAAGCTGGGAAATTTAAATGTAGCAGCCAGCATAACATTACAAGTAGACACAAGACACTAAATAATAAATGCAATAAGGATAAAATAAAAAGGATTAAAAAAAGGTATCTATAATATTGTGGCGACGGCAAGGAAGGAGTGAGACAGGAGCCCAGGTTTAGGTTACGCAACTCCCGTGCCCCATACACCGCACGACCCCGGGAGTTACCTTTATTTAGACACACCCACACAGACAGAAACACGGCACACCTGACGATCAGAACAAACACTCAACCAAGGTCATAACAAAACACTGCATATATGGAAACACACACACAATGACACACAATCCCCAACCACCAACCCCACAGGGATTCCGGGGCACCGATAATGTCAAAACCCCACCAGGTTGCACCCCCAGAACCCCTTGCGCCCATAGGGGGCATGGCCGCCACACCTGGCCGTGATCGCCACAATATACAATACACAGAAGACTATATATACACAATCTCTACAGTGTTCAATGTGAAACATATAGGTGCAAGGCAAGGCAAGGCAGCTTTATTTATATAGCGCATTTCATACACAATGGCAACTCAATGCGCTTTACATAATAGGTGCAAAAAAGGTCTGCAGTCAAGCATAAGGTGCAATATTCAATGTAAAGAATAAATAACTAAGAAATAAATGAAGGCTAAAACAAGTACAGTTACGTACTTAGTAGTCAGGCAGGCGGCGTCGGCAACAGGCGGGTAGTCCGGCAGGCAGCGTCGGCAACAGGGTTCAGCAACAGGCGGGTAGTCCGGCAGGCAGGGACCGAGGTTGGGGAAAGCAAAGCACGAACTGGCATCGGCTTAAGTAGGGCATGGTGATTGCCGATTGCAAACAGGTGTGTTGGGGGAATGCTCATCAGTAGCGACAATCGGCCACTAGATGGGAGTGTTGGACTGTTTAGCAGGACGTGGCGTAACAAAAGTACAGTAGTGTTCTGATTGTATGCTGTATGTCAGATTGACATAATGATTGAATATTTTTGATATGTTATTAATTTTATTTAACACACTGTCATGAGTCTATATACCAAGTTTGGCTATGATATGTTAAAGAGTTGCTGAGAAACAGGCTGACTTCCTATTTGGCGGCTTCGCCGTCTGGTTGATTGGCTGTCACGGCGAAACGGTTTTGAATTTGAAAAAGCCGTTTGACACATGTGTTCAGCTTAGTCTGAAGATCATATATGGCAAGTTTCATGATGATTCGACAGAATTTGTGGCCTGTGGATAGGTACTATTGATTTTGACATCTTTCAACATGGTGGCAAAATTCTGATGTTTCCATGAAAAATAATTCATGAGCTATATGGGGAGGTCTGACAGTATCACCAGACATTGAACATTTGTTTGAAATATACTCATGTGAAGAGAGAGGAGTTAAAACACATATTGGTTAATAACAGCGCCCGCTAGAGGTCAAAGGTCACCACATTTTATGAGTGTCCCCATGATGATGTCATGGGTCTATGTAGCAAGTTTGGTTATGATGTGTCAAAGGGCTGCTGAGAAATTGGCTTACTTCCTGTTTGGCGGGTTCGTGGTCGAATTTGATTGGCTGTCGCGGCCAAACGGTTTCGAAATTCAAAACTCTTTTGAATAACTTTTGTGAGGCATGGTCTGATGAACATATGTGCCAAGTTTCGCGATGATTGTGCAAGATTTGTGGGGTGTGAAACATTTTGAAGGTTTTGGACATAAACCAAGATGGCGGAAAATCTCTCATGACGCAAAATGACGCCATAGGGTGCGTTGGACTCGGCTTGGCCCAAGGATTCCAATGTTACCTTGTTTGTGAATATTGGATGAATGGGTCAAAAGTTATGAACATGAATGCATGTCCAACTTTGACCTGTTGGTGGCGCTAGAGTTCATGGGCTAGCGACCTCAAATTTGCTGTACAGGCTTATGGGACTGTCTTGAATCAGTGTGCCAAATTTCATTACTTTTTGATCTGGGGTTCGATGGGCTGCCATAGACTCCAATGGCAGGAAAATAATAATAGGAAAACTAACGAAAACAATGGGTGTCTCGCAGCTTCGCTGCTTGACCCCCAATAATAAATATAGCTGCATGCAGCGATGTGGGGGTCAAGCTTAATGGGACTCTATAAACTAATTTTGGTGGACAAACGTAATCGACTAGGTGGCTACATGATGACCATAGCCATTATAAAGAGTAGACGGCGCATTTGGTCAGGCAGGCGATGGGTCGGCAACAGGCGGGTAGTCCGGCAGGCAGGGGTCGGCAACAGGCGGGTAGTCCGGCAGGCAGGGGTCGGCAACAGGCGGGTAGTCCGGCAGGCAGGGGTCGGCAACAGGGTTCAGTAACAGGCGGGTAGTCAGGCAGGCAGGCAGGGTTCGGCAACAGGCGGGTAGTCAGGCAGGCAGGCAGGCAGGGTTCGGCAACAGGCGGGTAATCGGATCACTGGACCGAGGTTGAGGAAAGCAATGCACGAACTGGCATCGGCTGGTTGGAGATCCCCGGCTTAAGTAGGGCATGGAGATTGCCGATTGCAAACAGGTGTGTTGGGGGAATGATCATCAGTGGCGACAATCGGCCACTGGATGGGGGTGTTGGACCGTGTAGCAGGATGTGGCGTAACAGAAGTAGTGTTCTGATTGTATGCTGTATGTCAGATTGACATAATGAGTTTTGATATGTTATTAGTTTTATTTAACACACTGTCATGAGTCTATGTACCAAGTTTGGCTATGATATGTTAAAGAGTTGCTGAGAAACAGGCTTACTTCCTGTTTGGCGGCTTCGCCGTCTTGTTGATTGGCTGTCACGGCCAAACGGTTTTGAATTTGAAAAAGCTGTTTGACACGTGTTCAGCTTGGTCTGAAGATCATATATGGCAAGTTTCATGATGATTCGACAGAATTTGTGGCCTGTGGATAGGTACTATTGATTTTGACATCTTTCAACATGGTGGCCAAATTTTGATGTTTCCATGAAAAATAATTCATGAGCTATATGGGGAGGTGTGACAGTATCACCAGACATTTAACATTTGTTTGAAATATACTCATGTGAAGAGAGAGGAGTTAAAACACATATTGGTTAATAACAGCGCCCGCTAGAGGTCAAAGGTCACCACATTTTATGAGTGTCCCCATGATGATGTCATGGGTCTATGTAGCAAGTTTGGTTATGATGTGTCAAAGGGCTGCTGAGAAATTGGCTTACTTCCTGTTTGGCGGGTTCGTGGTCGAATTTGATTGGCTGTCGCGGCCAAACGGTTTCGAAATTCAAAACTCTTTTGAATAACTTTTGTGAGGCATGGTCTGATGAACATATGTGCCAAGTTTCGCGATGATTGTGCAAGATTTGTGGGGTGTGAAACATTTTGAAGGTTTTGGACATAAACCAAGATGGCGGAAAATCTTTCATGACGCAAAATGACGCCATAGGGTGCGTTGGACTCGGCTTGGCCCAAGGATTCCAATGTTACCTTGTTTGTGAATATTGGATGAATGGGTCAAAAGTTATGAACATGAATGCATGTCCAACTTTGACCTGTTGGTGGCGCTAGAGTTCATGGGCTAGCGACCTCAAATTTGCTGTACGGGCTTATGGGACTGTCTTGAATCAGTGTGCCAAATTTCATTACTTTTTGATCTGGGGTTCGATGGGCTGCCATAGACTCCAATGGCAGGAAAATAATAATAGGAAAACTAACGAAAACAATGGGTGTCTCGCAGCTTCGCTGCTTGACCCCCAATAATAAATATAGCTGCATGCAGCGATGTGGGGGTCAAGCTTAATGGGACTCTATAAACTAATTTTGGTGGACAAACGTAATCGACTAGGTGGCTACATGATGACCATAGCCATTATAAAGAGTAGACGGCGCATTTGGTCAGGCAGGCGATGGGTCGGCAACAGGCGGGTAGTCCGGCAGGCAGGGGTCGGCAACAGGCGGGTAGTCCGGCAGGCAGGGGTCGGCAACAGGCGGGTAGTCCGGCAGGCAGGGGTCGGCAACAGGGTTCAGTAACAGGCGGGTAGTCAGGCAGGCAGGCAGGGTTCGGCAACAGGCGGGTAGTCAGGCAGGCAGGCAGGCAGGGTTCGGCAACAGGCGGGTAATCGGATCACTGGACCGAGGTTGAGGAAAGCAATGCACGAACTGGCATCGGCTGGTTGGAGATCCCCGGCTTAAGTAGGGCATGGAGATTGCCGATTGCAAACAGGTGTGTTGGGGGAATGATCATCAGTGGCGACAATCGGCCACTGGATGGGGGTGTTGGACCGTGTAGCAGGATGTGGCGTAACAGAAGTAGTGTTCTGATTGTATGCTGTATGTCAGATTGACATAATGAGTTTTGATATGTTATTAGTTTTATTTAACACACTGTCATGAGTCTATGTACCAAGTTTGGCTATGATATGTTAAAGAGTTGCTGAGAAACAGGCTTACTTCCTGTTTGGCGGCTTCGCCGTCTTGTTGATTGGCTGTCACGGCCAAACGGTTTTGAATTTGAAAAAGCTGTTTGACACGTGTTCAGCTTGGTCTGAAGATCATATATGGCAAGTTTCATGATGATTCGACAGAATTTGTGGCCTGTGGATAGGTACTATTGATTTTGACATCTTTCAACATGGTGGCCAAATTTTGATGTTTCCATGAAAAATAATTCATGAGCTATATGGGGAGGTCTGACAGTATCACCAGACATTTAACATTTGTTTGAAATATACTCATGTGAAGAGAGGAGTTAAAACACATTGATTAATAACAGCGCCCGCTAGAGGTCAAAGGTCACCAAATTCATTGAGCGTCCCCATGATGATGTCATGGGTCTATGTACCAAGTTTGGTTATGATATGTTATATTGAAAGTGGGCGAAATGGTAAATAAGCCACGCCTTCATTTTCTAATTTACCCAGGTAAACCTTCGGTCTGTTTTGGCTTTGGCAGAAATGGCATAGTGGCAATCTTTCTAATGTTTAACTTATCTACAAACTCATGAAACCATATATGGTGTTGTCCACTAGGTGGAGATGAAACCATTGATAACTGGTGTTAGCTTGAAACATGTCATCAGAAGAAACAGACTCAATACATTTTCATCAATAACCAATTAGATTTGTTGGTTAAGTTCTGTCTCGTGTATGTTTTAAAATTCCACTCGTGGCGTTGCTAGCATTGTCGATCTAGCCTGACGTCATTGTTGCATTCTACATGCAGTACCGCCACACGAGTGGGGTGTTACCCTTTGATGAGCGCAACTAACATTGAAAATGGATGAAGTTGTTAGGGAACGGGATGAGTGGACCCAAACGCTGAACATAGGGAGGCGGAGACGGGATGAAAGACAGGGAATTTATTAAATAAAAGGCAATGGCAAACGGCCAGGCTAGGCCGGCGGTAGTCAGGCAGGCAATGGGTCGGCAACAGGCGGGTAGTCCGGCAGGCGATGGGTCGGCAACAGGCGGGTAGTCCGGCAGGCAGGGGTCGGCAACAGGGGTCGGCAACAGGCGGGTAGTCAGGCAGGCGATGGGTTGGCAACAGGCGGGTAGTCCGCCAGGCAGGGGTCGGCAACAGGGGTCGGCAACAGGCGGGTAGTCAGGCAGGCGATGGGTTGGTAACAGGCGGGTAGTCCGGCAGGCAGGGTCGGCAACAGGCGGGTAGTCCGGCAGGCGATGGGTCGGCAACAGGCGGGTAGTCCGGCAGGCAGGGGTCGGCAACAGGGTTCAGCAACAGGCGGGTAGTCAGGCAGGCAGGGTTCGGCAACAAGGTTCAGCAACAGGAGGGTAGTCAGGCAGGCAGGGTTCGGCAACAGGGTTCAGCAACAGGCGGGTAGTCAGGCATGCAGGGTTCGGCAACAGGCGGGTAGTCAGGCAGGCAGGGTTTGGCAACAGGGTTCAGCAACAGGCGGGTAGTCAGGCAGGCAGGGTTCAGCAACAGGCGGGTAGTCAGGCAGGCAGGGTTCGGCAACAGGCGGGTAATCGGATCACTGGACCGAGGTTGGGGAAAGCAATGCACGAACTGGCATCGGCTGGTTGGAGATCCCCGGCTTAAGTAGGGCATGGTGATTGCCGATTGCAAACAGGTGTGTTGGGGGAATGATCATCAGTGGCGACAATCGGACACTAGATGGGGGTGTTGGACCGTGTAGCAGGACGTGGCGTAACACGTCGTAACAGTAGTGTTCTGATTGTATGCTGTATGTCAGATTTACATAATGATTGAATATTTTTGATATGTTATTAGTTTTATTTAACACACTGTCATGAGTCTATGTACCAAGTTTGGCTATGATATGTTAAAGAGTTGCTGAGAAACAGGCTTACTTCCTATTTGGCGGCTTTGCCGTCTTGTTGATAGGCTGTCACGGCCAAACGGTTTTGAATTTGAAAAAGCTGTTTGACACATGTGTTCAGCTTGGTCTGAAGATCATATATGGCAAGTTTCATGATGATTCGACAGAATTTGTGGCCTGTGGATAGGTACTATTGATTTTGACATCTTTCAACATGGTGGCCAAATTCAGATGTTTCCATGAAAAATAATTTATGAGCTATATGGGGAGGTCTGACAGTATCACCAGACATTGAACATTTGTTTGAAATATACTCATGTGAAGAGAGAGCAGTTAAAACACATATTGGTTAATAACAGCGCCCGCTAGAGGTCAAAGGTCACCAAATTCATTGAGCGTCCCCATGATGATGTCATGGGTCTATGTACCAAGTTTGGTTATGATATGTCAAAGGGCTGTTGAGAAATTGGCTTACTTGCTGTTTGGCGGCTTCGTGGTCAAATTTAATTGGCTGTTGCGGCCAAACGGTTTTGAATTTGAAAAATCTGTTCGATGCTTTTGTGAGGCATGGTCTGATCAACATATGTGCCAAGTTTGGAGATGATTAGACAAAATGTGTGATGTGTGAAACATTTTGAAGGTTTTTAACATAAACCAAGATGGCGGAAAATCCATCATGGCGCAAAATGACGTCATAGGGTGCGTTGAACTTGGCTTGGCCCAAGGATTCCAATTCAATTCAATTCAATTCAATTTCATTTGTATAGCGCCAATTCATAACAGAAGTTATCTCAGGGCACTTTTCAAATGGAGCAGGTCTAGACCAAACTCCTAATAACATTTACAGAGACCCAACAGTACCACCATGAGCAAGCACTTGGCACGGGGGCAAGGAAAAACTGCCTGTTAAAAGGCAGAAACCTTGGACAGACCCTTCGGCTCTAGGTGGGTGGTCATCTGCCTTGACCAGTTGGGGTGAGAGAGAGAGAGAGAGAGAGAGCGAGAGCGAGAGAGAGAGAGAGAGCAAGCAACTACATCAATGCACTAGCACCAATGATGGGGGACAGCGAGCAGCAACAACAGTAACTGTATATAACTGGTAACTGATATTAGCAATGGCAGTCAAGCAGGACCATGGAGGCTCCGCCAGGATCCATGAGAACCTGCGAGACGAGAAAACACAAGAACTCCAAGGAAGAAGTGTTAGTAACATGCATTAATGGGACATGAATGTGTGCACACAGAGAGAGAGAGAGAGAGAGAGCGAGAGACTCAGTGCACCAAGGGAAATCCCCCGATAGTCTAGGCCTATAGCAGCATAACTAAGGGATGGTTCAGGACTCACCTGATCCAGCCCTAACTATAAGCTTTATCAAAGAGGAACGTCTTAAGCCTACTCTTAAATGTGGAGAGGGTGTCTGCCTCCCGAACCACAACTGGAAGCTGGTTCCACTGAAGAGGAGCTTGGTAACTGAAGGCTCTGGCTCCTGTTCTACTTTTAGAAACTATAGGAACCACCAGTAGCCCTGCATTCAGAGAACGCAGTGGTTCTAGTTCTAGTGGGGTAGTAGGGTACTATGAGCTCTTTGAGATATGAAGGGGCCTGCCCATGAAGAGCTTTATAGGTGAGGGGGAGGATTTTAAATTCTATTCTAAATTTTACAGGGAGCCAATGCAGAGAAGCTAGTACAGGAGAGATGTGATCTCTTTTCCTAGTTCCTGTCAGTACTCGCGCTGCAGCGTTTTGAATTAATTGAAGCATCTTAATGGATTTATTTGGACAACCTGATAATAAGGAGTTGCAGTAATCCAGCCTTGAGGTAACAAATGCATGGATTAGTTTTTTCTGCATCTGTCTTTGATAGGATGCGTCTGATTTTTGTAATATTACGTAAATGAAAAAAGGCAGTCCTAGAGGTCTGCTTTATGTGGGAATTAAATGACAGATCCTGATCAAAGATAACTCCAAGATTCCTGACAGTGGTGCTAGAGGCCAATGTAATGCCATCTAGAGTAGCTATATCTGTAGACATTAAGTCTCTAAGGTTTTTGGGGCCAAGTACAAGAATTTCGGTTTTCTCTGAGTTTAACATCAGAAAATTGCAGCTCATCCAGGATTTTATGTCTTTAAGACATGTTTGTAATTTAGATAATTGATTAATTTCATCGGGTTTGATCGATAGATATAACTGCGTATCATCTGCATAACAATGAAAGTTAATGGAGTGCTTTTTAATAATATCGCCTAAAGGGAGCATATATAAAGTAAATAGTATTGGTCCAAGTACAGAACCTTGTGGAACTCCATGACTAACTGTAGTATTTATTGAAGATTCATCATTCACGTGTACAAACTGTGAACGATCTGATAGATATGACATAAACCAGCTTAGTGCGGTTCCTTTGATGCCAATTTCATGCTCGAGTCTCTGTAAAAGAATACTATGATCAATGGTGTCAAAGGCAGCACTAAGATCTAATAATACAAGTACAGAGACAAGTCCATTGTCAGAAGCAATCAAAAGGTCATTATTAACTTTAACCAGAGCTGTCTCTGTGCTATGATGAACTCTAAATCCTGACTGGAAATCCTCGAATAAACTATTGTTGTGTAGAAAGTCACACAATTGTTTGGCGACTACTTTCTCCAGAATTTTAGACAGAAAGGGGAGATTAGAAATCGGTCTATAGTTGGCTAAAACCCCAGGGTCAAGAGTGGGCTTTTTAAGAAGGGGTTTAATTACAGCTACTTTAAAGGACTGTGGTACATATCCTGATAATAAAGAAAGATTAATCATTTCCAGTAAAGAAGTGCCAATTAAGGGTACAATTTCTTTAAGCAGCCTAGTTGGGATGGGGTCTAACAGACAGGTTGATGACTTCGATGAAGAAATTATAGAAGTTAACTGATGAAGACTGACAGCAGAGAAACACTCCAAATACACATCTAAGTTTGCACCAGTCAAAGTGTCTGATGTTGGAGAGCCTGCGATACCTATTGAGGGCATTTGGTGACTAATTTTCTCTCTAATAGTAATAATTTTATTATAAAAGAAGTTCATGAAGTCATTGCTACTTAAGTTGATAGGGATACATGGCTCAATAGAGCTGTGACTCTCTGTCAGCCTGGCTACAGTGCTGAAGAGGAACCTGGGGTTGTTTTTATTTTCTTCTATTAGTGCCGAGTAAAAGGCTCCTCTGGCATTACGGAGGGCCTTTCTATAATTTTTAAGATTATTTTGCCATATTAAGCGATTTTCTAATAAATTGGAAGCGCGCCATTTCCTTTCTGATTTCCTTGTTTCTTGTTTTAATTGACGAGTTTGTTGGTTGTACCACGGTGCTAGTTTCCTGTGTTTTATTATTTTCTGTTTTCTAGGAGCGATAGAATCTAATGTTGATTGTAGAGAGCCTGCAGCACTATTAACAAGATTATCAATTTGGGAGTGACTAAAGTTAATATAGGACTCCGTTATATTCAGATATGGCATTGAATTAAACACTGATGCAATCTCCTCCTTAAATTTAGCTACAGCACTGTCAGATAGACATCTGCTGTAGGAAGTTTTGCTTAATGGCTTATAGTCAAATAATAGAAATTCAAAAGTTATTAAATAATGATCAGATAGGAGAGGATTATGTGGAAAACTATTAAATGTTCAATATCCATGCCATATGATAGAACAAGGTCAAGAGTGTGATTAAAACAATGGGTTGGTTTATTCACACTCTGACAGAAGCCGATTGAGTCTATTAATGAGGTAAATGCGTTACTAAGGCTGTCATTTGTAACATCCACATGGACATTAAAATCACCTACAATAATTACTTTATCTGATTTAAGAACTAAACTTGATAGAAACTCTGAGAATTCAGATATAAAATCAGAGTACGGTCCAGGAGCGCGGTACACTATAACAAATAGGACTGGCTCCAGTGTTTTCCAGTTTGGGTGAGAAAGACTAAAAATAATGCTTTCAAATGAATTATAATTTAGTTTTGGTTTAGGGTCCATTAAAACCCCCGAGTCATATATAGCTGCTACTCCACCTCCTCGGCCTGCGCCTCGGGGAATGTGAGTATTAATATGACTGGGGGGGGTGGATTCATTTAGGCTAACATAATCCTCATGGGACAACCAGGTCTCAGTAAGACAAAGCAAATCAATATCATAATCTGATATTAATTCATTCACTAGAACAGCTTTGGATGACAGAGACCTGATATTTAACAGTCCACATTTAATTCTTTTATTTTGTGCTACTGAGGAGTTGGTTTTAATTTTTATTAGGTTTTCATGGTTAACGCCTCTTGTTTTTATTTCTTTACATAATGTAGGCGGTCGGGGGACAGACACAGTCTCTATGGGGTGGTGGGTGGGGGACTGTACTAGAGGAAGCGCAGAGAAGTGTGTTAAACAGCAACTCTGCTTCCTGGTCCCAACTCTGGACTGTCAGGTTTTAGAAATAAACTGCATCATATTCCTGGATAAGAGAGCCGCTCCATCCAACGTGGGATGGATGCCGTCTCTCCCAATCAAACCAGGTTTTCCCCAAAAAGGCTGCCAATTATCAATGAAGCCCACATGGTTTGCTGGACACCACCTGGACAGCCAGCGGTGGAAGGACGCCATGCGGCTATACATGACGTCACTGGTCACATTGGGCAGGGGTCCAGAGAAAACTACGGTGTCCGACATTGTTTTGGCGTATCTACACACCGATTCCACATTAATTTTAGTGACCTCCGATTGGCGTAATCGGGAGTCATTACCGCCGACGTGAATAACAATCTTATGATATTTACGTTTGTCTTTCGCCAGCAGTTTTAAATAGGATTCAATGATACCTTGTTTGTGAATATTGGATGAATGGGTCAAAAGTTATAAACATGAATGCATGTCCAACTTTGACCTGTTGGTGGCGCTAGAGCTCATGGGCTAGCGACCTCAAATTTGCTGGGAGGGCTTATGGGACTGTCCTAAATCAGTGTGCCAAATTTCACAACTCTTAACCATGGGGTTCTATGGGCTGCCATAGACTCCAATGTCAGGATAATAATAATAATAATAATAATAATAATAATAATAATAATAATAATAGGAAACGGTACGAAAACAATGGGTGTCTGCAGCTTTTCGCTGCTTGACCCCCAATAAGAAAAGGTAGAAAAACAATGGGTCCCCGCAGCTTCGCTGCATGGGTCCCAATAAGAAGAAGAAGAAAAGGTAGAAAAACAATGGGTCCCCGCAGCTTCGCTGCATGGGCCCCAATAATAATAATAATAAGAAGAAAAGGTAGAAACACTAAGGGTTCCCTGCAGCTTTGCTGCATGGCTCCCAATAATAGGAAACAATATGAAAACAATGGGTGCTTCGCAGCTTCGCTGCTAGGCCCCCAATAATAATAATAGGAAACAATACAAAAACAATGAGTGCTTCGCAGCTTTGCTGCTAGGCAACCAATAAGAAAAGCTACTAACACAATGGGTGCTTCGCAGCTTCGCTGCTAGGCCCCCAACAATACGAAAACAATAGGGGGCAATTGCTCTGTCGCTAGCTTAGCCACTTTTTAGAGTTTAACACGGTTTTAAACTTGTCGGTGACGCAAGAAGTCACGTGACGTCTTAAGCTCCATTGCTGTGTCATATGTACCTGTGGTTTAACCTGCAGCTGCGTTTTACCTTGATCTCAATTGCTGTGTCTTCAGAGAAATTCACATCAGACACTAGAGGGCGTATTTTGTGCGTGTTAGTCTAGTCTCGAAACGGACATGGTTTTAGAGGAGACTAAACCAGTTTGCAGGATGAAACAAGGCTCCATTATAACCGACACACACAGAATTAGTTTTATTAATTATTATTATTAGTATTAATAATAATGTATGATACATTTACACTTATTACGCCAGATAGGCCTTCAGTACAATAACAATATTGGACATTTGGAATGAGCAGTGATATTTCACGGCTCACAGGGCCCAGGTCTTGGTCGTGCGTCCGCTCAGCAATAGCATTACGCGCTTCAACTTTCAAGCGCTTCCATAAATTCTTTAAATGTGCCGGGCTGCTCGGTCTTCTGCTGGAAGATCTACTGTTAAATGAGAGATCATCCCAAACAGACTTTCTTCGGAGCGTGGTGGTGGTGTCTTTATAGCATCTTCCACCGTGTCCACAACACCTCGAATGCAGTACAATAAATATAACTTCTGCTCCTCGTTATAGTTCTCTATCCGAGACATGTTCATCCTAACTACCCTCTCCTTCTCCGAGAATTTATAGGCGTGGATTTACCCTAATTACTCGCATATTAATTTGTCTTCAATAAATTAATTAATCACGTTTGCATGCACACCAAGAGAAAACAATGACAAGTAATTGATTGATTGACGTAGGTGAGGGCAGATTCAGATTCCAGACTCAGATTTCCACAAAAAGTAGGCTAGACTATTTCATAATATATTTCAACATTATTTGCGTTTTATTATATTAAAGTTCACTTTACATTCCCATTAAGTTTTTGTTGGTAATTATAGCACAAAATGCATCCAACATTAAGTTAAGACTGCATCTGCTGGAGTATAACGAGAAATCAGAGTACTTCCGGTTTAACTAGGAATCAGCTGATCCTGTGTAGGTCATTACACAGCAATCAGGTTTAACTTCGTGCGCAGCTGCGTGTTAAACTCCAAAACCTCCGTTTTAAGGAGTACGGTTTTAAACCGCAGCACAGCTAACGCAATGCTAACTGACAGAGCAATTGGCCCTAGGTGTCTCGCAGCTTCGCTGCTTGACCCCCAATAATAGGAAACAATACAAAAACAATGGGTGCTTCACAGCTAGGCCCCCAAAAAGAAGAAGAACTGTAAGGAAAAGAAGAGGAAGAAAGAGAAGAGAAGGAAAGAAAGAACCTTTGTAAAGAGAGGTAAGTGGACTCTAAAAATCTTCAGGACCTGTAATTATAAAAACATATTGACTATATGACCTTTTTCAAAACTGATTTATTTACCAGTGTTTATCATATATTCTTGATCTATGTTGTTATTGTTGATCTATGTTTACCCCAAGGTAAAAAAAAGTAAATTCTATGTTTAACAATATCCTATGATAAGAAGTCTACAATAAGCCAATAATGCACTCACATGTACATGATGGAAGTTTTACAAACCTGTATTGTATGTCAGAATTTAATGTTACACTAACAAGAGAAGAGTAGTACAGCTATTTGCAAGTGTTTGGTTAATTTCACAACTTAGTTATTGTTGTGTTTTTCTTTTTCAATTGTAGCTGTAAATCCACAGCAAGTTGTGGAAAGATACAAGAAGATCTTACGTGAGTTCAGGAGAGGGTAGAACTTGAGATCTTCCTACAAGGCTGTCGGCGTGGACAGGAACACAGTGGTTACCAGTGCTGCGATTGCAGAGCTTGCCATTGTGTCACAAACAAAGTATAAAGAACTCCTACAAGGCTACTCCAGAGGCCAGAAGCTGAAGACCTTTATGACGAAGTGTTCAAATGCCTTAAGCAATGACTCTGATCTTTTGTCAGAGGTTGATCATTTGAAAAATAATGGAAAGCTTCTCCCCATAATTAAGAGAAAGTAAAAGGTGGGGCGGGGTGCCAGTTTGGCAAAGTTATAGTTGGTCATACTGTCTTAAAGGGTATATCATTTCCCCCTAAACTGGTGACCGTGTTGAGCAGTACACAAATACTACTACATGTTTTAATGTTAAAGGAATTTAAGTATTCCTTTAAGTTTTAACAGTTGTCATGTGGAGATTATGTTTATAGAAATACTGATACTGTTAAAAAAAAAGGGAATTTCATGTTTGCGCATATCAGGTTGTAAGTTTTTTTAAATTGTTTAATTTACTGCAGCATGTGAATATCTTCTTTTGTAACTACACTGTTGCAATAAATGCTGTTCTGTTGTCACTTTTAGACATCCTTTGGTCATATTTAGACACCGTTTTAGACTATGTTCTAAAGTTACAGAAAATGGTTTCATAACTGTTGTTTACATTTTATATCTTGTAACTTAAAGGTATAAAAGCTTTGCATATAAATGCTAAATATAAAAACTGCAGTTCGTGCGTAACAGGTAACTAGCAGTGAAAATGGTATTTGTACATGGTGAACAGTTTACACTTTAGATTAAGGGGATGCAGAAAGGTTTGTAAATGACGTATACACATACACATAATTTGTAACAGGTAAGGAATATCTACAAATTATATGTAACACATTTACATGTGATGAATTGTTCACACTTTAGATTAGAGGGACGCAGAACATTTTGGAAATGAGTTGTAAATGATTTAGCCATATGTTTACACATCATTTATAACAGCTGAGGAACACTTTGTAGTTACTAAAGTGCTTGTAAGTGCTGACTGCTTCTGCAGGCCTGGGGAGGTATAGACAGCTGTCTTCTCTGACACACATGGAGGCATTAGCCCCTGTTCACCTGCATGTGAGGAGCGTCACTGGCAGGTCATAACTAACAATAATAATAACACTGGAGGACTAGCCATCACACAGTACATTCATGCAGTTAGTGAGGCGGCCAGGAAGCACACACAACACATATATGGGCCGGTGAAATTCAGTCTCTGCTTTTGACCCATCCTCGCCATCCTTCCTCCAGTGAGCAGCCAGGAGCAGTGAGCGACCGTTATCGATGGCGCTCGGGGACCAACCGTTGTCGTCCGTGTCGTGGTCAGGGGACAGGACATCAACAAATTATATACTGATAATTTACTAATGATTTGTTAATCATTTGTTTATGATTAACCAATGTGTATAGAGATACTGATACTATACTTACAACACATTTGTGAAATATCAAATCTTTAAATGACTTACAAGTGATTCATAATATATCAACTAATTACTTATTAATCATTTACTAATGATTTGTTTATGTCATTTCATGATTTACTAAATGTTTATAGATGACTTACAACACATTTGTGATATGTTAACACAGCAATTAATCATCTACAAATGTATATTAACATTTTGTAAATGATTACTTCATCATTAACTAAAGGCTTAAGAATGACTTATAAATGAACGTTATTGTGTGTTACCACACTTTATAATAACTAAACGCTTTGGAGCATTTACAATGTATTAGTTAATAATGAATTCATCATTAGTAAAACAACACATTAATAACCTACTAATAAACACTATATTAAGCATTTATATATACTGTATATAAATGATATATCTTGTATTAATAGGGTCAGTTTTAAGTTGTTTGATAACTGCATTGTCATACTTTACAGACGACTTGTTTACCATACCTAAATGAAGTATTTTAGTAGTTACAAACCAGCGGTAAAGAACCATTTAGAAAGCATTAGTAAATTGTTAATAAATCCTTAATGGATGTGTTACCAACTATTTTATAAACACTTACTAATGATGCAACTAATGCTTACTGAAGGTAGTTGTAAAGCATTTATTAATTGTTAGTTAAGACTTTTGCGTGACCTAATCTAAAGTGAGAACTATCTATGCCTTATTAAACATTTATAAGTTATCTATAAACGGTGAAGAACCTCACATCCTCAAGAGGAAACGGACACAACACAAGGTGGTACAGAAAATACAATGTTTAACAGGTACAAAAAACACCCATTACTCAGTAGTTTCGTAAAACAGATTCTGGCTAAACAATATTTGAAAATGAAAATAAATAATGATCTTTGTTTGTTGTTTGTTTATAATAATTGTGATAATAATCACAATTATTACTACCTAATCTAAAGTGAGCACTATCTATGCCTTATTAAACATTTATAAGTTATCTATAAACGGTGAAGAACCTCACATCCTCAAGAGGAAACGGACACAACACAAGGTGGTACAGAAAATACAATGTTTAACAGGTAAACACCCATTACTCAGTAGTTTCGTAAAACAGATTCTGGCTAAACAATATTTGAAAATGAAAATAAATAATGATCTTTGTTTGTTGTTTGTTTATAATAATTGTGATCACAATTATTACTATTGTTATTTGTTCTTTTGATGAATGATTATCTCTTGCTTATATACACACACACACACACACAAAATAACACAAATACATACAAATAAACAACAATATAACGCGAACACACACACACAGCAAGTTTTAACAATACTGCTTTAATTCATGAAATATTTTTATTTTTATTTCATTGATTCTTGATGCTCTTGATGCAATAGTGTTGTGACATTCATGCCAATAAAGCAAATTAGAATTGAATTGAATTTCAACATGCTCCCTATATTCTTACAGTATACATGGAGTGAGTAGTGGTGTGATATAAAATGATTCTGTAGTGGGAACATTATTTGATAGAGGATATTGGTCTATTGAAATATGCTACTGCTGAAATCTTAAATAAAGATGTACACATATGTACACAGTACACTTACCCCTGTTTGTAATAAAAAAAACACACAAAAAAGATGTAATAATGCTGTGAGAGTTATACCTTTATGGAATATACACAACTGGAAATGGAAACGCATATGGTAGCATTTTTCGATAGGGTAGTGTGAATTGACAGACTCTATCTATTCGCGCTACGGTAGCATTTTTCGACAAGGCAGCATACATTGTCAGAACACCGGCATTGTGACATCCCAGCATAATCGCACTGACATGATCATTAATACCGCTAGGTAGCTGGTGATTATGGTGGTGTAGAACGCAGAATTGCGTATCCACTTTTCTTTGCTGAGGCGTGATTGCAAAATGACATTAGACTTTGGAGGAGCAGCACCTCCTTGGTCGGCCATCTTCATATCCCTTCAAATGCCTTGATCAACTGCCAGAACTGGCCCTTAACTACCTTCTGATAACACGCATACATTGAGCTGTTCTTTGTGCCTATTCCGTGGCTTCATCTGCCATTACTGCATACATTTTTGATTCCTAAAGTGTTACCGAGATTTGGTTAGATTTTGGTTGGCATATGCTCATTGCATCCTTTTTTATGACCAGGACAGGAGAGAGGAGAAGAGAACAGGAGAAGATGAGTGTGACAAGACAGATGAGACACCAAAAGAGCTACTGGAGAAGTGAAGAAGAGGAGACTATTGATAGACAGATAAGACACAGAGTTAACAGTTTGTCACAGTTCACAGTTTTGTACTGTTGTATGAGTGGCATCATACTAGATCATAGCCATCATAGATATTACTATACAGTCACAATAATAATATAGTAATAATAAATCAAAAATTCAATGCATACATCTAAAGCAGACCCCATCACAAATAAATAATCCAAAAATGAAATCTGAAGATCATAGCTGTAATATAATCTAATCTTAATGTAAAATGTATGTAATATCACATCTCATCTAGATGTCAAAAAGTGTTTTTTTATAAGGCATTAAGCAATAGAAATTTTACATTCCATAGCAATTTAAAAAATATATACAGTTGTTAGGGAACAAACAATGTGACTGTTGATCCGTAATTTAGACTGTAAAACAAAGAACATGTGTTCTTTAAAGACTTGACTCAGCAAGTGTTGAGCCACTTATATTGGCTTCCTTGTCTTTTGAGTAGATGCCCTCTTCAATGGGCCGGGTAGGGTTCTTGTGTTCTCCATATTCCACAATGGGGTAGGTCACTGTTGTGAGCAGCAGGACGAACAGCAGGATGTACAGTTTGGTCTCTAGGCAGATGAAAGTGCTGTAGGCAAAGGCAATGACAAAACCCAGAGACTCCCACATGCGGTAGTTGGCGAACGCTGCCTCTTTGGCCCTGGGGAAGAGGACTCCGTAGAGGGCTGAAGGGAACACAAGCAAAAGACAGGAGTTGTCACCTGAAGTTCCAAATAGCATAGCACTATATTGTAAATTGAAAGGGGCGGGGGGGGGGGGGGTTATACCTTGTTTCCTGTTTCATTATGAAAATATTCTACCAAAGAAAACTTGTGCAAGTGGATAAAGCTTTCAGAAGACTTTATATTTGTGTAAAATGTGTATTTCTACAGTAGCCGGTACACAGTGTTGATCTGAAACCGGCAGGTCGGCACCCCCAGTTAATTAAAGGTCCTATTGATAACATTTTTATGCAGACAAATAATTACAGAAAAGAATACATCCACAGAGCTTTTAAAAAGGTGCGGGAAACAGTTTCGCTATTCCTAAAAAATATATTATGATAATAATAATTACATTTTTAAAATGTTCCTGCTTCTAACAAGGTTTGTGAGCCAATAGTATAACGAAGTTGGTATCACGTGGTATCTCTCTCACGATGCAGGTTGTGCAACGAACTGGCAACCACTTGAGGGAGCATGTGCTTCGAGCAACAGCGGGGTTGTGTCTTGAAGGCAATGGGGGGGGGGAGTGTGACACCTAGTGGCTGAATGTTATCAATAGCATCTTTAATAACCCAAATCGATACAAACATTATTTTCTTTTTGTTCGACTTAGAATTATAGCTAGAATCGCTTTAGTATGTACGTGCACACCAAGTATGCACACACGCACCAAAATATAAGTTGACCGGAAACGTCACAAGGAGTAAACAAGACCCACTAGAGCAAGTTCAAGTATTTTGTTTTCGGGTACACAGAGAAACACAACTAAAACTCAGTACTGAAAAGCTTACGGCACCGGCAAACCAAACATACTAACCTATACACCTGTAAGCCCTAACTAACATGACATCAGCTCTAAACTACATAGAACTATACACCATGATAACCTTATACGTAGCAATATAATTAGAAAAAATAAAAATACATAGAATAGTACTAGTACCAAAAATACAAATATCAGTCCACTATGAGTGGACAACAAATAGTAAGTTATCTAGCAGCATGTGGTGTATATAACAATAATTACAAAATATTACAGAGTAACTGTTAATAGGCAGTCACACAGTTACTCTGTAATACAAAATATTAGAGTAACTGTTAGAAGGCAGTCAGAGGCTGTTCAAGAGCCTGATGGCTCCGTTCAACTACCTCAGCTGGCCTGCTGATACGGCCATCACTAGGAGGATGCAATGGTTTCTCAGCTAGGTCCCAACTCTTTTCTGTTTTGGCGCCGCAGTGGTGGAACAAACTCCCTGCCGCTGTCAGGACAGCAGAGTCACTCTGCAGCTTCCGCAAGATCCTCAAGCCTCATTTGTTCACAGTTCACTTGGACTCTGTGTAATGATATCAGCAAATAGGGATAGTATTTGCCTGTTTGATTATTATGCCTGACCAGCAGAACAATGCGCTGCAAGCTAGGAGAATGCTGACGCAGGTACAAGGAGAGAGCCAAAGAACCTGTACCTGTAATAAGTGCCTCCCGTTAAGTTGTTAACATATGTGATATACTTTTAGTAAAGAACATTCTCTTTCACAAGGTGTGTTTATTGAACCCGCATAGAAAACACAACATGGTGTCAGAAGTGGTTTGGAAGAGAATCGAAACTGAATGAGGAACGGCCGTGCCGAATGTCAAGTAAGCTAGACCAGCGTTACTTACCATTGAGAATAGCTAACAAAGCGAAAATGAAAGGTTTACATCCACCGGCAACACTTCAGTTGACAGGTAACGTGGCTGAAAATTGGAAGAGATTCAATGTTCAAAATTAACGCTTTGAATTATATTTAGCTGTAATTGAAGCTGACAAGAAAAGTGAGAAAATGCAAGCGTCTGTGCGCTGGAAGTATATCATAACTTCACATTTGCTACTGAGGGAGACAAGATGGAGCTGGCTAAGATAATGGAACAGTTTGAGGCTTATTGCATACCGAAATGTAATGTGACGTTTGAGAGGCACAGATTCTTCACGTGTGTAGCGAAAACAGGATAGACTATTGATCAGTATGTGAATGAATTGAGAAACAGAAGCAAAACGTATGAATTCGGTGGACTGACAGAATCCCTGATAAAAGACAGAATTGTGTGTGGTATTCCAGATAATGGTCTGAGAGAGAGGAAGCTAAGAGGGCAAGATCTAAACCTGGGGAAAGCTATAGCACTGTGTAGGGCCGCAGAGGCTGTGAAATCACAGGCAAAAGAGCTGATCAGTGACGGGAGCTGCAATGTGGATGCAGTGAGAAAAGACGCAAACAAATTATTCAAACAAAAGAGCGCCAATTTGAAAAAAGGGATGGGACAAACAAACAAAAACAGAATGGGCAATCAAAAGTCCTGTAGTCGATGTAGTACATAAAATCCACCTAAGTGTCCAGCATATGGAAAAATATGCAACAACTGCAATAAAAACAACCATTATGCTTGTTGCTGTAAGAACCAAGCTCAACAAGGCATGAATATGACGTAGATGAGTTCTATGTGGATGCTGTAAATGAGAATAAACAAGAAAAAAAAGGTTGGATGATGACGCTAAAAGTGAATGACATACACATTCCATTTAAATTGGATACTGGAGCACAAGTAAATGTGATGTCAGAGATTGATGTCAAGAAAATAAGACCCAGACCAAAGATAAATGGAGCTAAAGTGAAAGTGCCAGGTTACTCAGGTGCTAACATACCAGTGAAAGGAAAATGCATCGTCAAAGTGACACAAAAGGACAAAGCGCACACACTAGCATTTATTGTGGTACCAAAGCATGTGCAGGCCATACTAGGGTTATCAGCCTGTGAGAGACTGAACCTGGTGAAGAGAGTCCTCGTTGTGGAAAGCAAAGGAGAGACCGATTATGAAGAACTCATGAAAGAGTACCAAGACCTATTTCAAGGTCTAGGCTGCGTTCCAGGAGAGCACATGTTCAGAGTAGACAAAAATGTGCCACCAGTCATACATCCATGCAGAGGAGGACTTCCGGTATGAGCAGTGCCATGTAAAGACGTAGTTTTGCTGGGCTCCCCACGGGACTTTTTTTGTTCAATCTCTCTTTTTAAAACCACTCTCTACGACCCTACGTGCATCTTTAAACAAGTTAGGTCGACAAGATTTTTCAATTGCGAAGAGGAAAATGCAGAAAAGTCGCCAAGGAAACAAGTCGGAGTCGGAGGCTAACGCTAATGCTAACGCTAGCGCTAGCGCTAGCTCGCCAGATGATACAAACAACGATAGCCAACAGGCAGTGCTGCTGGCCATTGAGTCGTTAAAGCAAGATTTGATGGCAAAAATGGAAGAAAAGGCGACAGTTCAGTCGGCAGAACTCCGGAGCCAGATTGGCCAGATTCAGACCGAACTACGATGTGTGGTGGAACAAGTTGATAAACGAATGGAGGCAGCCGAGAGCTGAGTGTCTGAGCTAGAAGCTGAGGTTAGCGGTCGCTCTGACTCGTTTGCCGCTATGGAGGCAGATGTCAGCGGGATGAAAAAAGAACTGGCCACACAGAGACCGCTGCGAGGACTTGGAGGCGAGATCACGGCGTTGCAATGTACGCATAACTGGAGTAAAGGAAGGCCGTGAACATGGGAAACATCCGTCTTAGTTTGTAGCTAACCTGCTTAAAGAAGCTCTGACTCTCGAGAAACCCCCGACCATAGACCGGGCACACCGCACCCTCCGCAGTAAGCCGACGCAAGACAACCTCCCTCCTCGGGCGTTTGTGGTAAAGTGCCATTACTTCTCAGAAAAAGAGTCGCTTCTGAAGAAAGCCATGGAGATGAAGTCAGTGACTACCACAGACGGCGACCATATCCGAATCCTGCCGGATTATACCCAGACCGTGAGTAAACAGTGGGCAGCCTTCACCGAGGTGAGAGGGTTGCTTCGGGGCTGTGAGGGTGTTCGCTACGGCCTGAGATACCTTGCGATACTAAGAATAACCACAGCGGATGGAAAAGAGGCAAGTTTCAAGGATCCAAAGCTGGATAAGGAGTTTGTTTTAAAGAGATGCACGAAGCCGCATAATGTAAGTGTTTCGGACTGCTTAATTCCACTACTTGAAAGACTCTGATTTCCTCGCTGTCTACACACGCTCAAAGAAGAGTGAAAGTGCGGAGGCAAGTTTGAATCTCTTATTATGGGGATCCAATTAGGTGGGACACCTTTATTTTTTATTTTCATGGTACTTTGTGTCTAACCCTAACCCTAACCCTAACTTTCTATTTGGAATATTTTGATATTCTTGTCGATGAGTGAAAAAAAACCATTTACATGGTTACATGCTTACACCAAGGACAATATATGTCAAAATGTATGGGTTGACTTTTGTTAACATAACATTTTGTTTTGTTAACATACTACATTATCAGCATATTCAGCTTTAATAGCTACATTCTGAGAGTTAAGATATTTATTGAGTTCTACATGTGTTCCTGTGGGGAGCTCACATGGTAAGCAGTTTAGGAGAAGAGGGTGACTGGAAGAGCAGGCAGTCTCCATGCGAGAGACAAGCAATGCTGTGTTCATGTTTTTGTTTTGTTTGCAATGTTTAAGATTGTTAGAATTACATGTTGCTTAATGTTTTTTGAATGTGTGTTTTTGAATGTGTGTTCAGGTACTCCCCCTGACCCCCCCCCCCCCCCCCCCCCCCCCCTTCCTCTTTTTCTTTTCTTTTTCTTTGGCTGTCACTCCATCATCAAGTTCAGGGAACCTCAATTGCAGTATTTTCAGAACCACCAACAACAGGTCATAGAGATGAGGCAGTGGCATTATGTGAAAGGTCAACTTGATGGCGTGGGATAGAAGTACAGGCAGGGCTGACACCATATCGGTGAGTTGGAATGTAAGGGGATTGAATCAACCGGTTAAGCGAAGTAGGGTATTTTCTAATTTAAACAAATTAAAAGCTGAAATAGTATATCTACAGGAAACCAACCTGTTAAATAAGGACCAAGCAAAACTCCGCAGAGGAGGATTCACGCAAGTTTTCCACTCTGATTTCGGTCACAAAAGTAGGGGGGTGGTTATTCTCCTGCATCAAAATGTGCTGTTTGAAGAGTCTAACATCATAAGGGACAAAAAGGGTCGCTATGTAATCATTCAAGGGAAACTGTTCAATAGGCCGGTGGTGCTGGCAAATATCTATGCCGCCAATTGGGATAATGTTGACTTTTTCAGGAATCTTTTTTCACTTCTACCGGGTCTGGATTCACATGATTTAATACTGGGGGGAGATTTTGGAGTTTGGTGTTTTGGATCCGAAGCAAGACCACTCCAGTACAAAGAACACTTCACTTAGCAAATCGGTGCGATGCATTAATACTTTTCTTCAAGCCTATGGAGTCACTGATCCCTGGAGATTTAAATATCTATCATCCAAACAGTTCTCTTCTCCCCAGTACATCAAACCTACTCCAGAATTGATTATTTTTTAATAGACCAAAAATTACTACCCATGATTACTCAAGTAGAATACAATAGTATAGTCATTTTGGACCATTGCCCAGCACTCTTGAAGCTTCGGTTTCCAGAAAACATACTTCCTAAACGTACATGGTGCCTTAACTCAAGATTACTTGCTGATAAAAAAAATGTGTTGATTTCATTAACACACAGATAGACTTATTCCTAGTAACTAATGAGTCTCCTGAGATAAGCTATTGCACGCTGTGGAAAACCATGAAAGCGTATCTAAGAGGACAAGTGATATCCTTCGAAAATAAAAAGAAATCCAAAAGGGTTACGGAGTTGATCAACAGGATTAAAGTGGTGGATCAACTACACTCAACATCACCCTCTGAGAACCTTTACAGAGAGAGAATTTTGCTTCAGGCAGAATTTGCTATATATCTTTATTTAAAAGCTTGTCATAATCTCTATGAATACGGGGAACATGCCAGTAAACTATTGAGCCACCAACTTAAACAGTCAGCAACGGCTGGTTTTATATCTGCGATAAGGGACGGGGAAGGTAATATACAGTAGTTACAGACCAAAGGGACATTAATGCTCAATTTAAGTCTTTATATCTCAGAAGCAGGTGACGGGGAGTTGGTGGAGAATTTCTTCAGTAATCTGGAAATGCCCTCCTTAGACGAATCAGACAAACCAGAATTGTAAAGGAATATAACCCAAACGGAGATTAATAGCGCAATTTAAAAAATGAAACCAGGAAAGGCGCGTGGCCCTGACGGGTTTCCAATAGAATTTTTTAAAACATTTGGTCCTAAATTAATACCATTACTATCGAAGGTATTTGAAGAGGTCCTGGTTAAAAAATGTCTTCCCCAGACTATGACACAGGCTTCCATCTCTTTATTATTAAAAAAGAATAAAGATCCGCTACTATGTGAGTCCTACCGTCCAGTCAGCTTATTATGTTGCGACTATAAAATTCTAACCAAGATATTGGCTGGCAGGCTTGAGAAAATTATGCCTAAACTGATTCATCCAGATCAGACAGGCTTTATTGTAGGCAGACAACTATCAAGCAATCTTCGCAGAGTATTCAACATTATATACCAACCTAACAATGTTGAGACAGAGCTAATACTGTCATTGGATGCACAAAAAGCGTTCGACAGGATTGAATATAACATCCTGTTCACCGCGCTAGAGAGGTTTGGCTTTGGTCCTACTTTCTGTTCATGGATCAAAATTCTTTATATGGCACCTCAAGCCTCAGTAAGAACAAACAAGATAATATCGGACTATTTCCCTCTCACCCGGGGAACAAGACAAGGGTGTCCCTTGAGCCCCCAGATATTTGATATTGCCATCGAGCCCTTGGCAATAATGTTAAGGAAGACCACTAATCTGGTAGGAGTGCGAAGGGCAGGACATTCACATAAAGTATCACTTTATGCGGACAACCTTATCCTTTTTCTCTCAGACTCATGTACTACTATACCAATTGCCCTTGAGCTCATCACCAAGTTCGGGCGAATTTCAGGATATAAGCTAAACTTAACTAAAAGTCTCTTGTTCCCCATAAATGACAAAGTACGCCAGATGTCATTCCAGGACTTTCCTTTCACTGTTAGTAAGGATAGCTTTACTTACTTGGGTGTTTGTGTCACTTACAAGTATAGGGATCTTTTTGACAGCAATTTCAATATGGTGTTTAACAAGGCCAAACAGGACATGGAGGGATGGTCAACCCTCCCATTGTCACTTGCTGAAAGGATCAACTCTGTAAAAATTACTATCATGCCCAGATTTTTATTTCTGTTCCAAGCAATACCAGTCTTTATCCCTAAATCCTTTTTTAAGGACTTAAATATGCGCATATCTACTTTTATTTAGAATAAAAAAGTACCCCGAATACGGAAGGAATATTTGGAAAGACAAAAAGAAGATGGCGGGTTATCTCTACCCAATTTTCTCTATTATTATTGGGCGGCCAATATCCATAAACTGATGTTCTGGGTCTCTGATGTATCAGATGATGACTCTCCAGTCTGGTGCCGGATGGAACAGTATTCGAGTAATCCAGTTTTGCTTCGCTCTTTAATTTGTTCCCCACTACCCCTAAGTAAACATTGTTGGACAAACAACCCAATAATTTTTGGCTGCCTGAAGATATGGTCACAGTTTAGGATTTGCTTTAAACATAAACAAGCTCTTGTCACTGCCCCTATTCTAGCAAACATCATTTTTGCCCCATCTCTCACAGACCCATCTTTTCAATTGTGGCATAGGAGAGGGATTAAATGTGTGATGGACCTTTTTAAGGAAGGGCACTTCCTTTCCTTTGAACAGCTAAAGAAAGACTTCAGTATCCCTCAGTCACATTTCTTTAGATACCTACAGGTGCGGTGTTATGTTAAAACACACTTCTCTTTAACAACCCCTCAGAGTACATGGATAGATGAATGTTTGAACATGGACCCAGTTGACAGAGGTGTGGTATCTGTGTTATATGATAATATCCAGAGGGTGGCCGTCATATCACTTAACCGTTTAGCAAGGCTGTGGGAGGAAGAATTAAGAACCACCATTTCAGATGTTAACTGGCAGGCAGCAATTACATTGGTACACTCTTCGTCAATATGTATTCGACATGGGTTGCTGCAATTTAAGGTTCTGCACAGGTTACATTTCTCTGCAAGTAAACTAGCCAAACTCTACCCTGGTTTATACCCAACTTGCATCAGATGCAGGCAGGACCCAGCTAGCCTGAGTCACATGTTTTGGTTATGCCCGAAACTGGCTCTATTTTGGATGGGTATATTTGATACATTTTCATATATGTGTAATAAAGTTATCAGTCCCAACCCATTGACTGCATTATCTCCACTCTATTGGCTCGACGTCTGATACTCCTTAGTTGGAAGAAGGTTACGCCCTCCTCTCATAGGCGATGGGTGGAGGAGGTGATGTCCCATCTCAAACTTGAACAACTTAAATACACGGCCCGGGGCACTATCCATAGATATTATAAAGTTTGGCAACCATTTCTATCGTATTTCGAGGATGAACTCCCTTCCCTCAATAGTGTAGCCTAAGTTAACGCCCCCCCCCCCCCCCCTTTTTGATGTAACTCTGTATGCAGTTATGTGTGTATGCATATGTGTATGTAGGCATGTATAGCTACTTTGTGTATACTGAGTAATTTCTCTGTTTTATTCTCTTGATTTTTTATTGATTTTTTATTTTTTTTTAAATGTATTTATTATTATTATTATTATATATATATTTTTTTTAAATATATATTTAGTTAGTTTTTATTACTATTATTTTCTTTTCCCCTTGTCCGGGGTATTGAGTACTGCTGTGAGTGTATAATGTGAAAATCAATAAAAATTAGGGATGTCCGATATTATCGGCCCACCGATATTATCGGCCGATATTGGCATACAAAATCAATATCGGAAAATATCGGTATCGGTTTTTAAAAAAGCTCAAAATGACTAAAGTGGCCTATGGCATGTTATACCTTGTTGGAAAGCTCTAATTGTCCTGAGTCGAATGCAAGCGACCATTTTCTGTTAGTACAAAGACAGTGTGAAATAAATAAACACTTTGTTTGAAATAATTTCAGACATCTGTTATGTTTCAAGTGAGGACGTGGTTTGATGACATCATCAAACGCGCCGCGCCGTCTCAATAACAAGCCTGGGCATGTGCGGCCGTGTAGTAGGATGCTAGTTGTAGCTGTAGTTATGTCGGTGGTTTGGAATTATTTCAAAGTTTCTACGTTGCCTGAAATTAGTTTTGGTGTAAAATACGGCCGCATATATCGGTATCGGTATCGGTTGATATCGGTATCCGAAATTAAGAGTTGAACAATATGGGTTATCGGTAAAAAAGCCAATATCGGACATCCCTAATAAAAATATTTGAATAATAATAATACATCCATGCAGAAAGGTCCCATTTGCTTTTCAAAAGCAACTGAAAGCAGAGTTGGACAAGATGGAAAGCCTGAACGTAATACAGAAAATAGATGAGCCGACTGAGTGGGTGAGTTCCCTCATCGCTGTGGAAAGGGTTAGGGTTAGCATTTGGTATTGCCTCACCTCCTGAAGTGTATCACAAAACCATCCATATGATCTTTGATGTGGGGGGGGATACCTCAATGGATGACATCATAGTATGGGGCACCACGAGAGCTGAGCACGACGAGAGACTGAAGGCAGTGCTGGAAGCAACAAGGAAAGCAAACCTGAAGCTTAATAGAGAGAAATGCCAGCTTGGTGTGACAGAGTTGACATTCGTGGGAGACATTGTCAGCAGTAAAGGCATAAGACCAGATCCCCGAAAGGTGTCTGCCATCGAAAATATGCCAAGGCCACAATGCAAAAAGGACATGCAGATGTTTAATGGGATGGTCAATTACATGGGTAAATTCATATCCAACCTCTCAGAAAAGATGGCCCCCCTAAGACAACTAACTGAAAAGAACAGAATGGGAATGGAATCATGAGCTTGAAAAGTCATAGAGTGATCTGAAGAAACTGCTTGTAGAGGAACCGGTTCTGAGGTTTTATGACCCAGCGAGACCCATCAAGATATCATCAGATGCTTCACAGAGTGGGCTTGGTGCTGTTCTTCTACAAAAATATGATGACTGGCAACCTATAGCATATGCATCGCGCTCAATGACAGACGTGGAGATGCGATATGCGCAAATAGAAAAAGAGCTACTCAGCATCACATACACCTGTGAGAGAATTCATCAGTTTGTGTCAGGACAAGCAATCAGTCAGTGCGTTTACATGACACTCAAGAAAGTCGACTTTTTGGCTTAACCCAACAATGATTGGATTACTAAGATGCATGTATACACCTTAATCAGGCTAAAATCGGTTCGAGTCGACTCTCTCATTATCAGGTTAAGACCCCTAGATTATGCGATTCATAGCCGACTAAGCGTGCATGTAACCAGTCGGATTGGATTATCCGTTGAATTGCGTTCTGCGCATGCTCGAGATCTTTTCCCGGGGCCGTGAACCGGAAGTAGAAGGAGACGATAGTCTTGTTGTTGTTGTTGTTGTTGTTGTCGCCGTCGGATAAGGGATAACGAGGAACGGCGATTTATTTAAAAAGGTGGCGCTATAAGAATTGTGTCCCGGCCGCGGGAGCGCGCATGGCATTCATTAAAGGTGGAAGCACGCGGACACTATGCTTCCATTTCACCTAAGGCTGAATTAAAAGTACATGTTTTTCTAAATGTGGGTCATCAACGAGGTTGTAAAGTAGTGACTTCGGGCACATCTGTCAAAATAAATGTTTTTTTCTCCCGACGTGTTTACGACCTTTATTCATTCATTCAGGGCTGTTCTGGTGGGAGAAATATGTTTTCAGTAGACAGCTGTCAACTAACTTTGGGTCGGCGATTTATTTAAAAAGCTGGCGCAGAAGATGGAGGAAGCCGGTGCCGTGCCTATAGGAGTGTATCTTCATCAACGTGCATTCAGTACACACTACGCTTCGATTTAACCCAAGGCTGAATTAAAAGTCCATGTTTTTCTAAATGTTGCTCATCAACGAGGTTGTAAAATAACTACGGTCTTTATTCATTCATTGCGCCGCGGCCGAACTGACGGCGGCATTCTCTGATATATGAATCTTACAGACTGCGTCGGGTTCTCCGACTCTCTGGTCCACAACAAGTAAAGACTCCTAGTCGGGTTTATCTCGCCCATGGGGAAAAGGAATTGGGGGAAATTAACTTTGGCTTTGACTCTCTGAAGTCCAGACTGAAACGCGACATGGAGGAGAAAGCGATGTTTCAGCTGACAGCTGTCAGTTCACTTCGGGTCCATATCGTTTCTCCGACGCTCCGCTGTTCCTCTCGGTCGTATGCGGACCGCTCCGCGGACGACCGAGTCGGCATACGACCGAGAGGAACAGTGGAGCGGCGGAGAAATGATTATCACCCGAAGTGAACTGACAGCTGTCTGCTGAAACATCGCTTTCTCGAATGAGTTTGTTGTTGCTGGTGACGTAAAGGGGTCAACCGGTGGCTCTACTACCACTAGTTGAAATGGGCACAGCGCCACCTATCGTACCGGGGTATGACATGCTCCGGCCAATGAATCGGATTACTCGCCGCCATGTATACGCGGACAATTGCAGTTGACCAGTTGCGGAGCATAGACGAGCAATGACTTTAATCGATTTATTCTGTGCATGTAAACGTACTGAGTGTAGAGACTGATCACAAGCCCTTGATTGCATTGTTCCAGAAGCCACTAAATGACTGTCCATGTCCAATACAACGAATGATGATCAGGCTGCAACGCTATGCACTTAATGTTGCATACAGCCCGGGTAGGCTGATGTATACAGCAGACACGTTGTCCAGAGCTGCTGACCCAAGGGAGCCTGCGAACACCAAAATGGAGGAAGATGTGAACGCCTAAGTGGACTTGATCACAAGTGCACTGCCCATAGCAGATGCAAAGATGAAGCTCATACGGACTGAGACTAATAAGGATGAAACACTAAAACAACTGAGGAAAAGCATCTTGGATGGATGGCCCAATATGAAGCAAGACTGCTCACCTGAAATGGAAAGGAAAAGGAAGTAAAATAGTCATCCCAATGAGCCTGAGGAGAGAGATGCTACAAAGGATACGCAAAGGACATCTGGGAATTGAAAAGTGTAAGAAAAGAGCCCGCGAGGTGATGTTCTGGCCGAGGATAAATCAAGATGTGACAATGAAGTGTCAAACTGCACAATATGCTGGAAATATCAAGCAAGCCACCCTGCAGAACCAGGGTGTCCGCGGGGTTGTAAAAGGTAGTGAAAGGTAGTAAATGAAATTAGCCCAAATTAAGGCCAGTAAAAAGTAGTAAAAAGTAATGAACGTCATCTGACGAGGTAGTAAATTTTCGAACCCCCATCGAACTTGGCCTATGAGTTTTTCAATTTGTGTAATTTACGTGCAGGCCTATCTCCTCAAATTACTAAAACTTAAGTGGATTTATTTTTATGTTGCGAGTAGGACTCGCGCGCGCGACGAACCTCTCGCGCGCGCTGACTCAAACTTGGTACCCGCACCCGCAGGCATGCAAACTAGTCACCTTTTTGAAGACAAAATGTACCACTTGTGTGATTCGTGGAGATCCGTTGAGAAATGTTTTTTAGGGGGGGGGGGAGAGGCGAGCGGGCAGAGAGAAGACGCAGCATTCTGTCAGGCGGCACGACAAGCGGGCGCACTCCCGTGTGACGCTTCCGTGCTCGTCGAACGCATGCGCGCGCTCGTGGGAGCCGTTGGAAGAGTTGAGAACTGTTTACATCTTTTTGAGTTGAAAAATCTGAATGGTGCTCCTCCGCCCGTCACTTCACACGGGGAGCGCAAGGTGAAGCCGCGCGGCCAGCCGACAGCGCGAGCGGAAAGTCTTTAAAGAGCCGGACGCGTATTTGTCCTCCTTTTTGAGAGCGCAATAGTAACACACCGCGCCCCCCCCGTCGGTCGTAGGTCCGCGGTGTGTTACTATTGCGTGCACCCCCCCCCCCCCCCCGTAGGTCCGCGGTGTGTTACTATTGCGCGCACCCCCCCCCCCCCCGTCGGCCGGAGTGTTACAATCGCGCGCGCCCCCCCCCCCCCCCCTCCCGCCGGCCGTAGGTCCGCGGTGTGTTACTATTGCGCGCACCCCCCCCTCCCGCCGGCCGTAGGTCCGCGGTGTGTTACTATTGCGCGCACCCCCCTCCCGCCGGCCGTAGGTCCGCGGTGTGTTACTATTGCGCGCCCCCCCCCCCCCCCCCCTCCAGCCGGCCGTAGGTCCGCGGTGTGTTACTATTGCGCGCACCCCCCCCCCCCCTCCCGCCGGCCGTAGGTCCGCGGTGTGTTACTATTGCGCCCCCCCCCCCCCCCCCTCCCGCCGGCCGTAGGTCCGCGGTGTGTTACTATTGCGCGCACCCCCCCCCCCTCCCGCCGGCCGTAGGTCCGCGGTGTGTTACTATTGCGCGAGAGCCTCAGCCAATCCTCAAAAAAAAAACCCAGATGGATATTAATATTCGTTTTTTGGAGGATGGTTGTGTCAGGTGTCTCTCTCTCTCTGTGTTGGCCAGTTGTTGTGTCCAGTGAAGTATAATTACCTCATTAAATGTTGTTATTACAGTGTAAAGTTGCACTTTATTATTATCTAGTTTCTTCCTCTTTTTTCAAGGCCCCAATTGAACAACTTAGAAATTTGGTTGAAAGATATTTCATTACTTTACTCGTCACTTTACTTCACACTTTACGCTGCTACAGTTGCAGCTTGAAGTCGTGCTGGTAGTAAAAAATATTGTGAAGGTAGTAAAAAAAAAGGTAGTAAAAGGTAGTAATTCAACTTAAGAATTTCTGTATACACCCTGAGAACCACTAAAGCCACACCCAGCACCAGACAGACCATACGAGAAGGTAGGTGCTGACTTATTCGCATGTCAAGGGAAAGACTATCTTGTAGTCACAGACTATTACTCCCTGTATCCGGAAGTCTGTAGACTGCACTCCACCACTGCAGACGCAGTGATAACATGCATGAAAGCTATATTCGCTAGACATGGCGGGGCAAGTGAGGTCTTCACAGACAATGGCCCACAATTTTCCAATGCAAGATTCCAAACCTTTGCCAAAGAGTGGGACTTTGTCCACACAACATCAAGCCCACACTTTCCACAGTCCAATGGACTAATGGAAAAATCAGTCCAGACAGTGAAAAGACTGATGCACAAGGCACAAGACAGTAAAACTGACTTCTACCAGAGCCTGCTGGTATATGGCACAAGCCACTCGAGTGTGGTATGTCTCCAGCCCAACTTCTTATGGGACGTCTACTAAGATCAAACCTACCCATCCTGGAGAACCTCCTGAAGACAAAAGAGGGGGTAAAAAGTAAGTATGTTCAAATAACAACAGAAAGAAAAGCAAAAGTTCTACTATGACAGAGGAACATGAAACCTACCTGAACTACACACTGGTGACCAAACATGGAACAAACACATGGACCGTTCTCAGCCAAGTCCAGCCAAGATCGTATACCATTCAGACAAGATCTTCTCATAGGACCAGCCACAGCAGGTCAAGGAACTGATACTGTTGAACAACCTGATTACACAGCTGAGAACCCATCATCTGAGACAACCGCTCAGATTCAAGGCCTCCAGAGAGACTAATTGAGAAAATTTAAGGACTCTTGTTATTGTAGAGAGTAATGTTAAATTATAGTCTCTCTTGAAGTGCAGGTTAGGTAGTTCATGCACAGAACAAGGTTAAAAATATTGAGAATGATAACCTAGTTAATTAAAGGTTAGTTACAATACAGAGTATTACAAGGATACATATTGTTTGATAAAGTAAAAGACTTTTAGTTTAAGCAAGAGAGATGTAATAATATCAGCAAATAGCGATAGTATTTGCCTGTTAGGAGAATGCTGACACAGGTACAAGGAGACAGCAAAGAACCGGTACCTGTAATAAGTGCCTCCCGTTAAGTTGTTAACATACGTGATATACTTTTAGTAAAGAACATTCTCTTTCATCAATGTGTGTTTATTGAACCCGCATAGAAAACACAACACTCATAGCCTCGCTCCCCTACCCCCTCCCCTTAAAAAAAGGGATAGCTGAACCTAGTATTCATGTTGCACTTAAAAACTTGTTCTTCTGTACTGTACTGTAAAACTTCTGTACCAACAGTGATACATTGCTGTTTTTCTTTCGACTGACAAATGTACTTATTGTAAGTTAATTTGGACAAAAGTATCTGCTAAATGCTAAATGTTGAGATGCTGGTGCTCTAGTGCGACATCTTGTGGCTAAATATATTGTCTATAGCCCCTTTAAGAGAAAGGTTGTTTTCCTGGCACCACATGATGATGAGGCCCACAATGGTTGTGAGCAATCTTGACTTTTGGTGTTTGACCTGTGTGTTGCCACACGGTTATGGGTG
The DNA here is from genome assembly GCA_030340625.1 of Merluccius polli. Lineage (NCBI taxonomy): Eukaryota > Metazoa > Chordata > Actinopteri > Gadiformes > Merlucciidae > Merluccius > Merluccius polli. The sequence continues at coordinate 37,202 of JAOPHQ010003436.1, forward strand.
AACAGGAAGGGGCTGAGCATGCAGCCCTGCGGGGTTCCTGTGTTGGCAATTAGTGTGGAGGAGATGTGACTGTCCTCTCTCACTACCTGGCATCTCTCCATCAGGGAAGTTGAAGATCCATCTGCGGGGGGGTGTTCAGCCCCAGGTCATGTAGCTTGTTGAAGAGTCTGGCAGGGATAATGGTGTTAAAAGCTGAGCTTTAGTCTATGAACAGAATCCTCATCCTCCTAGGCATTCCCCTTGTCCAGGTGGGAGAGGGCTGTGTGCACTGTAAGGGTGACGGCGTCATCCGTAGATCTGTAACTAAACTGCAGTAAGTCGAAGGTGGTTGGTAGCAGAGAGCAGATGTAACATTTGACTAGCCGCTCGAAGCACTTCATGATGACTGCGGTCAGTGCTACAGGCAGTAGTGGTTCAGGCTGGTAATGGTGGGCTTCTCAAAATTTCGTCCTGATAATCAAGGGAGTTTTTTCTTGCCCTTTGGGGGGCTAGGTTTAGGGGGTGTCATAAATGTATGGCCTCTGAAGCCCTGTGAGACTGTAACTGTGATTAAGAGCTATACAAATACAATTGACTTGACTATTGAAAGTGAGAGAACACTACTGTCCTTGCCCTCAGGTATCGCCATTGAAGGTGGGGCTCAGTCTCTCGAAACGAGCATAGAAGGAGCTCAGTTCAAGTGGTAACAAGGCAGAGCACTGGACCTCGCTGCTGCTCCTTCCTTCCTTTGGAGTCTGTGATGTATCTGAGTCCACTCCACATGGTAGTAGGAGCTGGACTCCAATTTGACCCTGTACGCCCTCTTTGCATGCCTGATGTTTCGATATCACACCCTGAACTCTTCATATCTGCGGGGATATAATCCATGGCTATCTGCCAATCCGCCATGGCTATCTGCCTAGCACTGCTGGTTCTTTGGAAGTGATGCAGGGCTCATCTCTCTGACCCCTAGCACCGAGGTGCTGAATCCCTGTGGTCACTAAAGATCGCTGTATGAGTAGGGTGCTAACCCCGGTGTCCTGGCCAAATTCCCACCCTGGTCAGGAAGGGAAAGCAGGGTTTGGCTCAGGCTGTGTTCAGCAGGGGAGGAGAACTGCTGACCTGGATTGGGGATATTGTCGGGCAGTGGAAAGAGCACTTTGAGGAGCTCCTGTACCCGACCAACATGTCCTCTGGGGAAGAGGCAGAGTCTGAAGACTTGGGGGAAGCCTCACCCATATCCTTGGCAGAGGTCTCAGAGGTAGTCAGGAAGCTCCTCAGTGGCAAGGTGCCATGTGTGGGTGAGATTCGCCCTGAGATGCTGAAGGCTTTGGACATTGTTGGGCTGTCTTGGCTGACACGCCTCGTCAGTGTCCACTGTAGCGGGTACAGTGCCTGTGGAGTGGCAGACCGGGATGGTGGTTCCCATTTTCAAAAAGCGGGACCAGAGGGTGTGCTCCAAATATCTGGGTATCAAATTGCTTGGCCTCCCCGGGAAAGATTTTTCCAGGGAGTTGGAATGGAGGCTCCAAGATCCAGGAGTAACAATGCAGATTACGTCCTGGCCGTGGAACAGCTCTTTACTCTTGCAGGGTTGCTGGGGGTAGGGGTGGTCATGAGATTTTGCCCATCCAGTCTACATTTGTTTTGTGGACTCCGAAAAGGCTTACGACCGTGTCCCCCGGGGAATCCTGTGGGGGGTACTGCAGGAGTATGTGGTACTGGGGCCGTTGTGACAAGCAGTCTGGTCCTTGTATAACCAAAGTGAGAGCTGTGTCTGTATTCTCAGCACAAAGTCAAAAACGTTTTCAGTGGGGGTACCTCCAGCATCTCCAAGTCTGAGGCCATGGTTCTCTGCCAATCCATCTCTTCTTCTTTGTTGAATGAGTGCATTGCTGCCTCCTACCACGCATTTTGTCGCCACCAAATGGCGTATATTATTTTATTATTCAAGCGGAAATGAAAAGCCCATAGAGATATACTAGAGTGCGTCAAACATCTTGGTCGATTTAGTTTGCCTGGAACACGGCAAGGAATAGTCAGTCTGTATTGTTTTGATTTCTTATTCTACAACAATGTATTTGGTCTTCAAACGGATATGATGTACGTGTTTATTTGCATGTAGAGCGGGGAAGTGAGATCCGATCACAAGTGGTCACTGGAGACGCATAACGCCAGGTGTGAACTGACGTACTTAGAGTTGTCCACTTGTGATCAGATCAACCAAGACCCATGTTAATGCCAGGTGTGAACAGGGTTACACCTGGGTTAACCCTAACCCAATGGAGCACCATACGTCCACATGCGCCAGACACGAAAATATGAACAACATTGTTTCCATTTGTTTTCGACAAACGTCAAGCTCTATTGCAATTGCTTGCTTTTAAATAAAAATGTGTGCAGTTATATGTGTATAAATACAATTAATAACATGTTCAATGTCTCCATTCTGGTTGACAACATTCAGAACTGCTTGTCCATGCCGTTAATAGGCCCGCTTTGTGCGTGTGCTTTAAACATTTTATATTTTTAAGGCTCATTATTACGGTTTCGTATTATCTGTAAAGTAGCACAATGTTAACAGTGTTTCATTTTCTGATGCCCCCAAAAAATACATTGATAGTGCGACGATTAGTCGACTATCAGCTTGAAATGGCGACTTGAAGAGTCGACTAAGAAAATCTTTAGTCGGGGGCAGCCCTAGAGATCGCAGATACATGTGGCTGAAATTAGTTTCCTCTGTAGGGTGGCTAGGCTCAGCCTTAGAGATAGGGTGAGTTGCTCAGACATCCGGAGGGAGCTCGGAGTAGAGCCACTGCCTTCTGCGAAAGGAGCCAGCTGAGGTGGTTTCGGCATCTGATCGGCCAGGAGGCCATTCCCTTTTCCGGGCATGTCCAACTGGACTGGACTATGTAGACCCAGAACTCGCTGGAGGGATTATATATCTCATCTGGCCTGGGAACACCTCGGGATCCCCCAGGAGGAACTAGAAAGCATTGCTGAGGAGAGGGACGTCTGGAATACCTTGCTTAGCCTGCTGCCGCTGCAACCCGGCCCCGGATAAGCGGAAGAAAATGGATGATGGATGGAATTTTTGAATCTTCTTTTTATGAGCACACAATTGTGACTGCATCAACAAAATGAACCTGTACATTGCTATTTAAAGTCTTTCTCTAACACAAGACAGGCACATTTGTAAGGCTGTAGGTACCAGAAATGTGCCAGTTGAATCTAGAGAATGATGTGAGTGGTGGATATGTTGTTTAATGGGGAATTGGGAACAGAATCCCACTTTTAAGTATGGTCACCAACTTAAAAGTATAGTTACTGACCGGATATAACCAACACCGTTACAAAGTAACACGTTATTTTAATCAGATTACTGTTTTTTTGGTAAATAATAACTGCAACACACATTTTTTTAAGTGTATTAATTGGATGATTCGTTATTTTTTTAAATACGCAAGCATTACTGTCACCTAATGTCCATTTTGTTCTGAAAAAAACAACACTTTCTAACTATCTTTGCTGGGCAATGGTGTATGTGTCTGTCTTTGTGTGCGTATATTCAATCGTTGTCAATCAAAATGGTCATGAATCAACAGCTTTCCCGAGAATAGCAACATGTGCGATGAGACATCACGTGTTTTTATTCTTCGTAATGCAAAATAACGCACAAGTAATATTGTACGTAACTAGTTACTTTTAATGCCAGTATTACAATTGTAATCTAAGTTAAAGGTCCTTTAACTTAGATTACAATGTTTTTGCTTTAACGTACCAATATGAAGTAAATGTTGATTGCACAGTGTAATACAGAATAATGACACCATCAGCATTTAGATTGGTTCCCTTAGCTTCCCTATAAGCCTCGCTTTTACTGTGCAATCCTGTCTGCCACTGGGTACGATCTCCCAGGAAAAAATTAAGGCTCCATTTACAGCACAAAGAAAACGCGTCAACCATTGCCTGTGCAACAAAACCAGGAGGAATAGCACTTTTGTTCACCCTGTAGCTATCCCCATTAGCTATCCCCAGTAGTGGAAATGGCGGACAGTGGAACAACCAAAGTAAAGCCAATCTGACAATTATATCTGCATACGCTACGTTTTTGCATTGAGTTTACTACTTGAATAAACTTCATGTCGCGACTCGCCAGGCGATGCACATCATTACAATAACTTTTGCCTGTTCCCAATTTCACTTTACCTCCTCAGTGAACATGCTTCTTTTTTTCTTATTTCCAAAGTGTTGATCGTTTCTTACGTGCAGATTTCCAAACAAATGCATGTCTTGTGTTGTTTGTGGTTGTTAGGCTCTGAGGAAATGGAACGTGATCCAGTTTGTCTTTGCGACAGTGGCGCAAAAATAATACCATTTTGAAACGCTAGGGTGGGAAAAGTTGAAAAGTTGTTTACAGCCCCTTTCAGCAGTGAACACATAATGAGCTTTCAGCCTCTGCTTTGCCAATGTTTTCCTATGGAGTTGAGCGTTGAAGCCCAACCTAACATTTGTTTGTACAGCTTGTATTTTCCACATTGCCCGTATGCAAATAATTTTCCCCAACACGGTTGGTGACAGACTAAACATTCCTTGTATGCGCAAACTTACATAGCAATAAAGCTCTTTATGATTCTGAAAAAAAAGTTTATAACTGAAGTGTAACAGGTTGAAAGATTTTAAACTACCGTTTGTTTGGGTTTGCCAAATGGCGTCTGCCAGACCCCAAAGAGCTGGGAACACGAAGAACACAGGCAAGTGTGCAGGATCAGGATTTGGTCTCCAGAACAACAGAGCCAGAATACAGGAGAGGTTTGTCAGGGCCGCTGCAAAATAACATTTAAAATGAATCTTTTGCAATGTAAACGATAAAGTTAATTAGATAGTTAGAGTAAAGAGCAATTAATACATTTCAGAGAAGTCTGCAGAAATGTGAGCATTTACACAAAAGAAATGTACATCAATTAATGAGAAATTCATTAAACTCAAATTGGTAATTACGAATCAATTGCGTAACAAAGAATAGTGTAAATTTATAGGAATGTGCAATAGTAGACCTATTGATCTATTATTTATTTAGGATAAACTATATGAAATAGAAGTGTGAAGCTCTGAAGACTAAAAATGTCTTTAATAGTGCATTAAATTTGGAAAGATGCCATTTTGAACAAAAATGATATAATTTGTGGAACAAATTACCCAGGAAGAAAAGGGGAGCTCTGCCAGTGTACTCTGCCAACTTTCCAAAGGCAATAGAGAAGACAGAATTGGTGGCTCCGAAGCAGATCATCGTATAGCCAACAAAATGTATTCCCAAGGCACAAGTCACATAGTTCTGGATTGGACAAACGGAAACATTTGAAGTGTGGGAACAAGGCTCAGTTTCAATTTCGTGTTAGATTCTGTTTGTAAAACTATATATATATATATATATATATAGTTTTATAAAACATATTTAAGAAACAAAAATATGAAAATAAATGTTTTGAATATATTTGTTTTCACAACCATCAAGCTCTATTGCAATTGCTTAATTTTAAATAAAGTTGTGTGCAGTTATACAGTGTTGAAATAAAATTAAGAAATCATGTTCAATGTCATAGTTTTCTGATGCTTAATGCACACCTTGATATCCCTTAATAACATAATTAGAAGTAAATTCCGGATTTCTGTTTTCCATCACTTTTAGTTAAACGTGACAATTAGTCGACTATCGGCTTGAAGTGACTACTAAGAGTTGACTAAGAAAATCTTTAGCCGGGCACAGAGCACCAGAGATGGTGCTTGTTTATTGTATTTTTTTGTTACTCTTTAAAGCATCACAACTCCCAGCTGCTGCCACCTCCCCTCCCTGAAATTCATGGGAAATGCCCTAACCTTGGTATACTCCCCGGAGAGAAAGCTCTGCTCGAAACCACTGTACATGGTGAGTGGGATGAGGATAAACAACCTCCGGTCTTTGAGCAGACGGAACGTGGCAAGGAAAGTCTGGCAGAAGGGCTCCCTTTTTCCTCTGAACTTGCTGGTCTGCTCCTGATCAATGTTGTCCAGAAACACAGCCACAATGATCATGGCCAGCACCCCAACTCCTGTGATGGAGCAGAAGGCGATACCGTTTGAGGGGTATAGGGCTTGTACATCGGAATGCATCATGGGATTTTTTGTTGGTGATACCGTAAAATCAACATAAATACCATAAAAAACATAACCGAGGCCAATTAAAACATTGTTTTGCCACGTCCCACGTAAGAAACGCTGTGCACTTTCAAAAACGTCTCCCCATAATGACTAATAATTTCACGATGAATTACTAAACAATTACCAAAAAAGCGGTCATTGCGATGTGACGTCATGATGTACAAGCCCTATATGTGTATGGGCCTCCATAAGGCCAAAACAACGTGTCTGTAATTAGCCAACAGCAGTTGACTGATCCATATCCGTTGAGTACTTTAATTCATTAATTAATTACCAAAACAAATCACAAGACAGAAGTAGATATCAAATAGATGGTGTTACCAATGTAGCATCCCACCAGTGTCGTGACAAGCTTCTGTTCTGGTTTGGGGGTTGTGGTGTTGGGGGTGATTACATCACACGCCATTGCTCCGCAGTACAGCAGCATCTCCTCTGGGATGTCAGCTGTAATGAACAACAAACAAGGTTCACTACAAATGCATGGGCTGAACACAAACTGATTGGACCAAGACAATCTCCCCATTAGTTTTGGCTTGTAATGTTACCGTATTTCGGGTTGTATGAAAGAAGATCATACAGATTGAATGTTTTTCCACACATTTTCCACATGAATGCCAGTTGATTGTGCACACAAAATAAAAGCAATGGCCAAGGGTCATTCTCTTATGATAATCAATCTTTAACTTTCCAAGTCATTTAACCCTGCCTAACCACTTATCTATACATGGACCTTGGCTCTATGAATGTGCTAGTAAATTGAACACCAACTTAAATTGGAAGCCTGTCCAAAGATGAGCGAAGACATGAGGTTGCCCCAGACAGCAGAAGACTGGAAGATGAAGAAGAAGATGCCAAAGTATGTGTTGATGACGTCTGAGCCCTTCTTGCCATCATTGGAAGCCTGCAGGTTCCCAGCAATGGTCAGATAAGTGCACTTGGCTGACCACAGAGGGGAGCCCCCCAAACCCAGGATTGCAGACGTGGGGATGAGTGTATACCTGTTTGAGCAAAGACGGACACATTTCCCCTTTATAAAATGCAATTTGCTCTCTCTGCCTCTTACTTTGTTTGACATACAGCTACAACAAGAATGATCTATTGATTACGTTTGCCACATGGGTGCATACATATTTCAAGTTAAGTATACACATGCCAACTTAGGCAATAAGTCTAATATTCAGCGTAAACAAAACAGTTTAGAAAGAGGCAGACTGAGGCCTATACAGTGATACTCCCATGAACAGGGACAAACAATAAACCCTCTCCCCACCCACAATTCCCAGTGTAGGTTAAACGCACGCACGCACGCACACACACACACACACACACACGCACACACACACACACACACACACACACACACACACACACACACAGCAAATGATGACAATATGTAGAAGTAGTGGAGAAAACAAACTTTTTTTTAAAAAAAGGTAGTAATATCTGCTATTGGTCACTGCCTCCTTTAAAGGGACACTGTGTAGTTTTTTTAGTAATTTATTACCTCAAATCAACGTCTTCATTCACAAATAAGTCCCCATTGGTGTACAATTATCTCTGTCAACAATCTCACTTATCCTCCTGAGCGAAGAATCACTTATCTGAATTTACATAGGACGGGCAAGCTCTATGGAGGCTTCCATGTCCTTCCGGTCTATGAACTGCCGAGAGGGACAAAAAGCACTACGTGGTACAGGTAAGGCTAAACGCGTTTTCACTCAGAGCCAGCGTGACTGTGGAACAGAGAAGGAGCTTAGCGAGACGCGCTTGTCACTTAAAAAACGATATAAACATGAGAACATAATTCACTATCTTGCTCGAGGAGTAATTACTCATACATGCTCACACTAATGATTCAATGCAGTTTGAAGTTTGTTTGAAATAACGTACCCAGTGCTCGAAGTGGGCCTACATTTTACACTTTAGCGTACCGGCACTTTTTCTTGCGTACCGGCACTTGTCACAGGCTGCGGTCGATGGTCCACGGTGGGTTAATATCGCGCACCCCACCCCCCCACCCCCCCCCCCGTCGGTCGTAGGTCTGGGGTGGGTTACGATAGCGCCCCCCCCCCCCCCCCCCCCCCCCGTCGGTCGTAGGTCCGGGGTGGGTTAATATCGCGCACCCCTCCCCCCCCCCCCCCCCCCCCCCCGTCGCTTATATGTGAATAAGGGAGTCACTTATTTTTTTCCACTTCTAGCACTGAACGTACCTCATCATCCGAAACAAAACTTGATGAAGTGGTGTTTGAAGTGAAGGTATGGTTATATGTTAGACCTATCAGATGACCAATGAATTGGGTCACACTAACCTCGGTGCCTTTCTGCTGAAGTAAGACAGAAGCATGAGATAAGCAGAAGCGTGTAATCATAGGAGCGAAACTCCACATGATCAGAATGAGTACATTGTTGGTGACGTGCAGAGTACATGGTGATAATCATATGATAGTAAAGAACAGGCTTGTCTTTGAACATGTAAAGAACAATGGGAGTCAAATAAGACGAGGATGACATGGGGAAACGTAGACAGCCAGCCTTTTTGTGATGACGGTTGCAATGTGTGTATATAACAGCCTGAGATAGAGATATGTGTGCTCAGACTTCGCAAACTGACACACACACACTTTGTTGTTCGGTCAGGGAAACGTAGTGGGACCCAGATATATCTGTAAAAATCTGCACATTATACTGGTGTTAACAATAAAACTGATTATTTCTTAAAGATAAACCACTTCTTCTATCGCTTCATTAACGAACACGCGTGAGTAGGGGTTTCATTTTTTTCCATCATCATCGCTTTGAAACCGCCTCTCACAACAGAAGACATGTTGTTATCATGTTGTCATAGCTTCTTGAATCTTGACTAATACCGCTTGCCGTAGTTCCAACAGGTTGCAACGAACATTTGAAAACGCGAGGCGCTAGAGAGCATATATTCGTTTGAATGCAAAATACAATTTGACCACTAGATGGGGGAAAAAATTACAGTGTCCCTTTAATGACCCTTGGAGAGAGAAACTCAACTTTCCCAGTTTGAGACATTGTAATATTTCCTATAACCAACTCATATTTGAAAGGAAAGACATGTTTTCACTTTAGAAGGATAAGGCATTTTGCTAATAAGGTCACAAATGCTAAAGCTTGTGTGCAATTCTTGAAGGATGGACATCCGAAAAGTGGGAAAGAGCATTTCAAAATTGTGTTTGATTCCACCAATCCAGTTAAAGAAAATATTGTAAATCTGCTTCTGGTTTGCAGTACGTGGCATATATCTATCTACAATCTATGATATGATCTATATATGATTAATTGACAAATCACATTATGGGATTATTTACCATCCAGGATATAGGTTTCCAATAGAGTATGACACATAGCAGGCCATGCTGACCACAATGGTCCATTTACAACCCAGGTTCTTGATCATGATGGGGGGTAGGAACATGGAGGAGATGATGATGGAGGCATAGATTATGCTCAGTGAGGCCACCCCCATTCCCTCCTTTGCATTCAGGCTACTCTGGAGAAATGAGAGGGTGGCAAGAGATTACAGCTTGTAGGTTAAACACAACACTTTATTTGCTTAACCTCGTTCCGCGTTTTGATCTCACTGGAATGGGGTTTTCCAAATTAGTGTTATTGGCGAGAGATGGTGGGACTTCGGAAGGAGCGATATATGTTTTAGTTACATGTTTCGGATATTGATTTGTCAAAAAACTCTTTTACTAAATAAGTAAATTTACTAAAGAAATACTTTTTAAAGGGGCAATGAACCTAAAATCTTTTTTTTTTTGTTTTACACAAAATGTTATATGATCTTCAACATAGTAATCTTTGCATTTTGTCACACACTGTTACAAAAATAAGACCGTCATTTAGAGATAATGGGGGTAAAATCCTATGTTTTTGCCAGTCTCCACCAACCAGTTTGTGAACGTTGTACTCTGCTCCGAGCTCAAGTCGCAATCTTTTCGTGACATACAACGAATGGACACCGATGACGCGGTGTGTGGATGTGTGGAGCTCCGTCTGGGCAGTGGTTGATGTTGATTGCCGCGTCCGAGAGACGGTAAAGCTTCTCGGACACTTATAGTATAACGCTACATCGCTACAGTGTGTGGTGCATTTCATATACAACATCGCTCATTATAATCTTCATACATGATGGTACTAGTGAAGGAGTCTGATGTTGTGCTATATTATGAACAGGGCATTGTACATAACATGTTAGAAGAATGCTGTAGGGATCGAAACACAGACTTTTTGAAGGATGCAGATTAGCAATTCCTTCATGACGTTTTCTATGTTCCTTAAGTGTTGTTGATATGTCGTCAGTATGTTTTTATTAAATTGTGTTAATAAATATATTGGTTTTCATGTTAAGGTTAGACACCTTTCCATAAGGGGAAATGTTGGGGGTTATTGTTGGAAGTATAGCAAGCATTTTATTTTACAAACTGCATTTGCCTCTCTTCTATTGGCTTCTGTACGCATTTTCTCTGCTCTCTGCACTTTTGTTGTTCTTGTTGAATTTAAGTTACTTCAAAATACATTAGTTAGTGTATTAACATTGTTACGTTTTGAAACTGCAATTTTATTTATTTTCATGCATAAGTCTGTAAATTGAGTGAGAAATGTGTTGAGGCACGTACGTGTCACAAGGCTGCCGTGTAGCTTGTAATGCTAGGGGGTACTGTTGAGACTGTTTGCTAGCATGGGGCTGTTAGTGACTGTACGCATGATATTACACAGGCGCAGAGAACACGGCAAACCCTGTGAATGTTTGTTTCTTCACAACTACTGGTGAATAAAAAGGCCTGCATTTACCTTCTGGCTTAAACATGCTAATGTACAATACATACAACTAATGTACAATACATACAACTAATGCACAATACATACAACTAATATATATCATTACATTGCAGTTTCTTTCTTTCTCTTTCATTCCTATGCTATCCTGATATCATAAGACGTATGTCTTATTTTATTAGATTCCAGTATTTATTGCAAAAAGTAGCCATCAAACATTACACAGACTTATGTATGTGTTCATAAAGAAGAGAATGTAGGTCGCAAAACGCGAAGAGGAGGTACAATGTGATTTCCAGTGTTGAACATCATTGTCAACCTTACCTGCAGACTCTGCAGACCACCATACGCCGTGAACAGGGACAGGAACCCAATGGACACCACCAAAACATTCTTCAAGTTACGGTTAATCATGCTGACTTCACGGTTGATCACCAGACTTCAAGTAGAAGCAGATGCAAAAAAAACAGTAACAATAGAAAAATCAACAATATGTTCCAAACATCTCCTGTTACTAAACAATGTTGCTCAGCAACTCTAAGAGTTATGTCAACGGAGGCAGGGTCTGACTCGATATAGTGAACCCATGGTCATGTTTGCGCTCAAAGTTCGCTCTAGGACATACCTTTCTATAGTGTAATGGAGCACCACAGCATCTGCTTTTTGCTTTATTCTCAGTCTTCATTTCAACATTCAAGTAATGACGAGAACAACAAGGTTTTTATTTCTTAACTATCTTGGGTTATCTCCAATCCACACAGATTGGGAGGCACAGTGCATAGGGTAATTGCGTGTTGTGAAATGGTTTGTCGTAAAAGCGTTAAAGCTTTTCCTTATTTTGATCAAAGATAATGATAAAGAAGATAAAGAATTGGTTCAACATCTCAACAATGTAGTTCAATCCAAACTATATCATACAGAATGTTCAGTATAATTGACACTATGACTATGATTATCATAGAATCTACTCGCTCTAAAGGAATTGCGTCTGCATCAGATGTAAATATATATATATATATATATATATATATATATATATATATATATATATATATATATATATACACATATTTATCTGTATTATGTCTTTACCCTGTACTGTTTGTTATTGTGTTTTCTTTTCTTTTACCTGTCAAGGGACTACAGATGCGAATTAAACTGTACATGGTCCCTTTTTAAAAAATCTAATAAAATTATATATATAGATGGATAGATAAATAGACTATGAACTTCCAACATCAGAATTTATGACAAGATAACAGTACCAACCCTTTTACAGCTTGTGAAATTGAGATGAGATGTCAAACATGACGTCCAACTAATAAAACTAATGTGAAGTGCAGTCAGGATAATACATCAGGGGCCGTATTCACAAAGCATTTTATCTTACCGATAGGCAGGCGCGTAATTTGCGGGGGGGTTAGGGGGGTCATGACCCCCCCAAAAATCAGATCCAGCTAATATAACCCCCCCAATATCATCACACATAATTCAGAAAAATATGAAATATTCTGTTTGTTTTCTTTATTAATTTAATTTGGCAGCAAGATAGTATCATGTTTTAATCATCTGTAATGTACCCCCCCCTCCCCGCCCGCCCACCGACTACTTGGTATGACCCAACCCGTTTTCTTTACCAAACCGAACTATTTCGCGCAGTCGCTGGGATGAATAGTTGAGAAAGTTCATGCTAAATGAATGTGGCGATGAAAAGGACACAGAAAGGCAGCCAGACAACTCTTTTTCATTGTTGGTCGAAAAAGAGTAAAAATCCTGACGAAAAGGAGGTAAATACCCCTATTGTTATACCATGAGCTGTGTTCGAAATCGTTCCCTATCACGGATATAGTGCACAATATAGGGTGCTCGCCATTTTGTAGTGGTGTTCGAATTCTCAGTGGTTCATTTCATGCACTATAAATGAATATTATTGTTCAGATGCGTTCCGCGCGGAACGCATCTGAACAAGGGGGGGCCATAATATCCAACACGTTCTCATCCCAACTCGTAATATCCCGACGATTTGTCATCACGTCCCTAGACATCTGATACTGACGCAAAAGGTTCCCTCCCGCGTCTGTGTGAAACGATCTGGGTTCTCATAAACCCGTTCGCGGTGGTAAGAGACGAGCAGAGTCTACAGCGTCCGCTCGCAGAGCAGAGTCTACAGCGTCCGCAGTCTACTGTGAAACAATTCACTCCAAAAAGGGTTATGGTTAGGGTTATGGTTTGGGTTATGGTTAGGGTTAGGGTTAGCGTAATCTATCACCGTGACCGGGTTATTATTGGAGTGAACGGACGCTGTAGACTCTGCTCTGCAAGCGGACACTGTAGACTCTGCTCGTCTCTTACCACCGCGAACGGGTTTATGAGAACCCAGATCGTTTCACACAGACGCGGGACGATCCATCAGGACAAATTGGACCTCTTAACTAAGAAGTCAGTGTGTACACAGTTCATTTCTTTTACACAGAGACGCAAACAGGTGTTTGGTGCTTTTATCTGAATTGCCCAACAATATCTATAGTCTGCTAGTAGTACTATAGTTGCTGGCAGAATAGACGTCAGTATAGCATCCTGTTTCTTTTAGTCAATTCTTATTTTAGCCTAATATGTTGTAAAATACCTTCAAATGTGATTGACAGATAGGCCTTCTTTTGTATTTACATGCTTTTGTTTAGATTTTGTTAGTTTGAACTGATGATGCCCACCAATATGTGAAATCAGTTTGCCATGTTCAGAATAGAGGTGCAAGCTGCACTCCAGTGTGCCACCCTGTATTGTGTGATGTGTTTGAGAGTTGAATTGTGCATAATACATTTGCTGCATGTAGGTGCCAATACAGTGATGCAATTGATTAATCTTTAAGTTCTTGTGTTTTTTTTCATAAGATAGTGAACACACACACAAAATCAATTAGGTGGAAGCTGCCACTGTTGGCTAGTGCTTAAACACTGAATTTAACTACTGTGTCATTATGGCATAAATAGTCAAAAAGTAGCCAAAATCAGTAAAAGTATCGCAATGTATTTCTAATACAAGAACGGCAAATTGGCATGTCACCTTTTACACAAGAAAATGATTCAATAAATAAATAAACAAATAAATAAATAAATATGCCGCGAGTTTAACCCCCCCAATGGCAGACCCAAAGTTATGCCCTTGCCGATAGGAGTGCTCCTAACTCGCACTAAAACATTTTACGTAGGAGTTTTTTCTTAAAAGTTATTCATAAAGCCGCTGAGACCTACTCATTCTAAGGATAAATCACTAAGAGTGACGCGCCGTTGCTATGGATTACGTCGATTCTTGTGCACGAGTTTGGAAGCGGTCAGTACGGTGATTGGTTGTTCAGAGCAGGCGGTCTCTGTGAAAACGAGCCCACTAAATCACCGAAGAACAAGGAAATAGCCTAGGCTAGAAATTCCTATCAATAGAGTGCAGTTAGCAGAATACACGCATGATGACAAGTTTGTGCAGACCACGATAATGACGTTGTAGCCTATATGCACGTTAAAGAGAGAGAAAAAGCAAACAATAAAAATACGTAAATTGCATTAATTCAAGGAGGCAATTAAAAGCACCCTGCAAACTATTATCCAATGAGCATTCAACACTTTAAATAACAGCCCATACCGGTTGTGGATATTGGCGCATACAGTGATCACTGTGATCACATCCTCTCTCCACAAGATTTTGTGTATTTTTGTGTGCCCTAACATATATGGAGGAAAACAGTAAACAATAATAAATATGGATTCAACAAATAAAAGGCGACAAAGAGCTAATACGATGTTTTTTACGCATAGGACTAAGCGTAATCTGTGTAATCACTTACATGTTATACTGTGCTCCCGGTTGTGGATTGAGATAGGGTGTCAAGACGTCTTGCAGGGATAGCTGCTGTCACCCAGCAAGTGACACCCAACTGGTACATGGTGCCTCACGCCTCAGACCGCTCCCCATTAAAATACGCGAATCATGGGTAGACCCAGGCCATTTTGCAACAACATCAAGAATGTTAACAATTGCATCAAAAACAATCTGCGTGTTGATGTATGTACTTTCTTTCTATTGACGAACACGTCCTCATCTTTTGATGGCGCAATTATTTGTATGTGCGTCCCGTCAACAGCACCGACCACACCGGCATACCTGCAATTGCCATGAAGTTGGCTTTGATCCTGTGTAGTTGTTGATTGTCCAAAGGAAACCAGATAAACTGTTGGATGATATTAATGGTATTATTTCACCCTTAACCAACTTTGAACTGAGCTCTGTCAGCTCTTCTAGCCTGTATGTAAATATATGATCATTGTGGAATCGTGTGTGTGTGTGTGTGTGTGTGTGTGTGTGTGTGTGTGTATATATTTACATATATGTATGTAGGCTACATTTATATATGTATGTAGGCTACATTTATATATATATATATATATATATATATATATATATATATATATATATATATATATATATGCGTGTGTGTGTGTGTCTGTATGTATTTTTTATTCTATTTTTATTATTTTATTATTATTGTGTTGTGTTGGTGTTATGGACCTTTCATGAGATGTGTCCTTAATAAAGTTTGAATTTAATTGAATTGATATGTGGTCTACAGAGCGCGTTGATGGTTTGGTTTATGGCTGACTGATGGTTGCGATATTCCTAAATCGTCGGCATTGCAAAGTTGCATTTTCCCTGTTGTTAAATATCGTGTTGCCAAACATTTTATTTCCTAATCGAGTTATTCCTGTTAGTCGGGGGTGTTATTGCATCCCGCACTAATTCCACAACAAGTTTTATACCCTCACGAGATATCTCTTGATCAATTCAGTCTTCCATTGTCTCCAAAACATTTAATCTCGCAGCCATTTTCCGATTCTTTGTGAATAGGTCTTAGTGAGTTAGGAGTCCTCTCGAGGACTTTTAGGCTCTCCTAGACTTAGGTGTTACTTTTAGGCCTAAAATACTTTGTGAATTGCTCTTAGTGAAAAAAATTAGGAGTCCTAAATTTAAGAGGAGTTTCTCCTAAATTCGCCAGTTAGGAGCTACTTTTAGCGCTAAGATCCTTTGTGAATACGGCCCCAGATCACTAAATGTTTATGTCACACTTCAGCCATATCTGTTAACAATAGTAACCATGATGATTTGCAACACTTTATTCAAAATAGAAAATGCATTTCCTGCAGAAAATGTTATACTACTGCAGCCATCAACATCAACCGCTACTTTGGTTCAAAGGACCCTAATGAAGTGGCAACAAAGGCACTGTGGTTCCTCGCCCGGAATAGGGAAACCGGGGCCCCCTCCTGGAGCCAGACCTGGGAGGGGAGCTCGCCGGCGAGGGTCTGGTGGCCGGGCCTTGGCCCATGGGGCAGTGTACATAAACAGCTTGTGGGAAGGTTTGCTTCAGAAGAACATGCATCCCCCCTGTGTTTCCCGACATCACTGATGCACCATCAAAACAAAATCCCACGCAAAGAGATGGATCCAGCTCTAGTGGTTCCAGTACTTCCAGGATCTTCCTTGATGTCCCGACTGCAGACAAATCAGCCATGTCAGCAAATCCAACAGCCCTCTCCTTAATCACCCCACCATGAATAAAACGGAGACACATGGCTATTAGCTCACGTTTGGATTGGTCTTTGTACTTATCTGCTAGTTTGGCAAATGGACTCATGTAACTCTTCCTTGATTTTTCGTAGTAATAATGAGGCTGCACATTCCAGTAGCTCATTCTGAATGTTGGGGCCCATCAGTGTAGCATTGCGTGGAAGCTGTGGAGCCTGTTTTCAACTTCTGGGTCATACTTCGCAAAAAAACTTGAATATTTCCAAAACGTTTCCTCTATTTAGAGCCTCCTCTGTTTCTCTGTGCCCCCTGAGAGGAATGTCCTGGTTGGCACACTTCATGACAATATCTAATACCACTTTCACATGTTGACAGTTTCTCTCAACAAATGCAACGTTACCAGCATCTCCATGCATTTGGTTTAGCACAGTCCCGCGGCTATTTGGCGCATGGCTTTCTCTGTATGCCACCAGTTTACTAAGTGCAAGAGCATGCGGCTTGCTGTTTTCGTGTTTAGAACAAGCCTGTCTGAGGTGCTTCCAATCTCTAAATCCATTTCTCACGAATGATTCCATACTACGAATCCCAGGGAAATGTCTACAGCATTTGCAAAAGATAGCATCATTTGATCTGCTATACTCAATCCACATAAAGTCATTATACCAAGTGGTAGAGAAGCAGCGTGATTTTCCTGATATCATTATTGGTTGAGTCTCAGGTATATCGATTGCAGACAGGTCTGGTGGCGGTGTCCTCGACAGCCCCTCTGCTGGGTCACATTCTTCAGGCGCTGGCCCTAGGCTGCTGTTTCCAGTGTCAGTCAATGCCAATAGCTGCAAAGGCCTGTCTGTTGTGGAGTTTGATGGCACTAATTCGGTGCCCCCCTCCCCCATAACGTTAATGGTTTCAATAACGTTAGCAGTGGCATCAGGCACCTGCTCCTCCTGCTCCTCCTTTTTAAAACATCGCAATGGACATTTGTTTTGCCATACTTGCTAGGTTAATTACCAGGCTACTCATCGTTTTTAAGCTATGTCAATTAGCTAGCAAGCAGCTGCGAGTTCGTTTTTGGACTGGAAAACAACCAATTTTGGCGCAGTGTGGTAGATTTCAGTTGGCAACGCCAATCAAACAGCCAATCGCAGCACACATCACACATGATTTAAAGTATAAAGAATTTTTATTGGTTGAAATAAATAATAGAGAGATTGTTACCTCCAATCAGTACCAAAATGATACCCCGTGCCCTCCTTTACGTTTTACAAATGAAATGCTGAATATCACATAAATAGATAAAGAGATAAGGAATGCAAACCACATATTAAGTAATTTTAATAATAGCGGATTTATTACAACAAAACAAAAAAGCAGCTATTTGATTGGATGGGCCTAGGCAAGAAGTGGGCAGGCCATCCGGGCCTTGTGCAACCAAGTGAGATTCTGATCTCAAGACGCAGCCGAGGTGAGGACAGTGTCCGGTTTGGGAACCTCAGAATTGCATCTCTGCTTTTTGCAGATGATGTGGTTCTGTTGGCTTCATCAGACCGTGACCTCCAGCACGCACTGGGGCAGTTTGCAGCCGAGTGTGAAGCGGTCGGGATGAGAGTCAGCAACTCTAAGTCTGAGGCCATGGTTCACTGCCGGAAAACGGTGGATTGCTCCCTCCGGGTTGGGAGTGAGTTGCTGCCCCAAGTGAAGGAGTTCAAGTATCTCGGGATCTTGTTCACGAGTAAGGAAAAAATGGAGTGTGAGAACGACGGGCGGATTGGTGTGGCGTCAGCAGTAATGCGGGGGCATTGTACCGGGCCTTTGTGGTGAAGAGGGAGCTGAGCCGGAAGGCAAAGCTCTCAATTTACCAGTCTATCTACGTCCCAACCCTCACCTATGGTCATGAGCTTTGGGTAGTGACCGAAAAAACGAGATTGCGAATACAAGTGGCCGAAATAAGTTTCCTCCGTAGGGTGGCTGGGATCAGCCTTAGTGATAGGGTGAGGAGCTTGGACATCCGGAGGGAGCTCGGAGTAGAGCCGCTGCTCCTTCGTGTCGAAAGGAGCCAGTTGAGGTGGTTCGGGCATCTGATCAGGATGCCTCCTGGGCGCCTCCCCTTGAAGGTTTTCTGGACCCGTCTAACTGGTAGGAGGTAGGGGTAGACCCAGAACTCGCTGGAGGGATTTATATATCCCAGCTGGCCTGGGAACGCCTCAGGGTCCCCCAGGAGGAACTGGGCTCCTTGCTCAGCCTGCTGCCACCTTGACCCAGCCCCGGATAAGTGGAAGAAAATGGATGGATGGATGGATGGACATTCTGCTCTACTCCCTGCTCTAGACCATAAGGGCTGTTGATCCCATCAGAACTTGTCTGCGGGGTCTCACCATTAAGAGCATCCACCGGTGGGGATACAGTGTGCCATGCCCTTTGGCACAATGGCACATAGATGGGAACCACAAATGAATCAAGTGTAGTGTGATTAAGTGGCTTGAGTGATCTAAACGTAACTTTGATTAGATTAAACTAGGGATGTCCGATATTATCGGCCCACCGATATTATCGGCCGATATTGGCATAAAAAATCAATATCGGAAAATATCGGTATCGGTTTTTTAACCGATACCGAAATCGATTTTGAAATAATTTCAGACATCTGTTATGTTTCAAGTGAGGACGTGGTTTGATGACATCATCAAACGCGCCGCGCCATCTCAATAACAAGCCTGGGCGTGTGCGGCCGTGTAGCGGGACGCTAGTTGTAGCTGTAGTTATGTCGGTGCTTTGGAATTATTTCAAAGTTTCTACGTTGAATAGTAAAATAGGGGTCAGCGCAACATACTAACGCATTCTGCGAAACAGGTCTCATCACAACCGGTTCAGGTCCGCTGTACCGCGCTCACATTATTTTATGTATTAATCCGCACTTCCAGACCGTCACCGGGGCTTCAGAGTAATATGTCCGAGGAGAGTAGCCCTCTCCCGGACACACGCTAGCTTTTACCGCTGTGTTGTTTTTTTTAATCCGCACTTCCAGACCGTCACCGGGGCTTCAGAGTAATGTGTCCGAGGAGAGTAGCCCTCTCCCGGACACACACGCTAGCTTTTACCGCTGTTTTGTTTTTAATTGTATTTATTAATCCGCACTTCCAGACCGTCACCGGGGCTTCAGAGTAATGTGTCCGAAGAGAGCAGCCCTCTCCCGGACACACACGCTAGCCTTTACCGCTGTTCTTTTTTTTTTTCTTTTTTTTTAATCCGCACTTCCAGACCGTCACCGGGGCTTCAGAGTAATGTGTCCAAGGAGAGCAGCCCTCTCCCGGACACACACGCTAGCTTTTACCGCTGTTTTGTTTTTTATTTATTAATCCACACTTCCGCTCGGCATAAAGCCTATTGCAATGAGTGTAAAGCGGAGGTTTCACGTGGCCGCATATATCGGTATCGGTATCGGTTGATATCGGTATCGGAAATTAAGAGTTGAGCAATATCGGTTATCGGTTATCGGTAAAAAAGCCAATATCGGACATCCCTAGATTAAACTATAAAGATGAATGAACCTAGCCAATTTAATCTATCTTAAGTCGAAGTTCTTGTCCAAAGTCAGTGATTCTACAATCGATCAAACACGAGCACTTGCTCCTTCGATTACAAATGTATTAACACAAATACAGGCATGCGATTAACATAAATGATGGGAGTAAATAAACACAAACAAAACAACAAAAACCTAAACTAAACACAGAAAACTCAATATGGCCCGGAGAACTGAATGTGAGCCTACTAAACCATAACTTAATGGACCATGCTAGACCCTAACTCAATTGCTGTTTTGCTCTCATTTGACATTTTCCCTAACCTATGAACCAAGTTTGCATCAACTTGCATGAGAGACAGGGAATGGCGATTTTCTCGGTGATGGTTCGATCGTGCTCTCTGGAGATTTTCCAACTGACGTTGTGGATGGTTCTCTCAACAGATCAGATCTCCTCTGGAACTCTCCAGCACCAATAGGGACCACATCGGTCTGGTGACGCTTTTGGTATGTTCATTCGATCAGGCTAGCGAGTAGTCACTGCCCGAAACAAACTGCAGTCGTCTCTCGGCACAGACTCGAATGTGGAATCAGTGTCTTTAGCAAACCGCCATCTCCAGGGTGTAGCTTCTATAACTTTGTAAACGTTCCAAACTTTCTGAACTTTTGAATGACAAACAGAAAATTGGTTACATTATCATGCTGTCAGCTTTCATATCCTCAACAAAGGTTAAGAAAGCCTGCCAAATAGTATGAAATTTCCTAGTAGACCCTCTGATAGTATCTAATCTCTATTTTAAGATGATACATGACCTCCCTGATCCAATCACCATATGTCAGTGGACTAGGGCCTTTCCATTTAAACAATATCATTCTCCTGGTCAGAAGAGAGCATTGATTTCCCATCTACTAAGAGGGGTGTCCACTGGGGCGACACCAAACCAGTGCAATGAATGGGGACGGATCCACTGCTTTTCCAAATATCATAGAGAAGGTCTCAAAGATGGTTTGCCAGAACTTGTAAAGCTTTGGACATGTCCAAAACATGTGCAGCAGAATGGCTGGAGCCTGCCTGCATCAATCACATGTGGGATCTATGTCGGCATTGATCTTACAGAGTCTGACTTCAGACCTGTGCAGACAGTGTACAACCTTAAATGTAATACCAGCATGCCTAAGACATATGGAAGAGAAGAAAATTCTGTGTATTATTTTGTGCCAAGTTTCTTCTAAAATTGTAAATTAAATCTGTTTCCCATTTATTTTTAAGGAGGTCTAAAGGCGTCAAATTGTACGTGTTGAGTAGTTCAGAAATTGTGCTTGTAGCCTGTTTTTTTAACCAATTTACAGTTCAAAATTGGGTCTAACTGAGAAGTGGGAGGGCATGATGGATAGCAATCCGAATTCGCGGTGTGGCATCACGAGAGGATGTGTGGTTGAAGGGCGCTATGTTCCTCTCCGGGAGTGGCTACCAGGCCACAAGATGGCTGCCGGGAAAACTACATCTCCCAGCATACACCACTCAGACAGGTGCAAATGCCTCAGCCTTCTGATTAAAGAGGGGGCACAGGCTTTGGAGGGGGAGAGAACAAAGGAGCAGAGACACACAGCAGGCAGGAAGCATTGCACCTGGCGCAAACTTACTTCGGCCTTTGAGGACTTTTGCCACTGGAAAGGACATAAGTTTGGAACAACTTGGTAACGCCTACATTTTGTGTTTGAAGAACTGTTTAATTTGATTCCTGAAATATTTTTAGTTAGTTAATAAACCTGATTCAGAGTTTGAACGCACGTTTTGCCTGCTCTGTCCTTTTGTGACACACTGCCCTACACCCCTTTTAATGGTTAGAACCTCTCATGATACCACAGTGGCTACAAAGTTCCGGAGCTGCAAGTACTTGTAAGTGTAAGTAAGTGTGATTTGGGAATATCACATTTCTGCACTGACTGTTCGAAGGAGGCAAAATTGCAGTCAATATAGAGATCAGACAGTGAGACCATGCCCTTTCTACACCAGGTATCAAAAGCCTCATCCATCATTAATGGGACAAATGTGTTTTTTTGCAATTGGCGCAGCTTGCGATAAGCCCCCAAGGGAGAAGGATCTTCTAAACTCATTCCAGATGATTTGATTGAGTTGATTGAGTGTAAGATAACTGGGTTAGAAGTTAAGCTAGAAATGGGTTGTGTGAATGGCAGTTTAGCACACAATAAGGCTGCTAGAGAAGAAAACCCATGGACGCTCCCTCCAAAATTGTCCACTCGGGGACAGTGACATCGCATTCTTCACCCAGTATAGCAATGCTCTTATGTTGGCCGCCCAGTAATAATACATAAAGTTTGGGAGCGCCCAAACTTTATGTAGTATTATTATTATGTATTATTATTATTTTTTGTTCCAAATAAAAGACGAATATTTAGTTTGGAAAAGAAAGATTTTGTTAAAAAGACCAGAGGACACTTGAATATGAACTAATAGAAATGTAGGCATTATGTTCATCTTTACCGTATTAATTCTTCCACCCAGGGAGAGAGGCAGGGGGTCCCAGCGCTCAATATCCCATCAGCCCGACCGATATATCGGTGGGCTGATATTATTGGCCGATATTAGGCATTCTCCAAACTATCAGTATCGGCATACACTCACCGGCCACTTTATTAGGTACACCTGTCCAACTGCTCGTTAACGCAAATTTCTAATCAGCCAATCACATGGCAGCAACTCAATGCATTTAGGCATGTAGACATGGTCAGGACGATCTGCTGCAGTTCAAACCGAGCATCAGAATGGGGAAGAAAGGTGATTTAAGTGACTTTGAACGTGGCATGGTTGTTGGTGCCAGACGGGCTGGTCTGAGTATTTCAGAGACTGCTGATCTACTGGGATTTTCACGCACAACCATCTCTAGGGTTTACAGAGAATGGTCCGAAAAAGAGAAAATATCCAGTGAGCGGCAGTTCTGTGGGCGCAAATGCCTTGTTGATGCTAGAGGTCAGAGGAGAATGGCCAGACTGGTTCGAGCTGATAGAAAGGCAACTGTAACTCAAATAACCACTCGTTACAACAGAGGTATGCAGAAGAGCATCTCTGAACGCACAACACGTCGAACCTTGAGGCGGATGGGCTACAGCAGCAGAAGACCACACCGGGTGCCACTCCTGTCAGCTAAGAACAGGAAACTGAGGCTACAATTCGCACAGGCTCACCAAAATTGGACAATCGAAGATTGGAAAAACGTTGCCTGGTCTGATGAGTCTCGATTTCTGCTGCGACATTCGGATGGTAGGGGCAGAATTTGGCGTCAACAACATGAAAGCATGGATCCATCCTGCCTTGTATCAACGGTTCAGGCTGGTGGTGGTGGTGTAATGGTGTGGGGGATATTTTCCTGGCACACTTTGGGCTTATTAGTACCAATTGAGCATTGTGTCAAAGCCACAGACTACCTGAGTATTGTTGCTGACCATGTCCATCCCTTTATGACCACAGTGTACCCATCTTCTGATGGCTACTTCAAGCAGGACAACGCGCCATGTCATAAAGCGCGAATCATCTCAGACTGGTTTCTTGAACATGACAATGAGTTCACTGTACTCAAATGGCCTCCACAGTCACCAGATCTCAATCCAATAGAGCACCTTTGGGATGTGGTGGAACGGGAGATTCGCATCATGGATGTGCAGCCGACAAATCTGCAGCAACTGCGTGATGCTATCATGTCAATATGGACCAAACTCTCTGAGGAATGTTTCCAGTACCTTGTTGAATCTGTGCCACGAAGGATTAAGGCAGTTCTGAAGGCAAAAGGGGGTCCAACCCGGTACTAGCAAGGTGTACCTAATAAAGTGGCCGGTGAGTGTATATAATGGCCGATAAATGAATATTTTAAAAAACGATCGAAACACCCTTCAACCAAGTTATAACACCACAAACCCTACAACCAGCTGATCCAGCCAGAGTCGGGCAGAGCGAACGAGTTATCCACGACCGCGAGCAACATGAGCAGCAAAAGCGGCCGGCAGTCATTCATTTTCAATGAGAGCTGACGACGAGGAGCGGCCGGTGCCGCGGCGGCAGCGAGCAGCGCGATGCCAGCATCCAGAGCGACGAGGAGAGTTGACATTAGTTTAACTTTATGCAAATGAGTGGCATCGACGCTGAAGCAGCAACCAATTGGAGATCAGGATTAGATTTTCTTCCCGCTAGGTGAAGTTTGAGATTGAGAATGGAGGCAAAGCTCATTGTCGCCGTCTCCGGTTTATGACCAGTCTCTCTTTCTTTACCGGGACACTTATAATGCTTTAAATCCATTTCTGTTTGTTGTATTGTGTCCCGACTGAGAGCAAAGAACCAGGTTCCTTGTGTGTGGAAACTAGGCCAACAATACGATTCTGATTCCAATTATGCTACCATGCACAAAATAGACTGCATTTTTTGTACGTATTGTTTGAAAATATTATTTGGATTAATAAATAATAAACAGGGGAAACGTGGAAATTGTTATTTGAACATGCTTGTCACGCCGGCCTGCCGAATAGCTCTACTACAAACTTGATATTGCAATAAGCGCAACCGAACTTAATGTCTGCAGTGCTGCTTGAAGCCCCGCCCCCATGGCGACGGCAGGCAGCGAGCAGCCAGCGGCCACAGCGCCCCCTGCTGCTCATGTCGCTCGCGGTGTGACCCATCGGTGAAGTGTGTTCACTGCATTATCCTATTATTTTAGCGAGGACTCATAAATAACTACATATAACTAATGTTAGGGAAATCTGTTTGTTTTGTTACGCGTTTCTGGAATTTCTTTTTTAAATATATCGTATATCGGCCAATATCGGATTTTTAAATCACTAAATATTTGTATTGGTATCGGCCTTAAAAATTCCATATCGGTCGGGCTCTAGTTATGTGTAACCCATATCCCAAGGTACTTGAATTTGTTAGGGCTAATTTTAAAAGGAAATGAGCCTAAAGGCATCTGACCAGTCCCAGCACCAACAGGCATCAGTTCGCTTTTCTGAACATTAACCTTGTAGCCAGATATTTTGCCAAATTCTGTAAGTAAGACCATAAACTTAGGGAGACTTAAAAGGGGTTGCGATATGTTATCATACATATCGTCTGCGTAAACCAAAACTTTATGCTCCAATCCTGCGTGGTGAATTCTCTTGATATCAGCATTTTGCCTCAAAGCTAGAGCAAGTGGTTCCATTGCAACCGCAAATAGAAGTGGGGATAAAGGACACCCCTGTCTTGTGCCGTGTTGGAGCTCAAAGTAGGTGGACAGATTATTATTAGTGCGCACGGCAGCCATCGGAGATGTATATAAAATTCTGATCCATGATACAAGCTTAGGGCCAAATCCAAACCTCTCCAACATGCTGAAAAGATAGCCCCACTCCACCTGGTTGAATGCCTTTTCAGCATCAAGTGAGAGCACTACCTCTGGCACGCCAGGTGGAGAGGGGCTATAAAGGATATTTAGAAGGCGTCTAATGTATCTAATCTAACAATAACGATTCTTAATAGTTTGTCAGGTGATACGATGGAGGGGAGAACCCCCTCTAAGCAACGTGCCAGAACTTTAGCAAGGATTTTAGCATCAGTGTTTAGGAGAGAAATCGGACGGAATGAGCCACACTCAAGAGGGCTCTTGTCTTTCTTGCGGATTAAAGAAATAACTGTCTGGCGCATGGTTGGAGGTAGAGATTTTAATAAAAGTGTTTCTTTGAAGATTAACAGTAATAAAGGTTTGAGAATTATTTTAAGAAGTCAATTGGGTAACCATCTGGTCCCGTAGATTTGCCACTTTGCATAGACCTGATTGCTGACATTATCTCTTTGGCCAAGAGGTCCTCCAACCCAGCAGCTGTCTCTAAAGTCTACAGAAGGGAATCTAAGGGTTTTAAAAAAATCTTCCAGCACGGAAGGGCTTAAAGATATGTCGGAGGTGTATAATGACTGAAAAAGTTTGAAAACAGGAGTTAATTTTTAGGCTGTCTGTGCTTTTTGTGCCTTGCTCATCATTGATTACAGGAATGATCTGATTGACAGTTGTTTGCCACAGCTGATGTGCGAGTATCCATCCAGCCTTTTCCCCATGTTCATAGCACCCGTGTCGTGATTTAGAGATGAGGTATTCAGCCTGACGTGTTGACAGGAGATCAAACTCGACCTGCAACGACATACGTTTTTCATTGTGCCTGCAGAGGGCAGATGACTATATAACCTATCTAGCTCCAGTATCTCATCAGTCAGCTCTTGAAGGCGTGCAGTGCTTGCTTTTTAATTTGCGCAATATGAGATGACCTGACCTCATAAATACGCCTTCAGCGACTCCCATATAGTTAAAGAAGACATTCCTGGAGTTTGATTAATATTACTATTGATTATTATTTTCAGGTCATTATACACTAATGAAAACATACTTATGAATATTATATTCAATTTCTGCCAAGTCTGTTCCACTAGATGCCACGAAATTCTACACAGCATGTTGAAAAAAGATTACAACCATAACCAACCGACAAAATGGGATAGAACCAATCAGCCCTCCACAACACGACTACACGACTATGCCCCTGAATAGCCAATGTCTCTGCCTCAGAACTGCAGCTGAATTTCTTTCACACACACGCGCACACACACACACACACACACACTTGAATCTTACTACACCTCACAACACTTCAAAAGCATGAATATGCAATAGTGTGTAATAATAGCTTTTAACCATAACACAATGGGTGTGTGTTATGGATGGGATCATGCTTAGCGATCTTTCTGTGGCACTTTATAAACCGACAAGACGCGTGGCTTCCTGCATCTGACGGCTACTCCCGAGCAAGCTCTTCTACACCCCCACATGGACAGAGCTGGAATAGCACCATAAACTCATGACACCTACCTAGCATTTAAGACTTATATACACATTGACTGTTTGATAATGTTGTGAAAAATAATAAGACGGACGGTGGTAAAACAGAAAAAAGGCCGGAACAACGAAGGAGGTTTCACCTATGTGTCTGGGTTTATTTAACAGTTTAGTAGAATTACAAAGTACACCATCTGATCAAAATGAGCACAGAGTGAGAGTGGCACTTAGCCGTTTTGGTACCAAAAAGTTCAGAAAGGAGAACTGAGACACCTCTGCATAGAGCTTGTCTCCGGAAAAGCGCGCCGGGGGGGGGGAACAGGGCCTTCTTCTTATAGCCAGGGGTCCACCCCGCCAGATTCAAGCCCCCCTCCCCCGGCTGGTTCCTGTCACAAGATGTATGTTCCCGATAGGCCCGCCTTAAAAGTGGCCGTTGGGGCAGTTCCGTATGGCGAGGGTGCCGTTATCTCTGGCGCCATCACGTCTCAGTTCTTGGTTTCTCGGGGTGATAGAGTTCAGTGACCGTCTAGTCTCGGTTCTTGGTTGCTCGGGACGATTTATAGGTCTTAGTTCAGCTTTAGCACATTCTGGGTCATGTGTGTGACAGTTAATTTGTCCGCTTTGTGTGTACAGTTTAGCACATTCTGGGTAGTCAAAACAACCGAATACAGTCAGGGTTTGTCAAAACAACAGAGTACAGTCAGGGTTTGTCAAATCGAATACAGTCAGGGTTTGTCAAAACAACAGAGTACAGTCAGGTTGGTCAAATCAACAATCTTGCAGGGGGATAATTTTTCAACAACAATCCCTCTCAAGTGCTCTTCAGGAGCACTTTCACATGTTGGAAAATTACGTCTGGAATAAGACACATAGGCATTTTCCTCAAAATATTTCTCCTCCACGACGAGAGGGGACCCATCCCATTAGGGGCAAGGGAAACCAACTCGACCCGAAAAATTCGAGCGCATTCACCCGTGGCAGGAATAAAATCATCAAAGTACAATCATCATTATTGAAATCACACCACACTATTACCATCATCATTATAGCAAAATCAGGTAGGCATATTATACTCATTACATCACACAACTCTTATTCATACTATCATGTAATCATTTGGGTTATCATACTCATTGTTACACACGGTTAACTGCATGGATTATATGTTTCTTTTTTTTTTTTTAAGCAGGGGCAGGGGGCGGCACCAGTCCTTCTACACAAACTTCATGGGCGGTCGCCAGAATGGGCTTCCTTCATCCCGATTTTATAATTCAGTTGCGAAAGGACTGGGCCTCTGGGTAGGGAACAGCGGTACATTCAGCTCAGTACATTTCATACACATTACCCACATTATTATTGAGCTCTCGCTCTTCGTAATCATTGAGCTCGTGCTCTCCGGTGGAGAGCAAGAGCATCTGTAGGTTTTGGTCGCTTTCAGCAGATACGGCTCGGTTGATTAGCCTCACAATTAACGCACGCATGCAAGGAATACAGCAACACCCGCATGTAATCAAAATGGCAGAGAACACCGCAACGGACATAAGCAATGACATCATGAATGATTTCCATTTCCCAAACATTCCCGTAAACCACTCCTCAAGGGGGCTTTCTACCCCTGAGTCCTCAGCCATCATGTTGGAGAGGGCTTTCAAGCCAGCTAAAGCCTTAGTGACGGAACCATCTGGAGCGGTATTATTAGGAATGAACGTACAACGCTGATCCCCGAACATGGCACAGACCCCTCCTTTCTCGGCCAGGAGCATGTCTAGTGCCAGTCGGTTCTGGAATGCCATTAGGGAAGTAGCTGCTAATTGCTCGGAGAGACCCATCACGGCGTCTCTGGTCCGGTTTGACTTCTGCACATTGTAATGTATGTAATTAATGCGGTCAATGTTTTTGTTGGGGGTGACAGGGAACAAGGCAGATATTAGGGGAAGGTTCTCGAATCCGGCCGCAATTTGATCTACCAATTTGAACTCGTTGGGGACTCCGCGAGGGACCCCTATGCTATCAATCCAGGTGTCTCGGTCAGGGGCATCCCATTCGTTACCGGCATTCCGCTTCGGTCTACCCCCCTTAGCGGCTACAGCGGCGATCTCTTTTGGCCCTACCATGGTTATGGGAACAACTAATCGGGCTAGAGTACATCTACCGCTCCAAGTTGGGGGTAAGGTTAGTAACAGGATATTGGGGCCACACAGCCAATAAAGGTCCTTCCGTCCTATATTAATTCGGGTGACATTTTTCCATTCAGTCACGTTAATGATCGTGTTACAAAGAGACCGTGCCAATGTCCCCACAGACTTAGAATTCCCGGTTACATGTCTATCGCGTTGCAGGCAAGTATAGTTGCTACCTCCTATTTTAAACGCGGGGGGCGGCAGAGTTGTTCAGTCCGGGAGGGAACACACTACTCAGGGTGGCACAGTTTGCTGGGTCTTTTTTTCATAAAGAGGGCTATAGCACATCGGCTTCCTACAACGTCGGTCGCGGGATCCATCCTAACGGGGGTACTGACTAGGAGGGGTCTGGCTGCTGCGCAAGCTACGCAATCTTCCATTCCCACTCCTCGGGCCGACGCTATTATCCATCTTAACCATTGATTATCGGTGGGGCCATGGGTTAACATTAGAATCGAATCTGCGG
This sequence comes from Merluccius polli, assembly GCA_030340625.1. Taxonomy (NCBI): domain Eukaryota; kingdom Metazoa; phylum Chordata; class Actinopteri; order Gadiformes; family Merlucciidae; genus Merluccius; species Merluccius polli. The sequence continues at coordinate 66,800 of JAOPHQ010003436.1, forward strand.
TTCCTAGAGTATCTAGATTAAAGGTGGACACCCCGTGGTGGGGGTGTTCATCTTTGATCGGGGGAGCGAGTTTGGGCCCTATTTTCTCGGGGCCGCTAGTTGGCAACTCACTGCCTTTTACGTCAGGAGCGGGAGGGTCTAGCAATACTATCTTGATTAGGTTGGTCTTGTCGCGTCCGGCCTGGTCTACTCCGAACGCAAGGTACATCGTATTGTTTTCTCGTCCGCATTCCGCTGTCTCTTTGGCATAGAGATTAGAGGTGACATTTTTTAGTGTGAAAAATATCTCAACTTCACTTCCGGTAATGGCTTTTGCTAATGACCCTGATCGTTGTAATTGGTGGGTCTTCGCAAATCGAGGTCGCTCACTAACCTGCTGGCCCCCTGCATACAACCCCCCCGTTCCCCACAGCACCGTCTCCCAGGAACTGCACCCAACACGGTTGCTGTACAGGGTGGGGTTTCCTATAAAACTGGGATACTGATCACACATATATACATCATATGTTTTCCATGCCGCCGGATTCCCCCCACAGTTTATGACATAACACAGGTTGAATCTGAACATCGTGTTGGAGCCCATGACATAGTTCAGGGTGACCCCCTCATACCTTCGTACGCAGAGGTCCTGGCCAGCGTCCTTTGTGACAGCTACGTGTCGTCGGTTCCTCAGGGGGGCCAGGGCCTCTGCTGGAGAAGGGGGAGCCGTAGTCAGGGGCTGGAACAGTCCGGGGGTGTCAGGGTTGGGGGGTTCGGGGTCGGGATCCTGCGGAGCTCCTAGAAGGAGCGGCACCAGGATTAGGACCCAGAACGCGATGAGGGCAACCACTAGCACCACTTCTACCACCAATTCACACTTATCTCGGCAGGTGGGGGAACGATGGGGATCCGCAGGTCTCATGGCGCCTCTGTTCTGGAACCTCGGGTCCCTCCCTGGCGGTTTCTTGGAGACGCTGGCTGATGTCCTGGAGGCTGTCAGTACCAGGGGTGTTGGCCTTTCGGAGTCGTGTCAGGTGGTGCCACTTCCGGCCGTGAGGCGTGTCGAGTGCGGCTGAGTAGGGGGTGGCCAGGCGGACCTGGTATGGACCTTTCCACCTGGGCTCCGGGAAGGACCGTTTGGCAGCCTTGACCCACACCCACTCTCCTGGTTGGACAGCTGGGCCCACCTCCTTCCTCTCGGGAGTGGTCGTCACCTGGAAGTGTAGATCTGTAGTTGCTTGGGTTAGGGCAACACAATATCTAAACAGTTGGTCTTCTAACTGGTCTGATAGAGGTTCTACTGGGGTGTATGGCCCTGGCATAGGTCTCCCTGTAATGATTTCAAACGGAGATAACCCCGTTCTAGCCTGGGGGGCTGCTCTTACAGCCATTAGCGCGAGTGGAAGTGCTGACAACCAGGACATCTGTTTGTACTGAGCTATGGCTGTTACTACACCATCTTTGGCCATAGTCGATGCGGTTTGTCGCGAGTCTGCTTCTAAGAGTTTACTCATAGTCTGTTTGAGTGTCTGGTTCGCTCGTTCTACTAATCCCTGGCTCTGGGGGTGGTACACTGACCCGTAGCGGTGGGCTATCCCTAACCCTTCCTCTACTTTGGCTACCAGGGCATTCGCGAAGTGAGTACCATTGTCTGAGGCTATTACTTTTGGGTACCCCCATCGGGGCACAATCTCGGTTGTCAGAATCCTAACTACAGACTCAGCATCTTCTTTCTTAGTAGGATAAGCCTCTACCCATCCTGAGAATCGGCACACTATCACTAAGAGGTACCTATACCCGCCCACCCTCAAGTCCCGCCCCATGTCTGTGTAGTCAATACATATCTCCTGAAAGGGCAGCTGGGGGACTGGGAATTTCCCCGGGGGACGAGGTATCCCCCTCTGAGGGTTGTGGAGCTGACAGGGAACACAGTTCTGGATGAGTTCTTTAGCCATCTCCAAGATGTGAGGGTGGAAGTAGTGGCTCTCTATGGGGTCGATGGTCACTCGGGGGCTTTGGTGTCCCCGGGAATGTTCAGAGTGGATCATCAGAGTTAGCGCTCTGGTGGTGATGGCCGGCCGGCCGTCAGGGTGTCGGTAGATTCCCTTTTCGTCTCTTCGACACTTTGTATGCAGCCATCTGTTTTCTTCTTCTGGGCTAGCGTGTCTTTGCATCTGGGCGAGGTCTTCAATTCCCCCACGGGGACTTTCGTCAGCTTGGTTCATCAGTTGGAGGGTTGGGGGCTTGTATCCCCCAGCATCTTTGGCGGCCTGGTCCGCGGCGTTGTTTCCTTTGGTGATGTCGTCGTCTGTTCGGCCATGACCACGACACTTCATGACCGCCACTTCTCTTGGGTTCTGGATACTTGCGGCCAGTCGAAGGACCAGGTCGGCGTGTTTCACTGGGGCCCCGCCTGTTGTCTTCATCCCCCTCTCAATAGCTTGGGATTCTAAAGAGAAGGTGTCCCTGGCGTGGGCCTGGCCCCAGGAGTCAGGATGAACCCTAGGGAGGTTCTGGGTAGCGTCTTAGGTCGGGGGGGGCATCTCACGGCGGCCGACGTCTCTGTCGTAGGGTCGGTCTCTGCCGCTCTGGTGGCTCCCCCCTCCTCTTCTCCATTTCCGCCGTTTGTCTTCTCGTAGTGGCGGGGAGAGCCCCTCTTCTTCCTCTTCCTCGGACTTCTCGTTTCCCACCAAACGGAGGAAGTTGGCTTCTTCTTCAGGATCCCTGGCCTTCTTCCTGGGGACTGGTTGGGGACCGGTTGGGGTCCGGGGCTGGGTTCCTCCATCACCACCCAGGTGGGTCCTCCCGGGGTACCCCAGGTCACGGCGACTGGGGCGAATGCTCTGGGATCCCCCACCACGATGGCCGGGGCTTGCACAGCACAGGGTCCTGGTGGCGTCATCTGGACCGCGGATCTTGGTCCGCAGTCGTAAACATCGCAATAGTCAATCATGGGCCCCCCGGCAGGGCCCTGTCTAGGGGCGGGCTGGGGAGCCTTCAGGGGTATGGGGGATAGGAGCCAGGGGAAGGGGTCTGGAACGGGGTCGGGAATGGAAGGGTATGGGGGTGCGGGGTTAGTACGGAAGGGGTTCAGGGAGTCAGGCTTGGAAGGGAAGGGGCCCAGGGACGGGAACGTAGGATTGGGAGGGGAGGGGTACAGGAACGGGGATATGGGGCTGAAAGGGGAGGGGTACAGGAACAGGGATATGGGGTTGGAAAGGGAGGGGTACGTGGGGCTGGAAGAGGAGGGGTACGGGAACGGGGATGTGGGGTCGGAAAGGGAGGGGTACAGGGACGGGGATATGGGGATGAAAGGGGAGGGGTACAGGAACGGGGATATGGGGTTGGAAAGGGAGGGGTACGTGGGGTTGGAAGGAGAGGGGTACATGGGGTTGGAAGGAGAGGGGTGCTGGGTTGTGGAGGGCGCCTCAGGGACACTGATGTCTCCAGGAGATGAGTAGGGAGGGGGAGTAGGTTCCCCAGGCTCCGGGCGATCTAGATCAGAGGAGACAGAGAGGGGGGGGGGGTACCTATATCGGGAAACATCGGCCCTTTGGGTTTTGGGGTTTCAGGACTGGGAGAGGGGCAAGAGTAGGTTGGGTTAGTACTGTTGGGTAGAGTGGAGAGATATGACTCAGCTACAACCCTCCACTTTCCTAACTTTCTGATTCGCTTCTCCAGTCCCCTCACAGGACGGAGTGGCCCGGCCTTATCTATGGCCGCTTGACACTGGGCTGTCCTCGGCTGTAGCTGGTGCATCAGCCCTTTTAGCTGTCCTCGGCCATATGGGCCGTCACGGGATACCCATCCCTCTCCTACCCACTCCTTCACATACTTGTCCCTTCTGCTAACCCACTTATCTGCTTCTTTCTTTCCCATCGGCTCTCCGAGTCGGACCTGCCGACCCTGGAGGTGGTCCTCGACCAGTCTAGATTGCTCTGCGGCGGTTAGAGTGACCTTCATCCTGTCTCCTTACCCCTCTAGCTTCTCTGGGTGGATTCCTACTCTTCTTTTCCAAAAAACCCCCAGAAAATCTTATACTACTTGCTCGTACTTTCCTTCTACCATCTATCCGCCCTCTCCGGGGCGTCACACATGCAACTATACCGTCTACCTGCCCTCTCCGGGGCGTCACACATGCAACTATTAAGTGCCCAGCTACTCTGTAATTCCCATACAGCACCCACCGTAGCTGAACTAAACTTATCTTCCCTGCGGCGACACACACCGCAGCTGTTATTACAGCAAGGCAGGGAGGGTAGGGGACAGAGAGAGAGACAGAAGGAGAGAGAGAGAGAGAGGGAGAGAGAGAGAGATCCAGGGATGTAGTGTTGGAGACCTAGAGGGGAGAGTGAGAGTGAGAGAAGTTTGGGGGAGAGAGAGAGAGATCCAGGGATGTAGTGTTGGAGACCTAGAGGGGAGAGTGAGAGTGAGAGAAGTTTGGGGGAGAGAGAGAGAGAGAGAGAGAGAGATCCAGGGATGTAGTGTTGGAGACCTAGAGGGGAGAGTGAGAGTGCAGAGAAGTTTGGGGGAGAGAGAGAGGGAGAGAGAGAGAGAGGGGAGCCCCCCACCAGAATAGGGATTTAGTGTTGGAAACCCAGAGGGGAGAGTGAGAGTGGGAGAAGTTTGGGGGAGAGAGAGAGAGAGAGAGAGAGAGACAGAGAGAGAGAGGTCTAGAGGGGAGAGTGAGAAAAAGAGAGGGAGAGAGAAAGGCCTAAAGGGGAAGGAGAGAGAGAGAGAAAGAGTGAGAGAGTGGGAGAGAGAGAGACAGAGAGAGACAGAGGGGGGGTGAGAGAGAGAGAGAAAGAGATAAGTGGGGGGGAAGAGAGAAAGGACGGAGAATTATTACCTGAGTTCAACTCGCCTTTTTAATAATTTTTTTTTTTTAAATATATTTTCTTTTCTTTTTTTTTTTTTTACACAACAGCAGTGGGTACATTCGGCGCGCGCGCCCACGCACAGCAAACACACCGGTGCACGTGGACACGCACAGCGGACGCACCCCCCGCTCTGACACACACCGGTATTCTCAATGCACGCGCACCCACACCAGGCCAACAGAACTCATGCGCTCACATATGACCACACTCAATGCACGCACACACATCCGTAGCCGATCGGGAGGCGCGCACACACGCACCGCAGATCATCTGGACGCCCGGACACACGCACGGGCACGCCTGATGCACGCCCACACACCCAGACGAGTCAGACGCACAGGCGCTCACACAGCCAACAATCTTCCCGCATACGCTCTTGTAGGGATTCACTCTATGCATGGAAGCACACGTGGCCGGATTGGACGCACTATCTTGGCGTCTGCGCGCTCGCACGGACATACTGAATGCACGCACCCACACTCACATACCTTTGACGCACGCACACACTCACACCAGACAGCTGTGCCGCACGGGCACGCGCACTTACACACAGAAGTCATTCGCACACAGATACACAACTCGCTCTGGGCCTGCTTCCGTTTTCTGCGGCGCCACCCACAACAGCTGTCACTCGACCCGCCCCCTTCGCGGCGTCGCACTCACTCATGCGTAATCGCGTAATGGCCAGAAATGGTCCGCCCTCTTCGCGGCGTCACACTCACGCACACGTAATTACGTAGCAGCTAGGTTCGCTCCGCCTTCTCCTCGGCGTCTCACCCACACACGTAACCGCGTACGTCTTCCGCAGTTCCACACACGCATACGCGCTGCCATACACACACACCGTCTCACACACACACACACCGTTACGCACGCCCGCACACAGTCACTCACAGACACACACACACACACGCAGTTACGCACGCACACATACAGTCACTCACAGACACACACTCACACACGCACACGCACAGCCACTCACACACACACACACGCAGCTACGCACGCACACACACAGTCACTCGCAGACACACACACACACACACCCACACACGCACAGTCACACACGCACACAGTCACTCACAGACACACACACACACGCAGTTACGCGCACACATACAGTCCCTCACAGACACACACACACAGTTGTGCACCAGGCCCCTCCGCGCCTCCGCACACACAACTGTCATGCCCTCGCCACTTTACGAAGACTCTGTGGTCGTCACCACGGTCTTATTATTCTAATGATTATCATTTATACTTAGGAGCTCCGGCCAACACTGTATTCGGCAATGTCACTCGCCTCTGGTGTGGACACCTCCACCTTTCCCACACCTTACATAGGGCTAATCTCGGACGCTTAACCCCATGAACCTACGACGACATGCCTTCCATACTATATTTTGGACAATATCACTCGCTTCCGGTGTGGACACCTCCACCTTTCCCACACCTTACATAGGGCTAATCTCGGACGCTTAACCCTATGAGCCTACGACGATATTTCCTCTTACACTATTCCAGACAATATCACTCGCCTCCGGTGTGGACACACCTTACATAGAGCTACTCTCGGACGCTTAACCCTACGAACCTGCGACGATATTTCCTAAGCCTCACCACTCGTGCTCTATGAGTTAGGTTCTATGCTTTGAATTCAACACACTTAGAACGGGGATGGCCTTACCCTTTGTCACACCTTCCCCTAATTTGACTAGGCCTATGGTTAAATTAAATCCCTGAGCTACCGGGGATTGTCCTATGCAGATTCGACTTGTTATTTATCTATATATATATTTATTTATTTAAAGTCAGGCTCTGCTTACCTTTTATCAGTTGGGCCCTGGGAGGGTGCGACGCGGGGCTGGGCGGCCTCCCGCCTGGTCGGTCGATTTTGCCTTTTTTTCTTTTCTGTCCGTCTTATCAAAGAATCCCGGACGAGCCCCCAATTTGTTGTGAAAAATAATAAGACGGACGGTGGTAAAACAGAAAAAAGGCCGGAACAACGAAGGAGGTTTCACCTATGTGTCTGGGTTTATTTAACAGTTTAGTAGAATTACAAAGTACACCATCTGATCAAAATGAGCACAGAGTGAGAGTGGCACTTAGCCGTTTTGGTACCAAAAAGTTCAGAAAGGAGAACTGAGACACCTCTGCATAGAGCTTGTCTCCGGAAAAGCGCGCCGGGGGGGGGGACAGGGCCTTCTTCTTATAGCCAGGGGTCCACCCCGCCAGATTCAAGCCCCCCTCCCCCGGCTGGTTCCTGTCACAAGATGTATGTTCCCGATAGGCCCGCCTTAAAAGTGGCCGTTGGGGCAGTTCCGTATGGCGAGGGTGCCGTTATCTCTGGCGCCATCACGTCTCAGTTCTTGGTTTCTCGGGGTGATAGAGTTCAGTGACCGTCTAGTCTCGGTTCTTGGTTGCTCGGGACGATTTATAGGTCTTAGTTCAGCTTTAGCACATTCTGGGTCATGTGTGTGACAGTTAATTTGTCCGCTTTGTGTGTACAGTTTAGCACATTCTGGGTAGTCAAAACAACCGAATACAGTCAGGGTTTGTCAAAACAACAGAGTACAGTCAGGGTTTGTCAAATCGAATACAGTCAGGGTTTGTCAAATCGAATACAGTCAGGGTTTGTCAAAACAACAGAGTACAGTCAGGTTGGTCAAATCAACAATCTTGCAGGGGGATAATTTTTCAACAACAATAAATAAGATTCAATAAATTACTTATTAACTCTTTAATATATTTACTAACCTACTATCTCTATAGCTTAATCTTACTAAACCTTTGTTTCTGCTTGTTCTATCCTATTATACTGCATGTGTGGCCCTCTGGGTTTGGGGAGTTCCCAAAGACTGGGTCACAGGATTTGACAGTTTTTCTCAGTGGCTTAGACACAATTACCAAATGTGCAGGAGCGGCTGGTGGTGATATTGGGTGGGGGGGCTAACAAATGCATTAAGCCTAGGGCCAATACCCATTAATAGTTCACGCTGCAGAAACAACAAAATCACATCCGAGGTACAGTCCAGAGATACAGCACCAAGTTACAGCAATTAATAATGCTCTACAAAAAATTAGAGAAGTAGGCTACAAACATGTTCTGATGGCAAAAGTTTCTCTCACACACACACACACACTACAAAACGTGTTCACACTGTAACGACTGCCAACTGCACTGTTTTTATCAAACATGAAGCAAGCATCATGTCCCGAATAAATTCAATATCAGGCCTCGAATCACAACAAATAGAATGCAGGGAGACAGCAGGCAATGGAGAAATTAAAGGATTTTCCAAAATCACATCCGAGGTACAGTCCAGAGATACAGCACCAAGTTACAGCAATTAATAATGCTCTACAAAAAATTAGATAAGTAGGCTACAAACATGTTCTGATGGCAAAAGTTTCTCTCTCTCTCTCACACTCACACACACACACACACACACACACACACACACTACAAAACGTGTTTGCACTGTAACGACTGCCAACTGCACTGTTTTTATCACAAACATTATGAAGCAAGCATCATGTCCCGAATAAAATCAATATCAGGGCAGCTTGGGCCTACCTTATTTGAAGAGAAGCTCACATTGACGGCCTTTCTGAGTCGCAAACAGGTTAATCACCATGTCATTGAAGTCCGGTGATTTTTGGATGAGGTCCCGCTCAATAGACAGCATGTTAAGCCTATCTTGTCCCATGGTACCATGAAATGTTTGAATCCTCTTCAGTGTACTGAAGCACCTCTCTGACTCTGCCGATGTCATAGGGGTTGTCATTGCTATTTGGGTTAATTTCAATGTCTCCGAAAAAGTGCACTGAAGATTGTTCTCGGTAAACATCCTCAAAAGTGACATTGCAGATGTCAACCCCACAAACTCCGCGCTACTGTACATCACCACCAGCTCCCCGTGCAGTTTCTCTTTGCAGATCATCGGGAAATGTTCACATGCAATGTCCAGCTGCTTCTTGGGGAAACTGGTCTTAAACTGTGGAAACAGTTTGGGGTCTATCAGCTCAAATGACACTAAGTGTCGGGCCTTCTGAAAGCGGGCCTGGGACTGCTCTATCATTATGTCACAGCATTGTGCGGCTACTGACACATTATCAGAGCTTTGTGTCCTGCGCAGCCTTGCTGCAGCATCAGCTGTGGCTGGATGTGGCTGGGTAGAGACCGTGGTCAGCTTGTCCTTCAGGTCAGCTATGGATGAGGAGAAATTCTCCAAGGCCTGTCTGGTTTTGAGAGGATCCGTGGTTCGCTTTTGAAGAATGTTGTACAGAATATCAACATGCATGAGGGCCGAGTGGAAAGAAGATAACAAGAAAATGAACTTTGCGGGACTTCCGGTTGGCTACAGAACAAGATGGCAGGTTGAGCACTTTGCTCCCGCGAGTCAGCATATTATTAACCCCCGTGAACTTAATTAAAATATAACGAAGTGAATTCTTTTAAGATTATGGTGGGGGGAAAGAAAGGCAAAGGTAAAGGGGCGCAGGATACAGCGGAGAATGATTCCCACCGTGCAGAACGAGCCGAGGACGACATGCGGGGAGAAGAGGGCCAACATGGCGGCGACTCAACACCGGGAGCGGTGCGCACAGGGCTTGAAGCTATAAGCAAGCAGATCAGCGAACTCAAGTCTGAACTAAAGGAAGACTTAAAAACGTTCAAAGACGAAATTAAACGGGACATGAGAGAAGAACTCATCGAGTTCAAGCAGGATGTTAACCGGCAGCTAGCTACAAACATGCAAGTCATGCAAGAGCACAACGAGAAAATCAACGAGATGGAGACACGGATCGACGACACCGAAACGTGGACCATACAGGATCAGCAGAAGCTAGAAGACAAGTTGAACGACATAGAGTTGAGGGCAAGACGAAACAACCTGAGGATCCACGGTGTGCCGGAGGACGCTGAACAAGGCTCGGTGATGGAGTTTGTCGGAAAAATGCTTCGGTCCGAACTCAAGCTGAACGACGATGTGGATTTACAAATTCAACGCGCACACAGAGCCCTGGCGCCCAAACCGGGCCCAAACTCTCCTCCGAGGTCTATTATAGTCAATTTCCAGCAATATAGCACCAAGGAGATGGTTATCCAGAAAGCATGGCGACAGAAAATCACAATGGGAGAGAAACCGCTGTATTTCGACCATGACTATACAGCTACCGTTCTACATCAGCGCAAAGCGTACACCAATATCAAAAAGGCTCTCAAAGAAAAGGGCATCCGTTTCCAGACGCCCTTCACTCGAATGCGCATTCACTGGGACGGTGTGCAGGTGTACGGCAGTGCCTGGGAGGCAGTGCAGGAGCTCCGGCAGCGGGGATACAGCGTGGAGGTGCCAGAGAGACCACCCGGTAGGAGCCACCTGTTGGAGCTTCTCCAGCGGGCTACACCGTGGCAACGAGTGGGATCAAACACAGATGTGGGCACTGCCAGACGCGCTAAGGAACGCCTACGGAAATTTCAGCATAGATGCCAGGATGACCAGTAGTGTTAAAAAACTGATGGTAAAGAAGCGACCCTTAACATAAAGATAAACACTGTATTCATGCGCTGACTGGCGGGGCAGCGAGAGTTCGGCTCTGCCAACAGACTCACACGTAAGTTCATGAGACAGTTTGTAGCGGACTAATTGGGGAGGGGGCCCTTTCCTTGTGAGAGGTTTTTTTCCCCCCCTCAGCTGAACACTGGAGAATGCTCTTCAGACTTTGGAAGTCCTTTCACTTTACTGTTATGATGCTTGTTCTAAGCCGTTCTGGGCTTGTTATTGTGTTCCAGTTATCAATGCTTATGGTTTCTAAGTTCAGCCTGTGGAAACATAATGGTGTAGGTTTGACTCAGTTTAGTTGTGATGCAGCCTGATGAGGTAAAGCTAATGTCCTTAAACGTGAACGGTTTGGGAAACCCGATTAAAAGGTCTAAGGTATTGGCAAAATTGAAAAAACAGAAGGCAGATATAATTTTTATGCAAGAAACCCATCTTCCCGACAAGACCATGAGAAATTGAAACGATTTGGCTTTAAAAACACTTATTATAATTCATTTGTGCAAAGTCACAGAAGAGGGATTGCTATTCTTGTTTCCAATAAGTTTAACTTTGAATCGTATAAAGAAATAAAAGAAAAGGAGAGCAGATATCTCATTGTTAAGGGTAGGATTGAAAAGGATATAGTAACCTCAGTAAATGTATACGCATCACCTGATACTAACAAACTGTTTTTCAAATCATTAATGGATGTGATTGCACTGGAAGCTGAGGGTGTCTGTATATGTGGTGGAGATTTTAATGTAGTATTAAATCAACATTTAGACACAACCAGCTTAACAAGAAATAGAAACAAATTATCAAAATGTATTAACACAGCCTGGGATGATATTGGGTTTTGTGATGTATGGAGAAACAAATCATTTGAAATATCAACCACAAGAAATAGAGACCATTTTCCTAAATTATTATAAACAACTGTATACAGAAACCTCTGATACCAAAGTGGAAGCCATGCAAATGTTTCTTAATGAATTGGATTTGCCTTGTATTAGCAAAATACAAAATGATTTCATTATAGCAGATTTTACACTAGAAGAAATAAAAAATGCAATTGGCAACTTAAAATCAAGTAAAACTCCACGTAGTGATGGCTTGCCTGCGGAGTGGTATAAAACCTTTAAAGAAGAACTAGCTCCACTCCTGCTGAAAACATTTAATTGGATTAAAGGAGAATGTAAACTTCCGCCATCTTGGAATGAGGCAGTCATTACAGTACTCCCAAAGGAGGGTAAGGATAGGGAATATAGTAGTTATTATAGGCCTATTTCAATTCTCAACGTAGATTATAAAATGTACACAGCAATTATCGCAAAAAGACTTGAGAATATTCTCCCAGAGTTAATAGATGAGGACCAAACAGGATTTGTAAAAAAAACCAGACAAACACATGATAATATTAGAAGGACTCTATATTTGATAGATAGAATAGAAAGGGAAAATAAAAAGGCAGTAGTAATAAGCCTCGACGCTGAAAAGGCTTTTGATCGGGTCAATTGGCAATTCCTGTATCAAACTTTAGATAGATTTGGCTTCAACAAGCAATCTGTAGATTTAATAAGAACACTTTATCAACAACCAACAGCAAGAATTAAAATGAATGGGTCATTATCTCCATCATTTATGTTACAAAGGGGAACTAGACAAGGCTGTTGTCTCAGCCCCACATTATTTGCTTTTTATATTGAACCCCTGGCCCAGACAATCCGTCAACATGAACAAATACAAGGCATCACAATTGGACATAAAGATCATTTAATTAGTTTATTTGCGGACGATATTTTGGACCATTTAGTGGATCCTGAGAACTCCTTTCCCATATTGATGGAAATCCTCGAAGAATTTAATTATTATGCGGGTTACAAACTAAATATTACAAAGACACAACTTTTGTCATTTAATTACAAACCTTCAGAGGAAATAAAACATAGACATGATTTAAGATGGGATATGGAAGAAATTAAATATTTGAAAAAATGTGAAAAAATTATACGAGGCGAACTATAATTTGATTAATCAGAATATCAAAAAGGATATTGAACGATGGTCCACCTATCTATTGGATTTTGGCAGTAAGATTAATGTAATTAAGATGAACATATTGCCTAGATTGCTATACCTGTTTCAAGCTTTGCCAGTAGGTGTCCCTAAGCACCAGTTCTGAACCTGGGATAAACTTATTTCTAGGTTTATTTGGGATGGAAAGAAGCCTAGAATACGATACACAACACTGCAGTTGGCCAAGCATAAAGGAGGAATGGCACTCCCAAATCTCAAAGATTACTTTTATGCAGCTCAGTTCCGTCCTTTCTTTCTGTGGTGTAATGATAACTATTTTGCTAGATGGAAGGAAATTGAGACATATGTTGAGGGTTATCAGATCCAGTCGGTTCTAGGAGAAAAAGAAATTCCCCTATTAGTCAAAAATCAAATAGATTCAATAACCTCTGGTGCACTGGAGTTTTGGTTTGACTTTGTGAGGCAATTTAAACTAAGGAAAGACCAGAAAGCACTTAGATGGATAGCCTTTGACACTCAATTTAAACCTGGAGAAAATGCCATATTTAAGCAATGGGCAGTAAAAGGTATTAAGGCAGTGTGTACCATTATAGAAAAAAACGAAGAATTACAGACTTTCCAAAAACTAAAACTAACTAAAACATTTTCTCTTAATAATCGGGACTTATTTAGGTATATACAATTTAGAGATTATTATAATAAAGAAATGAAGATGGACATTTCTCACAAAATAAACCCTGTTATTAAGAATATGATGAATGCATATAATCCAAATAGTAAATGTGTGAAAGTAATCTCCATGTTTTATGACAGTATAATGGAATGTAAGGGCAACTCAACATTGTATCTAAAATTAAGATGGGAGAAGGAATTAAATGTAGAAATTCCGTCAGATGTATGGTACGATATGTGTGAAACTCAACATACCTCCACAAGTTCACAACAACTGAGGGTGTTCAACTGGAAAAATTTGATGCATTTGTTTTATTACACCTAAAATCAGCAGTAAAGCATCTTCAATACCCCAGCCATGTTGGAGACAGTGTGGCTGCTTAGAAGCACACCACACACATATTTTTTGGAGTTGTGAAAAACTGAAGTCATTTTGGGAAGATGTACATTTAGTCTTAATTAATGTCCTTGGATATAAAAGTCCTTTGTCATGCACTGTCTTGTACTGGTCACATTTCACTGGTTACTCTACAGAGGGACCGTTACCTGGTAAAAGTACTCCTTACAGCAGCAAGGAAAACCATAACTAGGAGATGGTATAAGCCTGATTCACCTAAACAGCAACAATGGTTTGATGTCATTCAGGAAATTAGGACAATGGAACGACTGCCTAACTGTGTTAGGTTTGAGGGTAGATTTGTATGCTAAGAGATAGCAGAAGTGGATACTTTACTTTGATAAACGATAAGGACAATGGCTCACAGTATGTACTCATTGAAGCGTAAGGCAGCTATTTGAAATGTGCTTTTCTTTACATATGTATGTATTTTGTCTACATCACGTTTTCCCACAGGCTCTATTTTTGTTTGTTTTTGTTCTAATTGTTTGTTCTATCTGCACTGAATTAATATCTGTAAGTTGATCTGACTGTGTGCAGTTGTGATGTGCTAAAAATTCAATAAAAATTAAAGTATAAAAAAAGAAAATGAACTTTGCATCCCCCAGCATTGGATTGACATGCTGTCCCATTCTTGTTCATTCCTGATTTTTTCAAAACACTGTTTCAAAGTCTGTTGATTTTCGAACACGGTGTGGACGGTGCGGCTTTTGAAGTTCCACCTTGTTTGTCCTGCCGCTGGGATCCTCCTTCCGCACACTTCATCTAGAACTGCAGTTCTTTTGGGGGACTTGGAGAAAAACGTTCCAAAAGCTGTGAGGTTGGCAAAAAATATTCTGACGGGTGTGAGGGAGGAGCAGGCCTGTTGCATGACCAGATTTAATTGATGCGCATAGCAGTGCACAAAATGCGCGTTCGGGTACGTTTGTTTTAGTCTAGCCTGCAAGCCTGTTAATGAACCGCTCATTACAGCTGCCCTGTCGTACGTCTGGGTGAGTTTGTTTTCCAGTTTGTATGGCTGGAGTTTCTCCTTCAGGAGTGCTTCGCAGTTCTGTCCTCCAACGGGGAGAAACAGAGTAACCTCTCCACAACATCTCCACAGCCTCCATTAGTCAGGTACTGGAGCACAATCACGCACTGGCTGACACATGACACATCTGTCGTTTCGTCGGCTTGCACAGCAACAAATGGTGCCTGTGATACTTCCTCAGCCAGTTTCTGTTCATACACAGCTAACATACAATCAAGCAACTCGTTTTGGCTAGTCTTAGATGTGTACTTGGCAACCTGTGCGTTTGACAGGTGATCGGCTAACTGGCTGTCTAAAAAAGAGAACTGGTCAACGAGGTCCAAAAACACACCCCGCTGGAGTGAAGTTGCCGATTCATCAGAGCCCCTGAGAGCTAGCTCGTGTGCCCCACAGAACCTAATACAGTCCACAATCTGTGACAGCGAATGTCTCTTTTTCTTTACCTGCTCGTTGTGTCTCTGTATGGAGATGCGGTAGCCGTCATCCAGCTGACAGGCAATATTTACTTTGCCCAACATTGAAAGCTCCACACAGTTTCCAATGTGAGTTGCACTGCATTCATGTTTCTTGATTTTACAGGACACATGTTTTAAATCCACAACCCCTTGTTGGGTCCAAGCTGTGTCTCCTCCAAACAGCACGCAAGGGAAATAGAAGACAGCGCTCCTAGCTACACTAGCTGTTAGCCAGTCTTTCCTTTCAAACCAAGATGTGCAAAAGGAACGATTTTGTCGCGTGTCCTTTTGTTTTATCTGGACATCGTTTGGCCGATGTGCCCCCAGTCTCTTTATTTCTTTTTTTTCTTCTAAAGACATCAACGAAAACGGATGAGTCAGTAGGTACTCCACTTCGTTAAGTAAACTAGCACTCGCCATTGTTTTTTTCACTTTTTTTCTCCCGCCTCCAACAGTGACCGTCACCAGTGAGAGTCACTGACACTTGTTGTGAAAAGCAGTTTCTCTTGAAAACTCTTACTCACGCGTGTTCTTTAATGAAGCGATAGAAGAAGTTTTAGCTTTAAGAAATAATCAGTTTTATTGTTAACACCAGTAGAATGTGCAGAGTTTTACAGCTATATCTGGGTCCAACTATGTTTCCCTGACAGACAACAAGTGTGTGTGCCAGTTCACGAAGTCTGAGCACCAACTATCCCTGACCCAGGATGTTATATACACAAAACAGTGAAAATGTCATAACAAGGGCTGGCTGTTGTCGTCTTCCCACCTCGTTCTCGTGGTATCTGACTCCCAGCATGTACAGAGGCCAGCCTGCCTGTTCTTTACTATCATGACCTGCACTTTGCAACCAACTGATCTCACACTATTTATTCTACATGTCACCAACAACGTACTCATTCTGATTATGAGGAGTTGCATTTATAATTATATGCCTCTGCTTATATCTCATGATTCTGTTATACTTTAGCAGAAAGGCACCAAGATTAGTATGACCCTAATTATTGGTCATATGGTAGATATAAAATATAACCATACCTTTAATATATGGTCTCTAAATCAAGGGGGTATGTCATGACACCTGTCAATCACGATTGGACGACACCGATCGGATGCTGATTTGGGTGGGCTTAGAAAACTCAGCCCAGACAGATCATCTGGGCTGACTTTTCTAAGCCCACACAACATATCTATATGTATCTCCTGCGTTTTTGTGATTATTTGGTGCTGTTGCTTGTCCCGTCGCACCAAAATCAACCAATTCTAAGTTTTAGTAATTATTGTATTTTAATATTTTCATTAATTTAATAATGTTCTCATGTTTATTGTAAAAGATAGGGAGGGCTTAGCCCCACTAGCCCATTGATACCAGCCATCCCTGCAAATGTGTAACCTGATTCCCTCTAAACCCCACACCATTAACGCAGTTGGTCAGTACATTATTTCAGTTCTCATTGTGTTTACACAAAATGCAAAACAATGCAATTGCCATTGTGTAGATGCAATTCTCATTCACTTATTACATGCCAGTCAAAACAGATTGTACTTTTCTCAAAAGAGAAGGCCAGCATGATGGGTGATTGGAGTGAGTAACTTTGAAGAGTAACGGCGAACACATGCTGTCAATTCCATCCCACAAGTGCAAATTGTAGACTCAACAAAATGCAGACAACGATAACAGAACATGGTCAGCGAATGGATTCATTGGAATCCCACGCTGAGCTGCAAGCCCAATGAATTCAAGCACTGGAGGAGAGGTGTGTAGCATAACGCTAAGCTAACAGCGAAGACTATCGATCTTCAGAGCCGCAGCCGCAGAAACAACATTAGGATAATTGGCCTCCCAGAATCAATCGAGGGACCCAGGCCCACAAGCTTTTTCGCCAAACTCCTGGCTGAAGTACTTGGCGACCAGATTCTTCAGTCTCCTCCTGAATTAGACCGAGTGCATAGAGCGCTCACCGCTAAACCACAACCTGGCTCACGGCCCAGACCAGTAATACTTCGCCTTCATCGCTATCATGGAGATGATCATTCGGGAGGCTCGTAAGAGACGTGGGAAACTTCAGTACCAAGGGACACCAATCCAGATCTTTGAGTACTACACACCAGAAGTCGCTGGGGAACGAGCTAAATATCGAACAGTGATGGCCAGGCCCGGCCCTAACCAATTTGGCGCCCTAGGCAAGATTTTAGGTGGCCCACATAATAGCCCACATAAAGTACAAACTACCTACAAAATAAAAACTGTAAACAAGTGATAAAATAAATTATGAATACAATATAATAAGGCACTGCACACAATAAGATATTAAAGAAACCAGAATTGACAAAACAAATTGCCCATTGACTAAGTGTCTGTTAAAATAGTCATGTTGACACCTTCTTCCCTCCTTTTCTTTAGGGAATGTGAAGGTGTTTTCAATGTGAAATGGACCTCTGTGAACTAACCTTGTTCTTACATCATCAGTTAGAGGAGATGGCCAGTCAGCAGGGTCTACTGGTGCAGCCTGTAGACCTGATGCTGCATCACTGGGTTCTTCTGAGGTGGAGGCCACAGGAGGATCAGTTGATGCTGTTGAAGCGGCGGCGGCTGTAGATGGCCCAGGATTTGCAGGAGGTGGATTAAAATATTTCAACAGCGCATGTGAAGAGAGAAGAGGAGTTAGGGACACTATTAGGTGTTACAGTTTAATAATAAAAGTAATAATTCCAAGAAAAAACTTAAATAATAAAAATGAAAAACCTAAAAGATGCATTACTTTCACTGTACTGTACATGCATGATATACAAGGCAAGGCAGCTTTATTCAATGGCAACTCAATGCGCTTTACATAAAACAATAAGAATTGAAATAAAATGTAAAAAATAAATAAATAAATAAAAACAACTACAGAAGAATAGAAATAAATAAAATACTATAAGAGCAGCATAAAATCATGATTTAAAAGGACATAGTGCAATTAAAATTTACAATTTAAAGTGCTTTGAACAAGCTCAATCATAAGCACAGGAGAAGAGAAGTGTTTTTAACCTGGATTTAAAAATGTTCACAGTTGGGGCTGATTTCAGTTTGGCTGGTAGTTTGTTCCAGTTTTGTGCAGCATAACAGCTAAAAGCTGCTTCACCATGTTTAGTTTGAACTCTGGGCTTCACTATCTGACCTGAGTCAGTAGATCTCAGAGCCCTACTGGGTTTGTATTCTACTAAGATGTCATTCATGTATTCTGGACCTAAACCATTCAGTGATTTGTAGACCAGTAGCAGAACTTTAAAATCTATTCTATAGCTGACTGGGAGACAGTGTAAAGACTTTAGAACTGGAGTAATGTGCTCTGATCTCTTCGTTCTGGTTAAAACTCAAGCTGCAGCATTCTGAATGAGCTGCAGCTGTTTAATGCTTTTTTGTGGGAGTCCAGTCAGAAGACCGTTACAGTAGTCGAGTCTACTGGAGATGAAAGCATGAATCAACTTCTCCTGGTCTGTTTGAGACATAAAACCCTTCACTCTGGATATGTTCTTAAGCTGATAGAAGGCTGTTTTGGTGATGGATTTGATATGACTGCTGAAGGTCAAATCTGAGTCTATCAGCACGCCAAGGTTTCTGACTTGGTCCCTAGTTTTTAGAGAGAGTGACTCGAGATGTTTACTGACGGCAATCCTCTTCTCTTTATTGCCAAAAACAATTACCTCAGTTTTGTCCTGATTTAATTGAAGGAAATGTTGGTTCATCCAATGTGTTACTTGCTCTAAACAGTGACACAATGACTGTATTGGACTGTAGTCATCTGAGGACAGTGCTATGTATATCTGCGTGTCATCTGCATAACTGTGATAGTCTACATTAGAGTTCTGCAGAACTTGACCCAAAGGCAGCATATATAGACTGAACAGAAGGGGTCCAAGAACTGACCCCTGAGGAACTCCACATGTCATAGCCATTCGATTGGATTCATAACTTCCAATGGTCACAAAATAACTCCGCTCTTCCAAGTAGGACCTGAACCATTCTAGGACTGTTCCGCTGAGTCCTGCCCAAGTTTCCAACCTGTTCAACAATATACTGTGATCCACAGTGTCAAATGCAGCACTGAGATCCAACAGGACCAGAACTGACACCTTGCCTGAGTCAGTGTTTAACCTAATATCATTTAACACTCTAATAAGAGCTGTTTCTGTACTGTGGTGAGGTCGGAAGCCTGATTGAAATTTGTCGAAAAGGCCACTGGAGTTCAAGAAATTGCTGAGTTGATTAAAAACCACTTTCTCAACGATCTTGGCTATAAAAGGAAGATTTGAGATAGGTCTGTAGTTGGTTAACATGGAAGCATCCAGCGATCTCTTTTTTAAGAGTGGCTTAATGGCAGCTACTTTTAGGGATTTAGGAAATGTGCCCGATTGAAGTGAGCTATTTAGTATTTGTCGCAAATCTATTTGGACAGAGTTCACAATAGTTTAAAAAAAGTCTGATGTACGGTGTTCATTTTAGGACATCCTCAGATATCAGACTCAGGTGTCAGACATCAGACGAAAAAGCATCAGGTCTCAGGCAAAAAGGCATCAGAGTAAGCCAAAAGTCGTCAGGTCTGAGAAAAACCTCTGTCATTGTCAGACAAAAATGCATCACATTTAAGGAAAACAGCCTCCTACCAAAAGTATTCAGTCTCAGAAAAACCTCCGTCAAGTTTATGAAAAACCTTTATCAGAACATGCATCAGACAAAACGGCATCAGAACAAACGGCATCAGACAAAACGGCATCAGAACAAACGGCATCAGACAAAACGGCATCAGAACAAACGGCATCAGACAAAACGGCATCAGAACAAACGGCATCAGACAAAACGGCATCAGAACAAACGGCATCAGACAAAACGGCATCAGAACAAACGGCATCAGAACAAACGGCATCAGACAAAACGGCATCAGAACAAACGGCATCAGACAAAACGGCATCAGAACAAACGGCATCAGACAAAACGGCATCAGAACAAACGGCATCAGAACAAACGGCATCAGACAAAACGGCATCAGAACAAACGGCATCAGAACAAACGGCATCAGACAAAACGGCATCAGAACACACGGCATCAGACAAAACGGCATCAGAACAAACGGCATCAGACAAAACATTGTCAGAGAAAAAACAGGCAGATATTGGCCAGCAGAGGGGGCTCGTGTGGCAGAGGCAAAGGCTCTGGCAGAATCAAGCGCGTGGAAGAACTCCGAGGACAGTCAACAGGTCAGTCGAACGTTTTCTTAGAAGGTGAACTAATACAATTCATACTTTAATAATCAGTTTGACAGTATGTATGCACATAGCTAGCGCTAACCATTTTAAATTCCAGCCTGGTAGTAAAGGGCTGGCTTCGTGGTTCATTCAGTTTCCTCTCTCTCCACATTAGTATTGCTGTATAAACTGGTGACCAGATTTGAATGGGAGAGAAAACATCTCCCGTTTTTACGGTAGCCAGTTAAACTAACGTAGCTAGTAACGTCACGTAGCGGTATCCAGAAACAGAATACGTAGCAGAATTGTTTACTTTGGTTGCTGAGGCAACTGAGGATGAGCGCTATGGGACCTGCTGAACCAGTTGCGCTATGTGTATTCAGATAGTCGAGTGGTTAGCTCAGTGGTGCAAAAAGTGGGTATGCGCTGTATGCGGCGCATAGGGGCGCCGCATCAGGGGGGCGCCGAAGGGGGGGCGCCAAAGCGATGGATAACATTCCCCTCCCACCCTCCGCCAACAATCGCGCAGCACCCCCCCGTCAACAATCGCGCAGCACCCCCCCATCAGCTAAATAATACATGAGTTAAAAAGCTAAGAATCTGTTTTGTTGTTGTTTTATTTTTCACGGCTCTAATGTTAAATGCTGGAGACATGAATAAACAACTAATGCAGCCTTAACAGAGGTGGCTATATTCTTTAATTATACTACTTTGGAAAAAAAATACTTTAATTATAATACTACCAAACTACTACTGAAACTTCATAATGGCTACTAATTTGCTTTAATATACATTGTCAAAATACATTAACAATTGCCCCTGTTATTTATTTCATAATGATAACATTTCAATTTTGACTACTGCGCTGAAATTGTCCCCAATTTTCATTTCAGAAATCTGGTCACCAACATGTTTATATGCATATATGTTGAAAACTGCTGAGGGTTTGCTTGTAGCCCTAGGGTACAACAATAAATAAGTAGGCTAACAGATATTTGTAAATGTACCCACAGAATTGTGGAACCTATTCCATCAATATCCACAAAGCATTATCCAGGGGCAGTTGGCTTGTTATTGTGCCATCAGAGCTCTAAAACCTCTGCACCAGTATGTTATTGTCATGCAAGTTGGTTTTTACCTAAACAAATTGTATATTTAAATATTGTTTGTTGTCAAGAGTCCATACCTGTTATCCACTCTAATACAGTCACATTTAGTCTATGTGTTTTTTTTTATCAAAGCCCCCTGAATGTTTGAATGGTTTGTAATATTATGTATTAACAGCTTATTTTGTTTTTCAGAGATATGGTCAAGATGTCACTAAATCAGGATGAAAGAAGTATCCTTACCCAACAAAAAACTTGTATTTCTTATGACCAAATAGACTTGTTCAAAGACAACTACTGTATAGCCCAGATCTTTTAACTATGTTAATGCTATGTATCAATTTTCATCCAGGGTTGAATATATGTCATCATTAAGCTACATTTCTCTGAAACTGTAAATTAAAAAAGATGGTTTTCAATTAGTGGCCTATTCACACTCTGGGAATATACATCGGGTGAGCGTCAGTGCCAAGGAGGTTTGTGGATCAGTCATCTTGTGTTTGCCTTAAGTTGTATAGATGAACTGATACAGTTACTCTTCGGCAATGGCTTCAAGCAGAGGGAAATCTGCTCAACACTCGCTTCATTTGGATGCAAAATAAGGTGGGTGTTGTTTCCTCAGATCCTAAAGTATTTTTCTGCCGTTACATAGGAACATTTGTGCTTATGAAATATTTTTGTTTGGATAGTGAAAGGCACCTCAGAAGACTGCTAAGTCTACTGGGGTTGAGGCGGAGAAGTCAGCAGAGGCCATTGGCAGAAGTCTGTGAAGCTGTGCAGGCAAGCCTTAAAAGTACTTTAAATCAAACACTGCCATTAGAGACGGGATTCAACAGGAAGCACGATCTTGGCTAAACAATCGCAGTAGCTATGCAAACAGGCTACAATGCACTATCATCTGGCAGCAGTCATATTGCATGCATGATTGCTACATACACTGCTTAACTTTTGTCTTTCTTTTTTTTTTTTTAAGTATATTTCTTCGGGCTTTTTTTTGCCTTTAATGTACAGGAAATGGGAGGCAGGGGGGGGGGGAAATAACACGCTGGACAAGACCACTCGGTGCAGGATTCGAACTGGGGTCTCTGCAATGAGGACTGTAGCCTCTACACATGGGACGAGGGCTCTACCCACTGTGCTAAACACCGCCCCACCTTTTGGCTTTTCCAACCAAGCAGAACAGTTTGAAATAAGAATCTCATCAGGGAGGATTAAATAACATGTTACCAGCTGAAACCAAATCATCCGTGCAATCTATATACAGTATTTTTTTCAATTCAAACACTCTACATCTCTGGCAAGATTGTATGCAATATTTTGTATGTTGACTTACAGAGTGAGCTGAGACACTGGTCTCCTGAGCAAGGCATCAGAGCAATGCTCCAGCGTGTGCGGGATGTCAGAGGAGTGAGGCCTTGCTACAGGTAGATGCGCTGTTTTATGTGTATCATCTTAAAGTGCTTAGGACTTTCTTCACCTGTTTCATGAACTTTCACTTATCATTTTCTCACTTCTACTTAGAAATGATGTTGCTGATGTGATGCGACAATTAAATGCCAGTGGTATGCGAAGGCGGTATCCAGGCCAAAAGAAAATCTATCGCAGAAACTACCACAGCTGTGGCCCGAATGATACCTGGCATATTGATGGTACACCTTGCATGCTTTTACTGAAACTGTGTACAAAATGCACTATATTACAACTACAGTATACACTGGAGATACGTTTTATTTTCTCACAGGTAATGACAAAATGATATTCTTTGGGATGTGGGTACATCTCTGCATTGATGGGTAAGTAAATTGGTCTACTAATGGGTCTTATTCACCAACCCTTCCTATGAAGAAATATGTTCCTAAACCTCACTAATGCAGTTTCACAGAGATTCTAGTAATCACAAATGTTTTCTTATATGGAATCATATCTGGAATGAAACCTTCTTAAGTGCAAATTTAAAATCACAAGCACCTTGTACAGAGTAATCATAAGTATCACGACTAGCTGCATCACTGTGTGTTATGGCACCTGCACCGTGTCCTCCCCTCGCTGACTTTGAAAAAATAATCTTGAAAATATATCAATATGGCCCAATAACTTATATGTTAATGTCATTTGACTTTGGAGGACACAACACTGTTAGCTTAAATAGTATAGAAACATTGAGGTACAAAGTGTTATTGTAAGTCTATGATTTTGCAGTAGGCTTTAACATTACATCTCAAATTCACATTGTCCAATATCATGGGCGTATTTTTTATTTTTATTTGTAATTTCAAGCATTCTACACACATACTCTGAAGTTGTTTCCATAAAGATAGGGTGCACTTTCAACTTCATATGAGGTTTATATGCAGGCCAAAAAACAATAGCTGCCCCATTCATAATTTTTTTCTTTGTCTGCATGCAGGTTTTCACGGAGGCTTCTATGGCTAAAAGTGGGCACTTCCAACCGCAGGCAAAGATTTGTGGCAAGATATTTCTATGACACTGTTGTGGAAGAGGGAGGTGTGTAATGTTTTTTCTTTGTTATTGTCTAGTGCTCATGATAGCAATTATGTGGATGAGGACAAATAGGTCATAAACACAATGTTTGTTTTTTATAAATATTATGTAAAGGATGTCCCAAAATGATTAGAAGTGATAAGGGGAAGGAGAACCTCTCTGTTGGGCAAATGCAGATAGCATTTCAATTGAGGCAACGGGGAAACCAGGCACGTGAAAGCTTCAGGATGGGAACATCAGTACACAACCAGGTATTTTTTTCTTATTAATATACTAACAATGATGTTAAGAAGTGGGGAAGTAAAGTGAAGTTAGTATATTTCTGTCTTTTAGAGAGCTGAAAGCTTTAACAGCATGTTAAAGCGGACCTGGATAAGGAAATGGCGGTCGAGATTTGAGGTATTTTAAATAGCGTAAAAATTACACATTTACAGACATTCATGTATTTTTTTTATTGTTATTTACAGTACGTCAGGTTTAACTATATTTAATTTAATTCAACACATTTATTAAATGTCTTTTACATGTATTGATGTTTGATCAGCAAAAATTGACTGAAACTGGCATTCAGTGTTAACTTTGACTCTACACAAGTCTTTAAGCCTCAATTCATCAGTAAAATGCTTGCTGCTGGGTTTGCAGTTTTTGTGTTCGTTTCCCAATGATTTGGTATAACTAATTTAATGTCTCATTCATCTAGGTCATTGTAATCATAGTTGCTAAATGTATGTAACATTGGGAATCCCTGGTATTCAAACCCATTGGTCCATCCCCCAAGGACAAAACAATATCCGGTATCTCAGAGCTGACAGTCTTCAAAATAAAGTTTTACAGCCTTACCACTGCACACTAATGACTTACAACGCATCATGAACTTATCAGTGTATTTTGTGTGCTTTTTAAATCAAATATTTAGTTGATGATTGAGGCTGACTCCCTTGAATTGGACAACCCCATACACATGTAAGTCAAGAGGTCTTTGAAATGTAGCCACTGTTTTTTTTTGGACATTGGGATTAAGCCAGTATATTCCTAAGTGACAATCTAAAGATTCTGGTAATAATTTCTATCGTTGCCAATTAGCAATTGCCTGCAGTACACCCACCTTCATCTACTGCAGGATGAACTGGACATGGAGCGATGATTGTGGAATTCACATGACATACGCAAACAGCGCCATGCTCCTGGTCCTTTCGGGAAGCCCGATATACTCTTCATGACACCACCTCCTGGTATTGTTCTTGGCAATGCAGTAGTAATATGTTTGATCTGGTATGCATGGTTGGAACATTTCTAAAATGCCAACTCTTTTCACACCGTCACCCTCCATACCCATACAGGGTTTGTCAACATGCTGTGCCCAGTCGAGCCTGACCTTCTATACTCCAGGGAGATGATATGCGGCAGAAACGAGCAGTTGCTTGTCGCGAACGAAGAATTTCGACTGTTATGTGGGGCCATTCTTGGAAATGACAGGTTTCCACAAACAGTTGATGGCTGCCTAGCTGCCTACCTCAACCTGGTGGAGGAGCTCATGCAGTGGATTCACAGGCATGATGTGCCAACACCTACAACATTTTCAGAAGCAAATGCAATGTACAAAGCAATGTTAAGGGAAAGACAGTAGGGCTGGGGAATATATCGAAACCGACATCTAGACCCTCTAACTGACGTAATCTTACTCATGTCAATTATTTCAGTTATTCCTTTGAAGTTGTTATTTTGTACTTTTTTGTTAACTTGCTTTTTAAATATGACCTCACAAGACATTTTCATATGAATTTTTTGATTTCATTGTTGGAAATGTTCAATAAATATCCATAAATAGTTAATCCATGTGTGTACTTAAATTATTTTAAAATCACATAGCCATGCCAGCTTTAATAGTTAAGCATAAAAATAATCGTTCATTAATCGTAATCGAGGTAAAAGCTTCAATTAATCGTGATATTGATGTGAAGTAATATCACCCAGCCCTAAAAGACAGTGAACACATTATTTTCTGAGCAATTCATTGTTAAATAAAATCATTGACTTAATGTATACTGCATGCTCTTCTTTATTGACAAGCAGTAAAAGTACTTGAAAAACATTCTCTGTTCTGGAACCAAGCAATAAAACTCAATAGAACACAGCATTTAACATGTTTAAAGTTACATGAAATCAAAATTAAAAGATATGCATACATTTGTAAACAAAAAAACCCCACATAATTTACCACTTGTAAAGTTAATTGAAATTAAAATGAAAAGATACTGTATGCATACATTTGGAAACGAAAAACAAACCAAAAAAACAAAAAACACAGAGCATTCACCATTTGTATCCATACCGGCCCTCTAAATCAAGCCCCAGTCCCGACTTCAGGAAATGGACAACATCTGATGCTGTGGGACGGGACTCAGCTCATAGCTGAGTACAGGCTCGGACTGGTAATCTGTACAACCGGGCAAATGCCCGGTGGGCCGGTCCACATGTGGGCCGGTGGCCTCGGAATTTATTTATTTATTTTTTTTAATGCCGACATTTTTTAATTATTTATTTGCCCAGCGGCCCATGAGTGGCCCTGCGTCCTGTCATGTATAAATGCATCCATTTATTTTTGAAAACCCCCGTCAACAATCGCGCAGCACCCCCCCCGTCAACAATCGCGCAGCACCCCCCCCCGTCAACAATCGCGCAGCACCCCCCCCCCCCCCCGGTCAACAATCGCGCAACTCCAAGGCCGGTCCAGGACAAAATTGACAGGGCCGATTTTTGTTCCCAGTCCGCCCCTGGCTGAGTAGAAAGGCGTAAAAACTGGTACCTCTCATCCAACTTGTCAACAGCATGTGGTGGCATGTTTGCTGCCATTAGAGCAGACAGCTCGCGTTGTTTCTTGACAACCCATGGGCTTGACCTTGTGAACAGCTCCACGTAGGTGGCCCCAGGGACCATGTCGGTCCAATAGGAGGCTTCCTCAAAGTGCAGGATGCACTCAGGTGCCATGTACAGGTAAGTTCCTCCTATTGGCCCTACACCTTGTGCTTGCAGTCTGCTTCCTTGGCGAAGCTGGACTGTGTCTCTGATGTTCGCCAGACCCCAGTCTGTGAGGACTGCCCTCTTTGCTTGCAAGTGGACCTGACAATTACAGAAACAAAGATATTAATGTTGATAGCAACAACAGTACGACTGTGTAAGGAATATTTAAACACTATTCCATTACCAAGGGTGAAGAATCATGCACTTTCATGAAAGCGCCAAGCTTCCCCCAATTTTGCTTTAAATCAGCTTAAATAAAACTAGATGTACCGAAAAATGGTACATGGTATGACCACCACATGGTATTGATTGTTGGATACTTTAAAGAGCAAGTTGATTTTGTTATCGTATTTTGACATTGATACTCTTATCAAACAAAAATGTCTTGTGTGAAAATGTAGTGGAGTTATCTATTGAAAACTGTCTTCCAATAGCACTGACATGTATTTACAGTTGGCTTGTTTATAAAGGAAAAAACAACTTACCATCACATTGGCGGGCTTAATGTCCTGATGGATGACTTTCTGTCCATGGATATATTCCATGGCCATAGCCAGATCCAGGGCAATGAAGTCGTCGTCTTGCCCTTCCAGCTAACATGATATGGACACAAAACTTTAGTGATTTCAATATTACTTCTCCTGTTACTCTTAAGAAAGTATGTGATTTTAAACCTTCAGAGATATCAACAGCGGCAAAATACCTTAACAATGGAGCTGTCGGAGTTTATGACAACTTCAAGCGGTGCCCCATGAATATATTCTGTAGCCAACAGAAAGTATGTTTCAGTGCGAGCTGCCGCCAGAAGTCTCACGATGTTGGGATGTGACAGCCTCCTTTGAATATTGAAAACAGCACAATGTAATCACTTTCTTTCTAGGGCTGTCCCGAATACCATATTTTGGGCTCCGGAGCTTCGGTAGTAATCGACAGCGAATATTCGAATATTCGGGGGGGGGGGGGGGGGGGGGGGGGGGCAAAAAAAAAAAAAAAAAGTTTTTTATTAGCCCCTTAGCCCCAGATGTTCCCACATTACTCCTTATTAGGGATGGGCATAATTAATCGATGATCGATCATTGATCGTTAAGAAATGTGTCGATCAATTTATATTGTTATCGATCAAAAGGACGTTTTGTTGCATACTGTGAGTCTTGAAGCGGTGCGGTGATCGCGGCTTTAGTTCCCCGTGTCTGATCGCTGTAATTCGGAGCGTGAATATCGGTTGAATATCTAATATCTTTCTAACTTTAAAAAACACTTTAGTATTTTTAAGACGATAGTCGCACATCCCTCGTAACTACGCCGTGAAGGTGAACCCTCCCGGACTCCGCTATTAACATGAACCGCTCCGCAGGAGGAGCTGCACGTCCACACGCACCGGACACCAAAATACCAACACGTGTTTTCCATTTGCTTGCTGTTAAATAAAGTTGTGTGCAGTTATACGGTTAAATACGATTATTGATTAATGACCGATCGCGTACTGCGGTCAAGACAGCTGTCTCTCGGTTTCGCGTGGTCAAGCCAGCCGCTCCAACATTTTAAATACTTCCATAACTGACATTTTAACAAAACGTTCAGCCTCATGTTTTCTGACTAAGGTATTGCTTTTAGATAGTTCATGCAATTGTTTCTAAATGTGTGGCTCATCTTTTTGTCGCGAGCCTTTTCCGAGCGCCGGCTGCATATTGTATGGGCATATATGTCGGCCTTTTCCCCTTTTTTCAAAACAGTTATACAGTTTAATGACCACTTTTACTGCCTTGTTTGATTATTGTTGGCCGATAAGTAGGCTACTTATTGTAATTGGAATACAGACTTAGTCTTGTTGAATCTCCAAACCTTTAAGAGCGCATTGTTCGGCTTTTACGAGCGCCGCATAGGCCTATAACCAGGGACGGGCTGCCATAGGGAGGTTCGGCCGGACGATTTCAGGCCGATTATTTTGTATTTTTTTATTTTGTGTATTATTATTTTTGGGCCGGTCCAGATTATTGGGCCAGTCCAGGACTGTCATAATACGGTCGTAGGTCCGCGGTGCGCTACAAACGCTACAAACTGAAGCCTGACGTTCACTGCTGTGAGTGATGTCACGCGCCCAAGCTGAGATGGTATATATTTCCACATCTTAACAGTCAAGTATAAATATAGTACAAGAATGTGCTGACAAAATGTATTTTGCGGTTCGCCTTTAGTGATAGCCTACATTTAGAAAAAAAAAAAAAAAAGAAAAAAAAAAAAAAACGAATATCCGAATCCCAAAATTGAAAACCGAATACCTACCCAACGAACGAATATCCGAATAGTCGAATATTCGGGTCCAGCCCTATTTCTTTCACAACTAAGAAAATTCATCTCAGGATGATCACCCCATTCCATGTTTTCCATTGATGATTCAAGTTTCCAGACTGATTTTCTTTAAAATATTATTATGTATTTGGCCAATAATAAAGCAGTGTTGCATCACTGCAGTAGATTCTTCAAACAAAACTATGCCAATAATGTTATTCAGTCTAGTTGGATTTTGCATCATTTGTCAATAAAACCGTCGGAGGGTTAATTTATACACAATGAAAACGCCCTTTCAAAAGTTATCACCTTTGGTAGGCGGAGGCATAATAACGTGTAGGGCACACAGATGTATTCTGTGAAACTTGGGCACAAATCTTTCTATAGCACAGAAAATAAAGTTAAATTAAAAAATACTTACAGAGATACATTTATCTCGTGGTGGATGTCATGCTCTGTGTCTTTTGCTCCTCCCAACATGATTTTTTTAATAGCTGCCGGGGTACCCTGAAAGGATCCTCCATATACGTTGCCAAATGTACCTTGGCCTAGAAGGACGCCTTCATCAAAATTGATGAGGGAGCAGTCCACATACGGGACACGTGGCAGATACACTAAAGGATATAAATATACATAAAACACATATCATGTTTTCTACATTCTAATTAGATGTGTTCCTGGAGCCATATCTATAACATGGCAAGTGTCTTTCATATACAGGGTGATTCAAAAAGAATGTACTGATTTCATGACACATTGCTTCTGTTCTCAAACATCGCCATGGAATAAGTCAGTTTTTTCTAAGCTTTGAATGGCTGCTACAGGTGCGCTGTAGACGCTTCATTGCTGCAGCAACGTTCAGTTATTTGTTCACCTTCAGAATGGCGAGTACTCAGCAAAAGGTGTTCTATGTTCTTGAGTTCACAAAAACAAATTTGGTTTTCACAGTGCCGCATGCTTTTTTAAGTCGATTTGCCCCCTCCTAAGAACATTTGATGGTGGTTTCTACAGTTTCAGTAACATCAATTACTATCTGGGAGGCGTTCTAATGCGTCATTGATGTTGCCCACACTGCAGGTATTGGCTACAACGAACACTTGCAAGACAGGAAATAAAAATTGATTGTGAGTAGAAAACTTGTGACTTGGCTAGAGTTTTATCTTGCTTTTCCTTATAAAATTGGTTCATTCTTCTTGAATAACAGTGTATACACAGTACACACACACACACACACACACACACGTGCCACACCAGGATCTGAAAACACATCTTCAAGGGTAAAAATACTATACAAATGAAACTTACTTGGATATATTTTAGTAGTCAGTGAATAGCTTGTGTAGTAGTATAAATTTACCAACCTCCAAAAATAACTAAACACAAGCATACTTAACTAAAATACTTACAGGAGGGAACAATCGGATTCGATGATGATGTAGAAGCCTTCACTTGGCCACTACAGGACCTCCTACACGAAGACCTCCGTTGCTATACAGCCTGTTTCTGGCTTGTTTCTGGCCTATCTCCTCCTGACTGAAGTGGAGCTGACTCGCTGTTCACCCTGAGCTGTGAGAGCTGTTGAGCTGCCCCTAACCCTGCACTACTGCTAGAATCCTACAAACATAAACAGTGAAAGCAGGGTTTTTCTATTTGTATTTAGCAACAGTGCACCACTAGCCTGGCTATCGCGACTACAAAGTTCTTCCAAGCTTCTAGTCTGGCCAAGCTGCCATATCCAGAGACTTCTCAGAGGCGGGCATAACCCGCATCTATCAAATGCCTCTGTATGCTACTGGTCGAAGCTACAATCAATCAGACCACTCTTTCCTCTGACTTGGCTACCAGTGGGGCCAATGACAGAACTAGTGTGTCATCGTCTTAAACATTCCTCAATCAAGCCGTTGGAAATGCTCGATTTTCATTGGCGCCCATTCTGGGGATGATTTGAAATGGAAGAGATAGGCAGCTTGGCCAGACTGACTTGGCCGCGAAATTTGGTGCAGCGTTACAGGAAGTATGGGTGGGCCCAAGCTAGTGCACCATCGTTGCTGAAACAATGATCACCGCTGCTGATTAGTAAGGTGACGATTGATGTTTTTCTTTTGTACACTGTGTAGACCTATTTATGGGTGTCAATCAGTCCATTTCATAACATGGAAGTTACCAGATGTCACAATTTATGGGATTATTTTCAAATTTGCCCATGGACCCCCCTAGGATAGATGGGTTGGAAACATTTTTCAAATCACAGCAACAGCACTGCTCCTTCAACAAAGTCAGAGGGGAAAACTGGTCAAAGTTTTCTACTTTAATTGCACTAACAGATATCCTTCAGAATTTCAGTGTGCAAGTTCAGACCATATCATGCCATTACCTCGTCAAATGACCATCTACCATGATCCCCATCTTTGTCCTCTTCCTCATCTATAAAATACATCACAAAAGGCAGAACGAAATTACATTGCTACATACAGTACAATGTAGGATACATTATAACAAGATATATCTACTAATCATGTGCAGTATAGACACTATGGCAATAAGTATTGGCAGATGAACCTACCTGGAGTGTCATCATCCACACAGACGACATCTGCGAAAATGACATATTTAGTACGAAATAGACAATACCCTTAATATTAGATGCACAACATTACTTTTCACATTGCCTAAATTACCCAATTCTTTACGGCCAATATATATTGTCCGTTTCCATGGTGTAGTGATGTCGGACACCGTCTTGAACTCCTTCAAGAACTCGTCCACTGTCCACCGAGTGCCATCTTGGTGGCAGAGGGTGAACTCTGACTGACTACACCGGCCAGGCCAAAACTTTTCGCTGCCAATTTTTACAAGGTCTTCATATGTTTCATGGCCCTTCATTATGATTCGTGGTGGAATTTCTTCCAAAATCATTTTGGAAAATTTCCCAGACCTGGTTGCGGTCCGAGGCCTCCACTCCATTGGAGACATTTTGATCTAAGTTGAAAAAAAACAAACATTCAAGTAATACTTTTTGCCGAGTCAGTATTCTTATACACCAGATCAACATTGTGGTGGTAGCAAGAGTGTCAATATGCAAATAGTAGGAACAGGAGGAAGGCATACGTAAGGTATTGGTAAGGGTAGATAAGGAAAGTTTTATTAAGTTCATTAGTCAGTTTATTGAAAATGGCATTTAAACTCAACTCAAACATCAGCTGATCAAAAGTTTAAAACCACGTTTATTTAATTGATATTTTTAGGCCCTTTGTTTGCAGATGTTATCTTGTGGTAACCGGTCTGCAGTCAGCATGAGTAATGGCTGTAATTGGGTTTTGGTTGAGGATAGGCCTGTATCCTCACTGACAGCCTGTTGGATCCTCTGGGTCAGAAACACAGGTGAAATGTCTTGGGATCTACACTTCCCTTTTTTTTCTCATAGAGTACAATTAATAAAATATATTTTGCTGTTTTAACGAGACCTTACTTGTGCAGCTACATAATCGACACATTGAAAGGTCTACTGTGTAAGATTTCCCTTCACTTCTTCAAACTCAAGCCGAGAAGTGACAATAAGACACCCTAACTGTTGTGAGTTTATCATGTGATAGCAGGCGAAAAAACAAGAAATTCTGAACCGTGTATGACCCTGATTAGGTGAAGTAGTTCAATATGGTGCATGAATATGGAGGTTGGACCACCCTTCATGTACATACAAATGTGAAATTTAAAGCCAATGCTTGGAATTTGTTGTGGTGCTGGTAAATATTCATGATAAAGGACAAACTATGGTCTTTTGATCAGATCATAAACTGCCTATTTCAGTTACAATTCCGTTTGCAACAAATTGCCTTATCTGTAGTTTCCTTGCATCTTTTAAACCCAATCCTAAGATTGTGATACTTATTCAGCTTTTATGGAAAATACTTTTCTAACCTTTATTTGTGATGCTGGTTTGGCTGCCAATTTGTGCTGGTTTTTTTTCACAGCCAGGGGCTGCATCAGATGTTTTGCTTTGGCAAAAGCCTCTGCTGCAGCTGTAATAAATACAGACATTTCTTTAAACAATTGAACAAATCAAAACCAACACCTTTGTCATATCATAGTGAATATGATTAACTTTGCTTACTCAAATAATCTTTGCTTTGATTACTGCCCTCACCAGACTTCTCCCCTACAACAGAAAATGTGGCGTTATAACACGAGGTATGGATCAAGTAGTCAATGAAATCTAAGTATGATTCATTGTACAGTATGAACACCTGGTGTTAATACTAAAGTTGTGCAGAGAAACCGAGGCCTAGCTTACCTGTTTCCTTGACCAGGAGCTCTTTAACTCGGGAATCAAACCCTTTGGCAGTCAACTCCCCTACAAATGAAATGAAGTGCAATGGTTTATGTCCACTTCAATTACTGTATAGAGTCTCTAGTTCAGTTGCTTGCTCTGCTAATGGTAACAACCGGTCATAGTTTATCCAGGGACGGACTGGCCATCGGGCATACTGGTCATTTCATACATGCTAGTCTGCAGCCCATTGTTTATTTTCTTCACTGACATGGGGCTAGCCTCATCATATCATGAAACACCTCCTCCATTTTGCTCGGAGCAGGCGGGCAGCATTCTGATTTCATAATTATGCTAACATTATTAAGCCTGGAAAAAATATGTTTAGGGCAGTCTTATCTAGGTTGGTTTGGCTAGAAGTTATGCAGGATACAATGAAAGGAAATCATACTTTGCTTTCAAATTGTAATCTGCTAAATAATCCCAATTTTCACTAAATGTACCTGTAATCTGAGTATGTCTTCTTTCCTTGTAAGTAGCAGAATACAGTTACCTTTTTTGTATCTTTTTACATAACGCAGTTCCATGTATTCCCTTATTCCCCAAGCCATATCTAATTGAAAATGAAGACCCCTACAACTTACCACTTTCAAGCTGTCCCTTGAGACGATCGTATTCTTTAACTCGGTCCATTTCCTGGGAATACATGTGGAAAAAAAACAGGTGAATTAATGTTTTTTATCGTTTAACCGCTAGATGCCACAAAAGGTTAAAACCCCCAAAGCTCCAAAAACAGGATGCCTCTGGATAATACTTTAGGCTGGAAGACTTGTAGATATGTTTAAATTTACCCTCCGTCAGACTTGAGATACCCATCATATGAGCATACTTATTCATTGTTATACACTAGACCATTGTGTAAATTCATCAACATTACATAAGTGTTGTGCCACGGTTTTACCCAGCAATGCAAATGTCGAGGTAGATGAAATATTAGCTTAACACCTTTGTCATGTTTTTAAATGTCGACACGAATTACATTTCTACCCTCCAAAACAACAACATTGCTAACAATCAGTGCTGATTTAGAATGTCAATCGAAGCATACTTAAATAAAATTCACCGTATTCCTACAGGAACAATACATGGAACTTCCAATATAGAACTGGCTCAATCTTCAGTTTTAACTATGATTGAGCCACAAAGTCAACCCTCTACTTCTATGATGCATATAAAAAGACAAAACTTTAACTGGTTAGCGTTTGAAAACGTTCAAATTTCACATTACCTGTTACACGTGGTGACCAGATTTCTGAAATGAAAATTGGGGACAATTTCAGCGCAGTAGTCAAAATTGAAATGTTATCATTATGAAATAAATAACAGGGGCAATTGTTAATGTATTTTGACAATGTATATTAAAGCAAATTAGTAGCCATTATGAAGTTTCAGTAGTAGTTTGGTAGTATTATAATTAAAGTATTTTTTTTCCAAAGTAGTATAATTAAAGAATATAGCCACCTCTGTTAAGGCTGCATTAGTTGTTTATTCATGTCTCCAGCATTTAACATTAGAGCCGTGAAAAATAAAACAACAAAACAGATTCTTAGCTGACTCATGTATTATTTAGCTGATGGGGGGTGCTGCGCGATTGTTGACGGGGGGGTGCTGCGCGAATGTTGGCGGAGGGTGGGAGGGGAATGTTATCCATCGCTTTGGCGCCCCCCCTTCGGCGCCCCCCTGATGCGGCGCCCCTATGCGCCGCATACAGCGCATACCCACTTTTTGCGCCACTGAGCTAACCACTCGACTATCTGAATACACATAGCGCAACTGGTTCAGCAGGTCCCATAGCGCTCATCCTCAGTTGCCTCAGCAACCAAAGTAAACAATTCTGCTACGTATTCTGTTTCTGGATACCGCTACGTGACGTTACTAGCTACGTTAGTTTAACTGGCTACCGTAAAAACGGGAGATTTTTTCTCTCCCATTCAAATCTGGTCACCAGTTTATACAGCAATACTAATGTGGAGAGAGAGGAAACTGAATGAACCACGAAGCCAGCCCTTTACTACCAGGCTGGAATTTAAAATGGTTAGCGCTAGCTATGTGCATACATACTGTCAAACTGATTATTAAAGTATGAATTGTATTAGTTCACCTTCTAAGAAAACGTTCGACTGACCTGTTGACTGTCCTCGGAGTTCTTCCACGCGCTTGATTCTGCCAGAGCCTTTGCCTCTGCCACACGAGCCCCCTCTGCTGGCCAATATCTGCCTGTTTTTTCTCTGACAATGTTTTGTCTGATGCCGTTTGTTCTGATGCCGTTTTGTCTGATGCCGTTTGTTCTGATGCCGTTTTGTCTGATGCCGTTTGTTCTGATGCCGTTTTGTCTTATGCCGTTTGTTCTGATGCCGTTTTGTCTGATGCCGTTTGTTCTGATGCCGTTTGTTCTGATGCCGTTTTGTCTGATGCCGTTTGTTCTGATGCCGTTTTGTCTGATGCCGTTTGTTCTGATGCCGTTTGTTCTGATGCCGTTGTGTCTGATGCCGTTTGTTCTGATGCCGTTTTGTCTGATGCCGTTTGTTCTGATGCCGTTTTGTCTGATGCCGTTTGTTCTGATGCCGTTTTGTCTGATGCCGTTTGTTCTGATAAAGGTTTTTCATAAACTTGACGGAGGTTTTTCTGAGACTGAATACTTTTGGTAGGAGGCTGTTTTCCTTAAATGTGATGCATTTTTGTCTGACGATGACAGAGGTTTTTCTCAGACCTGACGACTTTTGGCTTACTCTGATGCCTTTTCGCCTGAGACCTGATGCTTTTTCGTCTGATGTCTGACACCTGAGTCTGATATCTGAGGATGTCCTAAAATGAACACCGTACTGATGGCATTGTGTCAAGACAGCATGTTGATGGTTTTAGATGCTGAACTGTTTCCTCTATGGTTTTTTGGTCAACTGTATTACATTCAGTTGAGTTATTCCTGGGAGGTCTTAGGGATTGCGTTATTTTATTGTTTTGTTGATTTGTGTTAATATTTAACCTTATGGACTGGATTTTTTTCACTGAAAAAGCAAGCAAATTCATTGCATTTTGCTGTGGAAAGGAGTTCTGGAGCTATCTGTTTAGGAGGGTTTGTCAGCTTATCAACCATAGCAAATAGAGTGCGAGTGTTGTCGATGTTCTTATTAATAATTTCAGAAAAGTGTCGCTGTCTAGCCTCGAGTAACTCATAGTTAAAATTACAAAGACGTATTTTGTAGAGGTCATGGTGAATTTGAAGTTTAGTTTTTCTCCACTTACACTCTGCTTTCCTGCATTCTGTTTTTAAAGCCTTTACCATCATAGTGTTCCTCCATGGTGTTTTCTTTCTGATCAAGGTTGTCTTAGTTTTAATAGGTGCAACAGCATCCATGACATTTGAGATTTTCCAGTTAAATTGATCTAGGAGTTCATCAACTGACTCTGCACTCACAGTTGGTGACATACCTATAGCCTCCATAAACTTTGCACTGGTATTCTCATTTATGTACCTTCACTTAACACTTAAGACAGAGGTTAACTGAACATTTGGAATGATCTGTAAGTCAAAGAACACACAGAAATGATCAGAAAGAGCCAAGTACTTAACATCAACAGAAGAAATGTTAACACCTTTAGAGATAACCAGATCCAGAGTGTGGCCTCGAGTGTGTGTGGGCCCTTTCACATGCTGCAAGAGGCCAAAAGTGTCAAGTAGAGCAGAGAGTTATTTGGCATTACTGTCCATGTTATTGTCTATGTGAATGTTAAAATCCCCTGTTATGATAAAAAAGTTGGAATCAATGCAGATAACTGACAGCAGTTCAGCAAACTCATCAATGATTTTTCCTGAGTATCTTGGAGGTCTATAAATGATTAAAAAAAGGACTTTTGGATCACCTTTTAGTAAAAAACAGAGATATTCAAAAGAGCTAAAATCACCTAATGTAATTTCCTTGCACTGAAATACAGATTTAAAGATGGCAGCAACTCCCCCGCCTTTCTTACCAGTTCGACACTTGTTCATAAAACTGAAATTTGTTGGTTCTGCCTCATTGAGAATAGCATAACAGCTACATTCAGTCAGCCATGTTTCACTAAGAAGTAAAAGATCTAGATCATAGGTCATAATGACGTCATTAACTAACAGTGATTTGTTGACTAGTGATCTGATATTGAGTAGAGCTAATCTTGTGGAGATAGCAGGAGACACTGGTATATTTCGAGGTTGACATGCTATACTTAATAAATTGGCAGATTTATTATTTTTTATTTCTCACCAGTTTAACCATTCTTCTGTTACCTGTCATCACAGGGATTGAGAAGGCTATCTGAACTCCAGGGCTGGATTAAGATGGCCAGGGGCCCCTAGGCTGCAGGCAGGTTGCTGTAGGCCCCCACCCCCCACCATAAAGGACCGGCCTCGGGGTTGCGCGATTTGTTGACTGGGGGGGTGCTGGCGGAACTTTTTGTTGAGCGGGGGGGGGGGGGGGGTGCTGAGCGGGGGGGGGGGGGGTTGCGCGATTGTTGACGGGGGCCGCGATTGTCGACGTGTAAATGTTAACCTTTTTTTTTTTTTTGGCCAATCGGGGGCCCCCTGGCAGGCTGGCACACGTGGGGCCCCTAGGCTGCATAGTCCGGCGTTAGTCCGGCCCTGCTGAACTCCATAGGGCCCTGACTTTTTCTGGGGGAGAACATTATTGGTATCAGTATTGTAGCCTGGACCCGGCACGTATCAGTCCGACTCACAGATTATCTGAGTCAGAGGAGGTGGGGGGGCTCTGTGACATGGGGCTGGACGAGGAGGGGGATTTAGGGGAGAAAAAATGGGATTTGGGCGTGGTGTGAGTTGGAAATCCAGAAAATGGGGGAATGGGGAATCCGGACTGCGTGGAGAGAATGAAAGGCTGGATGGGGTCCCGGTGGGTGAAAGTTGGGAGTCTCCTGGTGGGGCTGGGGGAGACTCCACTTGTTGGGCTGTTGGGGCTGGGGGAGACTCCTCCTGTTGGGTTGTTGGGGCTGGGGGAGACTCCTCCTGTTGGGTTGTTGGGGCTGGGGGAGACTCCTCATGTTGGGTTGTTGGGGCTGGGGGAAGCTCCTCGTGTTGGGGTAAGGATGATGACGTTAAAGCCTCTCTCTCGGTGTGCTGTCCTTCATGGTCACTCCTTATCTCAGGCGGTAGCAGTTTTTCTCCAGAAGGCTGTCTTATCTGTTGTTTTGGATTGTCTCGCCTCTTGTCCTTGGCAGGGGCTGCTGGTGACCGACGCAAGAAATCAAAAATGTTGTAGCTTAACAGCTGTACTCCTGACTTGTTAAGGCAAAATCCATCTGCCTCAAAGAGGTGTCTGCGTTCCCAAAAAATGTTGAAATTGTCAATAAAGATCACTGATTGAGCAGCACACGTATCTTTGAGCCATCTGTTTAGCATCAACAGCCTGCTGAATCTCTCGTCTCATCGCCGAACTGTTGGTAGAGGTCCACTGCTAAACACCTTAGTATTCAGACATCGAACTTTGTTCAGCAGATCATTAAAATCCTGTTTCAATACCTCTGATTGTTGCTTGACAACATCAAGTGCTCCTGTGTGAATGACGAGAGATTTCACTGTCGGATGCTCAGCAGTGATTTCCAGAATTTTCT
Organism: Merluccius polli; assembly: GCA_030340625.1. Taxonomy (NCBI): domain Eukaryota; kingdom Metazoa; phylum Chordata; class Actinopteri; order Gadiformes; family Merlucciidae; genus Merluccius; species Merluccius polli. The sequence continues at coordinate 105,871 of JAOPHQ010003436.1, forward strand.
CTGAGATATCGGACACCATATCATTGGCAAAACAAAGTACTTTGGTGTTTTTGCTGAAAAAGTGTTTTGTCTTATTCACAGCTCCGTCACCCACTATCAGCGTTTGAGGCCCAGTGGTTAGCTCTTTCTGCAGCCTTTTAGTATATGATTTAGCCTCATACCTTTCTCCGGTGCTGGAAGATGACCTTTCTTTTGGGGAGTCAGGGTCTTGTAAAAGTGGAGCAAATCTGTTCTCTAGTAGAATCCCTGTGTCTTTGGTCGGTTTGCTCTTACTTTTTGTTTTAGCCACATTCCACGGCTGTTTTCTCCTTGGTACTGGGGTTGAAGAGACCCTCCTGTGTGACGGCAGTGCAGGCCATTCAGTATCATCACGAGTCTCCAGGTGCTGGGTTCTGCCTGTTAACCATCTTCCCATATCTGAGGGAGGCGATTTATCTTTACATGAATTTTGCTTTGGCTTTGCACAAAGCATTTGTCCTTTAGCCTGCTCCTTTCCACTGATTTGGGTCATCGGTAGAGTGGTTTCATTCCCATATTGACCATTTACCTCCACGTTGACTTCGAGTCGCAGAATTTTCGTCTCCAGTACTGCTATCTTCTGGAGAAGTTTGTAGTAGTCATCCGTGGAAAAGGGAGGCATCTTGTTGCTAATTAGCTTAGCTTAGCTGAGCTACACAAACCCAGTCAGTATAGTGCAGGCTTATGCTGCTGATAGGCCACACTCACAAAGTAAAAAGGGTTTAAATAATAGTGTTAGCCTTCAGATACTTTCATAAATTAAGCTCCCAGTGATTTAGAAGTATCCAGGACCCGCTTTCCATAAATTTTGTAGCAAAAGGATAAGATTACAATGGGAAAAAAAGAAAAGTAAGAAAGTAAGAGCGGAGAGCGAAGAGCGAAGCGTCTACTAGCGTCTACTCCTTATCTAGGAAGCTGACAGTGCAATTTCTTCTGATATGCAAATTATATTCAATCTTATTGTCACTACAGTGAAATGCTGATTAGCAGAATGCAAAGAAGCAGTAAACTGCAGTATAATATTACATATGGGAATATATTAACATTAATGATGTGCACTTTAACATGGATGTAAAGTCGAACACTATAAACACACTTTAGACAATACTGAACTGTAACACAACAAACAACAAGGCTTACAACTCTAATATACTGTATAAAGGTGTGTGAAAGAAATAGCATTTGACTGACTGTTACAAGCAGAGCAAACGTTAGCTAACCAATAATAAATAAAAACAAAAATGTAGACAAATGTAAACACTGCTGAATAGATCTAGTGCCAATTGCTCTGTTAGTTAGCATTGCGCTAGCTGTGCTGCGCTTTAAAACCGTACTCCTTAAAACTGAGGTTTTGGAGTTTAACACGCAGCTGCACACGAAGTTGAACGTGATTGCTGTGTAATAATAATAATAATAATAATGAATTTTATTTTAAAAAAGCGCCTTTCAGGTCACTCAAGGACACTGTACAAGAATACATTAAAATCACACAGTTAAAATAGACAAACACAGGATAAAATAGACATAATAAGGAGGGATCAACATAATAAGTTAAAATAAATAGGGCAAGTATGGCAGTATGACAGTATGGATTAATTGACAGAGAATCAGAGGGGGTATGCAGTCCGGAACAGGTGGGTTTTGAGTCTTGATTTGAAAAGGGGGAGAGAGTCACAGTTCCGGAGGTCGGGAGGTAGAGTGTTCCAGAGCTGGGGAGCAGAGCGACTGAAGGCTCTGCCCCCCATAGTGCTGAGGCGGGCAGGGGGCACAGAGAGGTGGATGGAGGAGGAGGATCGAAGGGAACGGGTGGGGATGTTGATGTGCAGGAGGTCAGACAGGTAGGGAGGGGCGAGGTTGTGGATGGCCATGTATGTAAACAGGAGGAGTTTGTAGTTGATGCGGTGGGTTACGGGGAGCCAGTGGAGCTGCTGGAGGACAGGGGTGATGTGGTGGTATGAAGGGGTCTTAGTGATGATACGGGCGGCAGAGTTTTGGACCAGTTGTAATTTACAGAGGGACTTTTGGGGGAGGCCGAGGAGGAGAGAATTGCAGTAGTCCAGACGGGAGGTGACGAGGCTGTGAACAAGGATGGCGGTGGTGTGGGGGGTGAGGGAGGGGCGGAGTCTGTTGATGTTGCGGAGATGGAAGTATGCAGTGCGGGTAACGGTGTTGATGTGAGAGTGGAAGGAGAGTGTGCTATCGAGGATGACACCCAAGCTCTTAACCTGGGGGGAGGGGGAAACTGAGGAGCTGTCGATGGTGAGAGAGAAGGTATTGACTTTGGCTAGTGAGGATTTAGTGCCGAGGAGGAGGAATTCAGTTTTATTGCAGTTTAATTGAAGGAAGTTTGAGGTGAACCAGGTTTTTAAATCGGAGAGACAGTCGGTGAGGGAGGGGGGTGGGAGTGAGGAGTTGGGTTTGCAGGAAAGGTAGAGCTGGGTGTCATCCGCGAAGCAGTGGAACTGGATATTGAATTTGCGGAGGATGTGGCGGAGGGGTAGGAGATAGATGATGAATAGAAGAGGCCCCAGGACAGATCCCTGGGGCACACCGGTAGTGACTGGGGAGGGATGTGAAGTGAAAGATTTGAGCTGTACGAACTGGGTGCGGCCTGTGAGGTAGGAGTGGAACCAACTGAGGGGAGTGTGGGAGAGGCCAATGGAGGAGAGTCTGTTGAGAAGGATGGGGTGTGAGATGGTGTCAAAGGCCGCACTCAGATCGAGGAGGATGAGGATGGAGATAGAACCAGAGTCAGCTGCGATGAGGAGATCGTTGGTGATTTTGATGAGGGCGGTCTCTGTGCTGTGACGGGGGCGGAAACCAGACTGGAAAGGCTCGTAGAGTGAGTGGAGGGATAAATGGGAGTGAAGTTGGGAGGCTTTTCAAGGATTTTGGAAATGAAAGGTAGGTTAGAGATGGGGCGGAGGTTACTGTAGTTGTTGGGGTCTGAACCGGGTTTCTTTAATATGGGGGTGACAGCGGCAGTTTTGAAAAGTGAAGGGACTATTCCAGATGAAAGTGAGGAGTGAATGATGGTGGTAATGAGGGGGAGGAGGGAGGGGAGGCAGGATTTGACTAGGGTTGTGGGGAGGGGATCAAGCTGACAGGTGGTGGGCTTAGATTTGTGGATGAGAACGGAGAGTTCAGAGGCAGAGGGGAGGAGAAAACTGGAGAAGAGATGACAAGTAGGGGGAAGTGCAGGTGGGGAGAGAGGGGGGGCGTTGGGATGTAGGTGCTGATGAATGGAATGGATTTTCAGATTGAAATAGTCCAAAATGGAATTGCAGGATTCAGTGGAGTACAAGTGGGGGGGCAGAGAATTGGGTGGGTGGAGGATTTTTTTGAGGACAGAGAAAAGGGTTTTTGAGTTTCCTTCATTAGAAAGGATGAGGCCGGAGTAGTAAATGGATTTGGTCTGGGAGATTAGGTCCTTATATTGTGTGATGTGGGAGGTGTACATGTCGTTGTGGATGGTGAGACCGGTTCGCTTATATAGTCACTCAAGTTGACGGTTTTTGGCTTTCATGGACCTGAGCTCGGGGGTAAACCAGGGGGCAGATGTAGAAAAGGAAACAGACCGGGTTTTCAGGGGGGCGATAGAGGTGAGAGTGTTGGTGAGGCAGGTGTTGTAGAGAGTGGCGAGTTCATCAGGGTTTGAGGTAGAGTCGGTGGTCGGAAAACTATCGATGAGGGAGCAGAGGGTGGTAATGTTTATGTCCTTGATGTCACGGAATGAAATGAGACGGGGAGACTTGATTTTGGAGAGGCGGAGTGCAGCGCTGAAAGTGAGGAGGGAGTGATCTGTGGCGGGGAAAACATCAGCAGTGGGCTTGGAGGGGGTGAGACCGGAGCAGCAGACTAGGTCTAGAGAGTGGCCTTTGATATGGGTGGGGAAATCGATGATATTTTGTAGACCAACGCTGTCAAGAGAGGATGCAAATTCTCTGGTGAGAGGCAGGTTGATATTGTCCATATGGATATTGAAGTCCCCCAGCAGAATAACGTTAGGTGAGAGAGTGGATATAAGGGTGAGGAGGGTAGAAAATTCACTGATAAAATCACTGTGGGGCTTAGGGGGGCGGTAAATTGTAGCGATGATGGTTGGTGAGGGGCCAGGAAGCTTAAAAACAAGGCATTCAAATGAGCTGAATGCAGGGACAGAGACGGGCAGGACTTTCCACTTCTCGCGGTGAATTACCGCGAGACCTCCTCCGCGGCCGTTGCCACGGGGACGACAGATGTAAACAAAACCGGGGGGAGTGGAGTCGTTGAGTGTAGAGAAGTCATTGGGCTGTTGCCAGGTTTCAGTTAGAATGAAAAAGTCAAGCTTACGGTCAGTGAGGACGTCTTGGATGAGATGACCTTTGCTAGTGAGTGAGCGGATGTTGAGGAGACCGAAGTTGACAGCGGAGGAGTCGAGTTTGATGGTAGCATTAGCCGACCTGGCTAGGCTGGCTAATGCATGGTGGTTGACGGTGCGGCCGGAGTTGATGGAGGAGCGACGAGAAGTGGACCAGGTGGAGTTGATTGTAGTGGAGTTGTTGCTGAGCTGGACATGTCTGCGGGACCCACGGTGGATGTAGCGCCGACGAGGGGGGCGAGCGATGTCCGGGTGATGTTGCAGCAACGGTGGTGGGGGCTCATTCAAGCGGGTCGCGAGAGGGTCTGTGACGGAGTGGTGGAGTAGTCCTGCCACAGGATGATGGCAGAACGACAGGAATATCCAGACAAGTCCAAAGTAGATGAGAGAGTTGTTGGGCCACATGATGAGGCAGGAACTAGGTAAGCTTAGGAAGCCGGTGTCGCGACAGCCGGTTAGCAGCTAGCTACCGGCGTTAGCCCGTGCGCTGGTGGAAAGGGGTGCCGGAGCTAGCTATGCGAGGGGAGCTGTTGTGGCTCACGCGACACTAATACTACTAATCTACTACTACAACGCTGCTACTACTACTACTACTACTAATAATAATAATATTACTATCACTACTAGCTAAAACCACTACAAACTATAAACTATTATTACCGGCGAGCAGCGGCAACAAACATGCCAGCGTCCACTCGACCGGACGTGACGACTCCGACGTCATGACCTACACAGGATCAGCTGATTCCTAGTTAAACTCGGGTTAAACTGCTTGGAAACCGGAAGTACTCTGATTTCTAGTTATACCCCAGCAGATGCAGTCTTAACTTAATGTTGGATGCATTTTGTGCTATAATTACCAACAAAAACTTAATGGGAATGTAAAGTGAACTTTAATATAATAAAACGCAAATAATGTTGAAATATATTATGAAATAGTCTAGGCTACTTTTTGTGGAAATCTGAGTCTGGAATCTGAATCTGCCCTCACCTATGTCAATCAATCAATTACTTGTCATTGTTTTCTCTTGGTGTGCATGCAAACGTGATTAATTAATTTATTGAAGACGAATTAATATGCAAGTAATTAGGGTAATTCCACGCCTATAAATTCTCGGAGAAGGAGAGGGTAGTTAGGATGAACATGTCTCGGATAGAGAACTATAACGAGGAGCAGAAGTTATATTTATTGTACTGCATTCGAGGTGTTGGACACGGTGGAAGATGCTAGGAAAGACACCACCACGCTCCGAAGAAAGTCTGTTTGGGATGATCTCTCAAACACATTTAACAGTAGATTTTCCAGCAGAAGACCGAGCAGCCCGGCACATTTAAAGAATGTATGGAAGCGCTTGAAAGTTGAAGCGCGTAAAGCTATTGCTGAGCGGACGCACGACCAAGACCTGGGCCCCGTGAGCCGTGAAATATCACTGCTCATTCCAAATCTACTATGTCCAATAGAGGGTGTACACGACAGTGATAGTGTTCATCAGGTACACCAATCAGGTAAGTTGTTATACTGTCTCATATTTGGTGTGAGTGCACAGGCTAGGTCACTGATATGGCATATCTGATATCTTTTTTCATTCCAGGGCATCAGTCAACTCCACTCTCACCAACTCTAGAGCCTCTTGGTCTCTCGGTAAGAGAAAGCGAGCGGCCACCATGACCTGCATCCTCCAGCAGTGTTTCCACCCAGATCCGCAGGCAAGCTCTCCAACCTACCTCCAGCACCATCACTGCGTCTCAAGCATCACTGATGCTCAGCCAGTTAACCCAAACCTGTCACTCAGCAGAGCCAGAATCCTCCTGCCCCAGAGGCAAACTCCCCAACCACCCTCCAGCACCATCACTGCGTCTCAAGCTTCCGATGCTCAGCCAGACCAGTCACCCACCAGCGCATCAAGTTCTGAAGCCCAGGGCACCCCGTCCACAACTAGGGAGCCTGAGTATGGGGAAAGTTCGGGAAGCAACGCAGGCCAGCCGGCTCCTGAGAGAATGGCCCGAGCTGTCCGCCAACGCGCATTGCCCCGCTTTGAGCAGCCTATGCTTGACATGAGCCGGGAGGAACATGAGCTGAAGATGGAGCTTATCAGGGCCCAAGCATGCCGTGATGAGGAGCTGCACGCTGAACGAAGGAGAGCTCTACAAGCAAAAAGAAAAGCATATGGCACAAAAATGCGCTATTATAGAGCTAAGTTACTTCACTATGGCGATTCACAACCACTGACCATGTTGCGGATAAATAACAAGCATATGTATCAGCAGCTGCACATAGCCACACAAGGAGTAGAAATAAATGTATTTACCCGACCTGACCACCAGATGGCGGCAAACAATACACTGGGGGCGGCGCTCAACGCTAGCCATTGTGCGTCATGGAGGCCACGCCTCCTGCGCAGAGGCATCCGGCGGAAACATCCGGTTAGAATCAGAAGCTCGCGGGCGGACCATCCGAAAGGATGCGAAGCGTAGCGGGCTCCCCACGCGTGATTGATGCAATGCCTCTCCATATGCTTATTAGATTAAATACTAAACCTAAACAAATAAAGTGAGTTAAAGCGATCCTGTGTCGGCGGCCTTCTTCCTCGGAACACAAACCCCACAATCTGGTGACCATCCGACGTGATTCGAGGCAAGAGAGGCTTTAGTTTGGGACTTTGGAACTTTGGCCGCGCGGCATCGTACGACTCATCAGCTCTGCCACAAGGCCTAAAAAGAGGTAAGCAGTGCCCATTGCTCAGGCTAAAACTGCACATAGATAGATATAGAATTATTAGGTGACAGAGCTGCTAGCGTACGTTGTTGTAGAGCTTTGGTTCTCCGGTCCATAGTCGTTACGGTTAAGCCGAAGCAAAATGAACAGGCGCTTATAACTCTTTTGGAATTAGTTAAATGATATTATGTCGTCATTTTACGGCAATTAAGAAGTAGCATATGGCCAGTATTGCATTGATGGGTTCAAGTCCCCGGTTAAAGCATTATGCATTAGCCTATGCATTATTATTATTATTAAGCATTATTGTGCGGGTTCGAGGCCCCGATGGCACTATGAATGTGGGCTCAAGTCCCCGGATTGTTTTTTCTTGTTAAATTGGTCAAAGGTTGTGACCTAATATGATAACGTGGTGAACTCGGAGGTGGAGTGAGGAGAGTGGAAAACGGAGATTGATTGCTACTAACACTGCATTCTCAAAGTACTACGCTAACTTGCATGAAACACAAATACCCATATTCTTGTACCTAACCTTGCATGTGCTAATGCTTGCTAACCCTGCATGTGCTAATGCTTGCTAACTCTGCTAAAGTGCATCTTAGTTAACCCAACACGTGGGTTAGCCTTTTGTTCCTCAGAGGGATGGTAGCATTCCTGTGCTATTAGCCACACAAGCTACCACGAGGGGCTAGCGGATATGCTAGGTATTTAGAACTGAAGATAGCCCACCACGGGGGGTGGTTTATGGCCTTTGTTCCAGGGGGGATGGTAGCATTCCTGTGATGCTAGGTCTAGGGAGAGACAGTAAACTCATCTATCTAACCTATAGACATATACAAAACAGTACCAGTGGATTTGGATCACTTGTACATATGGGCACACACATAGTTGGACATATACACTATATTGCCTAGGACATAAAGCGTGCACACTTAGAGAAGTAATCTATGCTATAGTAACTAAGATTACAAATCCCTGTAAGCAGGGGTTGAAACTAAAATTTTGGCTTACCAGACAACTGGCGAGTAGATGACCATTTTTACTAGACAAACAGATTTTGTACCAGACAAAAATAGGGGCGCTGCGCGATTGTTGACGGGAGGGGGGGGGGGAGTGAATGAGTGTGTGAATGAGTGTGTCCCCTACGCGATTGTTGAAGCAGGGGGAGCTGCGCGATTGTAGACGGCGGTGGGTGCTGCGCGGTCGGGTCCGCGGCTAGCGGGTCCGCGGCAATCGCGCCGAATTGTTAGATTACTCGCCAGAGTGGCGAGTGGTCTTCATAAATTACTCGACAAATACAAAAATTACTCGCATTTGGCGAGTAAAACAGCCTTATTTCAACCCCTGCCTGTAAGCCATTTTGGGAGTTTACTTAGTAAACCCCCACCACCCCGACCACCCAGACTACCCAGACTTTCCCCCCCTCCCCCGACGACAGACCATGAAGAAGGGGACAAAGGAATGGCGTTTGCCAGTCCATTTACTTCGCGAGACGCCATTACATTGCGCGAGTGTGCTAAGTGTGAATGAAGTGTGAATGAAGTTGTGCGCTCCTAGAATGCAAGGGGAGAAGGCAGAATGAAGGCAATACAATAATTCGGTTTAATGTTATTTTCTAGATTTTTAAGTTTATAAATAACTATGTTAACAGATGTCATTACTGCGATAAAAAGTGTTGTTGTGTAAAAACTGATTATTCATAAGCATCAACTTGTCAGTAATACGAAGGTGTTCAAATTGACATTAACTCTTTGTTTTATTCTTTCCTTTATTTACTAAGAGCTAAGAACCTTCAGAGAAGGAGGGGACCTCCATGCCCCTTCCAAAGAAAGATCATGAACATCTCTTTTTGTTTTTATTAATGATAAGAAATCATGAGGTTAACAAAGGAGGAAAGGACAGTTGGACAGGACACAATGAGATGGGGACAGTAAGTGGTGATTCTTAAAACAAAAGGATCTATTTAGAAAGTCAGAGGGAAGTAAATAGAAGGATAGAAGAAGAGATGAGGGGTAAGAAAAGTCAGAGAAAGTGAAAGAAAAGTCACAGAAAGTGAAAAGGGAAAGGAAGAAACGTGGTCAAGAGATAGAGGGAGGCATTATAGAGTTATAATAGTAGTGGTAATAATAATGATGTTAATAATAATAATAATAATAAATAATAATAATAATAATAATAGACATAATGAAACATAATAAAGAAAGCGCTGCGAACATTAGAAAGGTTAAAGATCTGTTGGGACATAGAATATACATATATGGGGGTCAACTATATACTTATGTCCGTTATTTGTTTTTTGTTTCCCGTTGAATTGTTTTCTTTGTGTATTTGTTTTATACTTTTAACTGTTTGTGTAAGTGTTTTGGTGCTTTATAGGACAAATAGCAGACCAACAGCTCAGTTACGTCACATGAAGCCCCGAACCCCTGGTACCCCCTCATGAGTCTTTATGCATAAGATGGTTGATGGGCATAATACGGCCCTATCTGATAGTTTAATTTAAATCAGAAGTTATCTCCTCTACCACTCGTCCACAGTAGTCCAGGGGTCAACCAGCGCTGGGGGCCGTTATGGTCCAGGGACATTCCCTCTCACCAAACGGAGCCCGCCCTAAACGACGATGTGGGAGTGTGGTAGTGTCATAACCTGATATGCAGTGTTGGGGTGTAACAATTAAACAAGTCCATTTGTAGGTTGCTCAGTTTACTTCCATAATGTGGTGTCCATTGTTTTGTTTTATGTACGATGTTTTGTTTTTGCCCAATGATGCTGACCGTTGCTAAGGCTATGATTCTTAGATTGGCCGGAGTGTTTTTACCTGGGACACACACAGGTGCCATTTGATTATTAGAGGTGACTTGGACGATGACAATGAGGAAATTGAGGTTGGTTTATTAGAGGTATACCCATTTTAAGTAAGCAAAACTATTCAATGACTCTGTGTGACTACATATACTGTATATTCAATGTTCACTTCATTCACCATATTCACCTATTGTTTGACTCACCTTAGTATGCACGTTTGTTTTGATATAACTTTAACATATGGTTTGAACTACTTAGATTAGTAACGATATAAGATCATTAAGATCACTTAGGATTTGGACACGCCTGATCTATAAATAGAAACAACTGTCTACATATTGTTTGTTGTATTGTGTTAGATGTTTTTCTGCAAAGATACTGGTTGGTTTTGGTCTCTCTTCCCCTCAGGACAATGGAGGGGGGTCCATTAGAGAGAGGACAGTTGATCTGGGGTTCCTGCCCTAAAGGGACTCAGAGACTCATCTGGACATTGAAATGGACTGCATACACAAAATGAAAAGCAGGAACATTGCTTCCTGTTACCAGCGGTTGATAAGTTTCATATTAGGAGGCAACATGGCTGATGGTCTTATCTGAATGTGATGTGTTTTTACACCCTATATTTTCTATTTTCTTTTTGATTCTTTTAATGATTGATTATTCACAAGTGATTGGTGTTGAAAGATGTTAACACTCTGTAATGATGATTTGTTGTGCATTGACAGTGATTGGATTGCAGAGAAGTGCTTCATCCTGATGGGGTGAGATCTTCTCTAGATTAGGAAACCGTCATGATACTTTTTTCATCTCCTAGAGGTGGTTTTGACTGGATGATGGTAACCCGACCTGGATAGACCTCTCCAGCTGCTGAAAGGATAACTGGAAAGAGCTCTTCCGGTGGGGTGAGACTAGCTCATGAATTTGGCCTTATTAGAACAATTGAATAAGTTTACCTAGTCTAAAAGTAAAATAAAATAATGTGGGCATAAGATTTAAAGGTAACGCTAGAAGACTAAAATAGTTGTGCCAAAAAGCTTGATAAACTAGGACCCAGAATCACTGTCATATACATATATGTTATGATATCATCAATATATAAAGGTCAATACAAGCGGGAAGAATGAATGCAACATGCTTAACTTTGTGTTAATTGTGTGTGACTTTTTCAAAGTCACGAGGGGGGAATAAGTAGTGTATTTTATTTCAAGGAGGGACTATTTTTGCATTTTATTTTCAAGGGCATTTTATTTCCAAGGGGGGAATATTTGTGCATTTAGATTTTTTGTTTTTTGTTTTATTCGTTTAAATGTTGAATTTACATAAGTCAGACATATGTTCTTTAAACATTTGCAAGGACCTGGTTAAAGTAAGCATTGGGAAATACTTAAGCAATCTGTTGGGAAAGGATCTAATACACAAGCTAGATAGTTTATTGATATAGAAAATTGGGAATTACTACGCCAACGCCTAATGCTGTTATGCTGTGTTTAATACCTTAACTTGTTAGCTTTTTCCAACCGCCGTGTCAAAACTACAGCGCCAACACCGGGTGGTGCAGCAGTTACCCACCAAACAGCGGTTAAGTTACATTCACTGGGAATGGTGGAAAGAGTGAACGGGACATTCAAGAAACTGACATTTCCGAGAAACAGAGTTTCAGAGCCAAAGGACGGACCACCAACCAGGGTGGAGAAAGGTGACCAGGTGTACCCGAGAGTGTGCAGGGGACAGTGGAGCGCCACGACTTGTTCAGGCTGTGGTACATAGAGTGGTACCTGATATCCTGGAGTTCGGCACCTGTGTCTAGGAGGACATGGCACCTGTTTTACTTGAATGTTGAATTATTAAACACACAGTATGGGTCACGGTTGTCATTACAAGGCAGTTTAAATTCGGATGTGTTATGCTGTTCTCCCATGATTGCTTTAATAATGAGACGGATGAATTTCTTTGATGCTACTGGAATATGTTCTGACTATTGGTGATGAGTGGATCCGTGGGGAAGGCACACATGGGTACGTGTTAGTAACCTTGGCGTGTGGGCCTTGCCTATGGATCACAAGATGGGCATTGAATTCATGAACTGTCTGACCTGAGGTTGGCTACGGATACAGGGGATAACACTGTGATGATGTTTGAGAAACCTGCGTGCATGGAAACCACCTGAGCCATTGCATGCATGTCCACAGGGCGTTTTTTAGTTATATATAGGTTTACTATTCCTTATACCTGGAGGTATTCGATTTTGGTCATACAACATCATATAAATATTAGAAGGGATTTCTTATGATGAAACTACTATGCATTTATTGCTGTGCCTTTGTGTCCACAGGATACTGTGATGATGGTATGACATATTGATTGTATGATGTGATGATAATTTGTCTACTGTTGGCTACGGCCCATGTATTCTTTGAGACACACCAAGGTGAATGCCATCCAATTTAGAGATGCGACAGGTTTTCCTCCTGTCTAGAAGAGGTTTTCCCGAACTAAGTCGATTGGTGATGTTGATATTTTTCTTTTCGCTTGAATTTATACTCACCATTTTTAGACCTTACATGATACATTGCATTATTAATTTATAGTATGGTCATCAGTGATGACCAAGGAGGGACTGTTGCGGATAAATAATAAGCATATGTATCAGCAGCTGCACATAGCCACACAAGGAGTAGAAATAAATGTATTTACCCGACCTGACCACCAGATGGCGGCAAACAATACACTGGGGGCGGCGCTCAACGCTAGCCATTGTGCGTCATGGAGGCCACGCCTCCTGCGCAGAGGCATCCGGCGGAAACATCCGGTTAGAATCAGAAGCTCGCGGGCGGACCATCCGAAAGGATGCGAAGCGTAGCGGGCTCCCCACGCGTGATTGATGCAATGCCTCTCCATATGCTTATTAGATTAAATACTAAACCTAAACAAATAAAGTGAGTTAAAGCGATCCTGTGTCGGCGGCCTTCTTCCTCGGAACACAAACCCCACAACCAGCAGCGATAATTGATGTGTGTGTGTGTGTGTGTGTGCACTTTTTGTTTTTTTGTTTGCAGAGTTAACTGCTTTTTTGATTTACAGAGTTTCTGGCTGCTTTGCTGAGTTGTTGACTCAGCAAAGCAGGTGTAATAAAAAAAACACATTGCACCCAAAATACTTCGTGAAGATTTGTTTTTAAAATGTGCAGAATTTGAGTTTATTCCTTAGAATATAAGGAATCCCGCACACTGGCTATTACGCAAGCAAATATTAATTAAGAAATGACAACGTTTCGGTCCGAAACGTTGTAATTCTTTATAAATATTACCTGATGAAGGTCCATGACCTAAACGTTGTAATTTCTCAATAAATATTTGCTTGCGTATTGGCCAGTGTGCGGGACTCCTTCTAAGTTCCTAATTTACGACCTTTGGTCATCTCCAACGCACCTGCCCGCAAAAAGGGGGGTGGAAAAAGCTTCCTAATGTGGCAATACGAGGGAGAAATTAAGACCAGGGAATTCTAAAGATGTATGAGAAGCGAAAGGCACACAGGTACGTTACACTAAGGAAGGGCAAGAGACGTGGTTCACCAGTTTAACAAACATCAAGTATTTATTTAATAAACAATTATTGTCAATATAATATTTTCAAAAGACTAAATTGCTGGCCCCTCTATGGCAACTGAGGCCAGATGGAGGTGCGGGGTAAACAGGGGGAGGGGAATCCAAAATAAATGAAAACAGCAAAGAAAACCTGCACCCAGGACCACAGCACACCAAGGGGAACCGACACCCGGGACACCACCACCACCACCACCGCTGGCTCTCAGCAACCAGAGGGGGAAAAGGGGCACAATTAGTCAAATACAAAAACACACTCAAACTGCACAATAATACAAATAGGTAAAATGCAGGCATCAAAATAAAACAACCCAAAAGAGAAAAGAAGTATTACTGCACAACCTAAGGCTAAAATTCAACAAAGATTAAAGGGCGACCAGAATTAAATGTATCCAAGTAATACCCAGTTACTTCAAACAAAACAAAGAAATCCAAAAGGGAAAATAGAAAAAAGGGTCTCTGGCCAGAGATGCTAAACCAACAAATTAACAGTTTAACTATTTCGAGACAATAAGAACTAATATATATATATATATGTTAAGAAAAAGAAAAGACAAAAAGAAAATAAATAAGATTGCCTGACCCGCTAAACCCCCCCCCCACGCACACACACTCACACGCTCACCTACGCCAGTTACCAGGTGTAATCATTCATGCCGTCCTAGTTCACACCCTCGCACCCAGCACACACGGCCAATTTGACTGGGCGAATGTCTGTAACGCCGGTTATGGGGAGGGATACCAGTCCGCGGCAACCCAGGGGGGCGAATAGTTACTGGCGGGAGACAGTTAAGCAGAATAATGGTAACAGCAGAGAGGCATGCAGCAGCACAGGGAGGCAGAAGCATCAAGCGCGGCCAGCAATAGTCTGTTGTAGCGCGGCCAGACCACGGATAGTCCTAAATAAAACCGCCGCCGTACACAAAGGGGTCGGCGAAGCAGCAGTGTTCCTGTACCTATTCTAAACGTCCGGAGGGTTGAGCTGGTCCCGACCAGCGGCGTCTACCCGAGGGGAAGAGCGAGGAGGGTCCGCTCGGAGCAGTGGCAAGCGGACGCGTTCAGGGTCTGCTAAGGAAACAAACAAAATAACTATTTAGCACCTGAGCTAACAGGCTATGGCCAGAGTAGTACCTGTGGTGTGTATACCTATGTTCTGTAGTCATCCCTACTAATTGAAGCAGGACAGCAACCACCTCAACCCCAGGGGTCCACCTCCACGGGAGCGGAGTAGGAAGTGCACGGCCAGGAAATGGGCGGGCCTTCGAGCCAGGAGGTGAGAGTCCGAGGGAGGGGCACAGCCTCCTTTTATCCCTTCGTCTCATGCAATGATTGGCCAACGAGCCAGATAGGGTGCAAGGCAGCAGGCTCACCTGCCTTCTGGGCAGTGGCATATCATACTGCTACACTAAATTATTCTGGGGAGCCATAGTGGTAGGCTATACATAGGCATTCCCTCAGACAATTAAACTTTCTGGCATAGCCTGCGAGATGTGTAGCCTAACCCTATAACCCTGGCCTATACCATGACGAAGTGACTTGATTTTCTGCACCAAATTTTTGACAATATGGATAATTCAAACTACATTTATTCGTATATGCATAGGGTGAAAAACAATATCAAACGAAATTGACGCGTAAGACCACTAAATGGTGGTCAACTGGGGTTTTAATCTTGATGCTAATTCTCTCACAAGCCTACAACAGTCTCACTTTGTCACACTAGTATGCATTTTAGCGATTATGGTCGTAATTGACCATTCAATCAATGAGGTCACCAATTTGCAGAATTGTGATTCAAATCACTTAACTTGCCATTAATTCTGGGCCGACTGATCATTGCAAACACCTTAAGGCCTTGGATGAGGCCTTTAAATGGTCATTGTGCTAGTGGTAGTCTCTCAGTCATGGATGCTCTAAATGACACTGTGATGGTGGTGCGCAGTGTAAGCAGCACGCATTATAAGCAGAAGATACAGGCTACTTTGTGACCCTTTTCGAAGATACAACACTGAACAATTCCGATGTCGGTACCGTCTGTCCAAAAGAGCGGTGAGGCGCCTTATTGCCTTGTTGGCAGATCAACTTGGGTCCAGAGGTAGAGGGAACATGCCTGTGCCAGTAGCGCACAAAGTTCTCCTGGCTTTACGGTACTTTGCCAAGGGGACGTTTCTCCGCTGCTGTGGTGACATGATGAATGTCTATGAGAGCACAGTTTGCCATGTGGTGCATAGGGTGGCCCATGCCATCGCCGCCCTTCACCCAAACTATACCGCGCGATTGTCGACGGGGGGGGGCGGGGGGAGGTGCGCGATTGTCGACGGGGGGGGTGCGCGATTGTCGACGGGGGGGGGGTACGCGATTGTCGACGGGGGGGGGGGGGGGGAGATGTCATGTCATCGTGCGCGCCTATCGCATGATTTAGACTTGTCGGTTTCGGTTGAGTATGTGGGGATTTTTTCGGTCGCAATTGGTTTGCACATTTTTAAAAGTGGTGGGGACAAAATTAATCTTGACGAAAACTGGTGGGTACTCGTCCCCAGCGTCCCCAGCGTAACTGACGCCTATGTCTATCTGGCGTAATAAGTGTAAATGTATCATACATTATTATTAATACTACTAATAATAATAATTTATAAAACTAATTCTGTGTGTATCGGTTATAATGGAGCCTTGTTTCATCCTGCAAACTGGTTTAGTCTCATTTGTGTGACATTTGTTCAATACAAGTTTGGGAAAGATTCGCACCAGCTCATCCTCCAGGAGACATGATGGATTCAACATCATCCAGTGATGATGATCTTGTCCTAGCCCTCCTCACTCCACACAAGAAGAGGACATTTTGGGTACATCCCATTTTAACAGGTAGAGAAAGAGAATGAGAATTCCGCTAATAATAATATAATAATATAATATACATATAATAAAACAGGAGCTGAACGGACATATTGTAGGATGTCAGTGGGACAGTTTGAGGTCCTTCTGGGGACGCTAGCGCCTTTGTCAGATAATACAGGTGATGAGAAACACAATCGATCAACAGGTCCGCCATTGTCTTGACATTGTAACGTGATTGGTTGATTTCTTTATTCGCTGTGTGAAAGCTCAGAAAAATCGACCTCCTTCCGAAAGAAAACGACAGCGCTTTTTCGCCGCGTAATATTTGCGTTCTGTGTGAAAGTACTCATGACAAAAACAACAGTAAGAAAACTTATATTTACGTGCGAATTAATCACAGGAAAAAAATGCGCCTGTTGCGGATTAATAATATAAGCATATGTATCAGCAGCTACACATAGCCACACAAGGAGTAAAAATAAATGTATTTACCCGACCTGACCACTAGATGGCGGCAAACAATACACTGGGGGCTGGCGCTCAACACTAGCGTCATAGAGGCCACGCCTCCTGCCCAGTGACTTCCGGCGGAAGTCGCCGGCTCGAGTCAGAACCGGCGAGGCAGCGCATCGGGAGGATGCTAAGCTAAGCGGCTCTCCACGCGTGGCATTTACATTTACTTCCCCCACATGCTTGGTAGATTAAGATAACTAAACCTAAACAAATAAAGTGAGTTAAAAGCGTTCCTGTTGTCGGCGGCCTCCTTCCCTCGGGACACTAAACTCCACACGCCCGGTGTGTAAAGACCTTTAACTTGCCGCGAGTGGGGATTGAGGAAGTGACGTCGCTTGCGTCTTCGCAGTGCGCTGATGCAGCCCCGAGACTCAGGAAACAGAAATATTTCAAAATAATAATAATAGCGGGACGAAATAATGTTATAACATTTCGTCTCGTCTCGTTTTGGGTTTTTGAGTTTTTATTTTGCAAACCACATTTAGTCCCGTTTTTATTCGTCAACAATATTGCATTATACATTTGATTATAGTTTTCATCACATGACCACCATTTTCGTTGCTTCTCGTCTCGTTTTCGTAACGTGATAAAGGTTCGTTGACGATATGTAGTCATAATTTTCGTTGACGAAAGCAACACTACAGTGAGGGCACAAGCAACATAAATGGTTGTTAAACTGTCCGCCGGAGCCGTTGCGCAGCACCATTTCCACCGGGGACGTGAGTGTCGCGTTACGGCTGCGTCGCGGTCGCCGCTGCTGATCGCTGCCACTCTAGTCAATGAGAGCATTTCCATCGGGCCGCTGCGGAACGTCTCAGCAGCGGCCCAGGAGCGGCGCGCCGCAGCCGCAACGCTATCTTTACGCAGCATTCTATTTTTGACGCGAGACGCTGCTGAACCGCGTCAATTTCAACAGTAGACCGACCGGGCAGGAAGTGAAATAGTAAAAGCCATGGAGCATCCGGTCAATTTTCAAAAATAAAAACACCCTCCCAATCGAACACGGCCACAAATCGTTGTCGTTTATAAGTGACTTTGTCTATAGGCTACAGCACAACACATTAGGACATAACAACAATAAACAACACTAAACACAATGGGGCAATTGCTCTGTCAGTTAGCATTGCGTTAGCTGTGCTGCGGTTTAAAACCGGGGGAATGTAAAGTGAACTTTAATATAATAAAACGCAAATAATGTTGAAATATATTATGAAATAGTCTAGGCTACTTTTTGTGGAAATCTGAGTCTGGAATCTGAATCTGCCCTCACCTACGTCAATCAATCAATTGCGCCGCACCAGGGGGGCGCCCCCGTCAACAACCGTGCACCACGTAGGCTAATGTTTATGGGGGGGCGCCAAAATTGTTGCTGCATATACCCCCCTGACACGATGAACATGTCTCGGATAGAGAACTATAACGAGCAGAAGTTATATTTATTGGTTACATGCCGCTATTCCGACATGCCGCTACTTAGACATTGACGTCTAGTGGTCGGAGTGGCGGCATTAATATTATTTTCCAAGCGTCCCACTACTGCGACAATTTTTTTCCCCCATTGTCTGAGTAGCGGCACTTTACTTTTTTTCAAACGTCCTGCCATTCCGACATGAGGCCATTAATATTTGTCATTATCATTGTACTTTAAATTAATTAATTAATGTGATTATACCCATATGTTCTGGACTTAGCATACACGCAGCTTATGCATGGGTGTGTAACTTCATTCAAAGGCAGTCCATAATTCAAATTAAATTGATTTCTAACGAACAAGTCCAAATTTCAGGTCCTAGAGCTTTATTCGTGCTTCTTCTTATATATTTTTAAGTAGACTGCTGGCCTGCACGCACAGAGTTTGTTTGATGCATGGAGTTTCAACCTTTTCCCCCTGAGAGCTGAATAAAAATGAGGAGAGCTCCCTGTCTTTTACATAATGTGTGTAGGCCTAACATTTATTCACATGGCCGGTTCAAAATCACCTAGTTTTTGACTGAAATGTGTGCCGATATCAATTATTGGGAAAAACATTGTTTGGAGTAGAGGTCTACACTCGCGATGCAAATGGAAGCTCATTGCGGGTGCGGGCGGGATGATAGAGGTAGGCCTACATTTGAAGATTGTCTCGACTGGCGACAAACAAGAATCAGAATCTACAATGATCATTGTCCATAGGCCTATCTAGTTATTATTCTATATTAATAACTATTATTATTATTCTATTATTCTATTGCACTTTCAATGATCATTGTCCATAGGCCTATCTAGTTATTATTCTATATTAATAACTATTATTATTATTCTATTGCACTTTCTATGAAAAGTAGGCCTAATTGTCGTAATAGCGGTACCAAAAAAGATCGGATTAGGGGCATGTCTAAATAGAGGCATGTCGTAATGACGGGATGTCGTAATGGAGGGTTGTCGTAATAACGGGCTGTCGTAATAAAGGGCGGACCCCATATTTATTGTACTGCATTCGAGGTGTTGTGGACACGGTGGAAGAGGAAAGACACCACCACCACGCTCCGAAGAAAGTCTGTTTGGGATGATCTCAGCAGGAGACCGAGCAGCGGCACGTTAAAAGAATGTATGGAAGCGCTTGAAAGTTGAAATGCGTAATGCTATTGCTGAGCGGACGCACGACCGAGACCTGAGCCCCGTGAGCCGTGAAATATCACTGCTCATTCCAAGTCGACTATGTCCAATATTGTTATTGTACTGAAGGCCTATCCGGCGTAATAAGTGTAAATGTATCATACATTATTATTAATACTACTAATAATTAATAAAACTAATTCTGTGTGTGTCGGTTATAATGGAGCCTTGTTTCATCCTGCAAACTGGTTTAGTCTCCTCTAAAACCATGTCCGTTTCGAGACTAGACTAGCACGCACAAAATACGCCCTCTAGTGTCTGATGTGAACTTCTCTGAAGACACAGCAATTGAGATCAAGGTAAACCGCAGCTGCAGGTTAAACCGCAGGTACATACGACACAGCAATGGAGCTTAAGACGTCACGTGACTTCTTGCGTCACCGACGAGTTTAAAACCGTGTTAAACTCTAAAAAGTGGCTAACGTAGCGACAGAGCAATTGCCCCAATTAAACCAGACAAAAAAGTAAACATTGACTATATAGCCTACCAACTCATGGTAGAAGCACACGAATCTAGGAAAAACGACCAAATCAACAGCAAATCAACTTCTGACAGACAAAGCAACTGCAAGTCAACTTCGGAAATGCAAAGTAACCTTTTATTTGTTTGTTCTATTTTGACATCCACAAATGATCGCGTGGTCTCCTGATTCTCGCGTGGTCTTGTAGTTCTCGCATGATCCCGCGATTCCAGCCGCCTCGCAGCGCTACCCTGCCGTTACGCGCCCGGGGGAGATTGACGCAGGGCAGAGGACGCAGCCGTAACGCGACGCTTACGTCCCCGGTGGAAATCCGGTGTATACAGTCTATGCGCTGCACATAATCCCTGCCCCTGGCTGCCTCTGACTGTGACCGTGAGCTGAGACCCTCTCCTCCTTGGTCAGCCCATAAATAGGCGGGTCAAAGGTGACACATTTGTGTTGGGAATATGTGTTGTTAAATAAATATTGGATGCTTTGAAAGTGGTTGCTTATTTATTTTTTTGTGAAAAATCCCTCCCTATGTAGTGGGTCAATTTTGCCAGATTATACTGATGCTGATGTGTTTTGTTTTCATAACATCATATGTGAGTGAGTGGCCTTGACAAGAGGACATAGTGGTGCACAGTGGCGTCGTTAGGTCTGTTTTAGGGGGGCTGAAGCCCCCCTAAAATATTATTAAGCCCCCCTAAATAGTTTGGTGTTTTTATTTTATTTTATTTATTTTAATTTTTTTTTTCGGTTGTAGGTCCGGGGCGTGTTACGATCGCGCAGCCCCCCCCTCGTCGGTCGTAGGTCCGGGGTGTGTTATGATCGCGCGTAACCCACCCCCCCCCCCCAAGCCCCCCCTGTCCTTAAAACCTAGTGACGCCTCTGGTGGTGCATTTGTAGTTCTATTAGCATTTGCACATCTGTACATCAAAATGCACTTGCTGACAGTTAGTTATTGAAGTATTGAGTATATTTACTGTATATTACTGTAATGTATTCTGTATTTTGCCAATTATAGTGATCCTGGGGTCGTGATGATGGGGCCCTTGAATATTGTTGCCCAGGGTACAGCGAAGTGTTAATCTGGCCCTGGCTAGGCCTATAATATCACACACACACACACACACACACATACATAATATATAGTACACCATGCTAGACAAGGTGAGATATGTGACATGTTATTATACTATTATTGTATGTTTGATGTATTTTGCCAAATATAGATATAGATATACTTTATTCATCCCCAAGGGGAAATTATATATTAAATATGGCTATGATTCTAACATTACTGGTAGGTCTTCCAGGGCAAAGGGTGAGGAAAAGCCAAGAGTGTTGTGGCAAGTGGAGGACTATTGCGAGGATGTCCCACTCTGTGTGACCAAGAGAATAATTAGAGATTGTGAGCATGGGAGGGCATGCCAGAAAAAAACAACCACTGAGGTGAATTGATTATGGGTGTCCCCACAAAATTTGCTGTACAACCGGATTCCAAAATAGTTCGGAGGACAGTAGCCTAATGTACTAGGTGAATCTTAAATTCTTAAATCTTAAATTTGGAAGTCCCCTGTCTTTGGTAACAGTTTTAAGAATGTTGAGTGATTATCATGTTCTATTTAAATGTTGTCTTTCTCAGCTTTGAGCAACTACAGTGTGCCCAGTCTACCAGAGGGACCCACGACGTCATCTTGAACCTGGCTCTCTGCTACATCTTCAGTGTTGTATTGCTACACTTGAAAGGCGCACGCACGCACACACACACACCAGCGCACACACAAATACATGTCGTAACTATGAAATTACAATGCCGTCGTCTGGCTCTCTGCTCCATCCTCATTAAGTTTTGTATTGTTGTATTGCTACACTTAATACACACCAGTGCACACACAAATACATTTTGTAACTATGAAATTACAATGCCGTCGTCTGTGATTACAGTACTGTGACATAAGAACCTTGGCTCTTTTGCTAATGTTTTTTTTAATGGATAAACATGATTACCTGTTACCTACGAAAAATGGCTCTTTCGCATTTATTTATTTGTTGTTGTGTTTTGTTTATTTGTTGTCTTGGACATGTCTCTGATCAATCTTAAATAATCTACTACCCTTATTCTTCCCACATGTCATACTTAAACAATGTGATAACCTGCTAATGTCGACTTTTGATGTTTTGTTGAATTTTTAGCAATAACCAAATCAGTTGCTTCTTTGTAAGATTTGTTTGTGTCTTAGAAACACTGTTACACATATAAAGTAGGATGACTAAATGCGATCTGTTATACTGTGACTTGTTTACTTGATGGGGATAGTTAAAAAATAGAGCTGGATTCAGAATGGTGTATGCACACAGTAGTTTATTATGTGGAGAAGAAATGCGAGGAGTTGCAGGTGAGAGTAGGCTTACCAATCTGAGGTGGAAAGAGAACAGAAAAATGGTACTCAAGTAGAAGTATCTTTACTTTGCTTAAATTCTACTCAAGTGAAAGTAAAAGTACTTATTCCAAAATCTACTCAAGTAACGAGTACTTCAATTAAAATGTAATTTAAGTAAAAGTACTTAGTTAAAAAAGTCATCACCTCTACTGGGATTCGAACCCATAATCCCACCATTGGTAACCTACTCACTAGCCCATTACCCTACGGTTTGCGATTTCAATGACTTCACGTTGTGGTTGCTAGATAACGGTAAACAAACTAAAAGATCGCAATTATTGATTTTGCTTACAAATGGACGGTTTTACCCGTTCACCGAACAACGTTTGTGGGAATTTAGCACCACGTTTCCATCAAAAAGATTTGTTTTAAAAATCTTAACTTGTTAGATTTAGGACTTCGGTAAGCCATCTCCTGCTGTATGCTTCGGCAACGAGGACGCGCATCACTGTGGTGACGTAGGCACGTAATACCGCCTCCGGACGAAATACCCTAGATTTTCATCGTCCCCAGTCAGAGGAGGAGGGGGGGCGCCCGGGGAGGGGGGCTTAATAAAGTGTCATTATTATTAAATAGGCTTTGCTATGCAGTTAAATCAATGTGGGCTTATTGTTTTCATACTAAGAAATAATAGCACCAACTAGTTTAAAAATATTTTATTATAATTTTTTTTTCTTCCCCCAGTGTGGCACCCCTAGATGGACGGCGTCCTTAGCGTTTGCCTTTTTTTAATTTATTTTTTTATTTGCACATAAAAAATAGAACAAAAACATTTACATATCTTTTTTACTAGTGAGAAAAATACGGGGAAAAAACAAAAGAAGATGTGCAGGTGAGGTCTGAAACCCAAAAGGCTTATAGCATGACCTCACCTTGACCTAACAGATAATTAAAACACAGTAAAGAAATAATATTCACATACCTTGTGCAAGGTAGAGAAATAACAAAATGAAAATGAAATGTGCCCCATACACCGCACGACTCCGGTAGTTGTCTTTATTTCACACACCCACTAACAGAAACATGGCACACCTGACCAACACAACTAACACTTTCACTCACGGTCATGAACACACTGCACATCACACAGTAAGGGAACACACACAATGAACAATCCTCCAACCACCAACCCGAAGGTGATCCAGGGGCGCCGATAAGGTCCAAACCCCTACCAGAGGTGCACCCCCCAGCATCCCTTGCGCAGGACCCCCATAGTTGTCCATGGCAGTGGTCGCCACACAGCTCCCCCCTGAGGGGTCAGTCGTCCCCGACGACCCCCTCACCCGACACATAGTCCCTCAAGTGTTCGGGGGCCCGGCGGCGCCGGGTAGGCCGCTGGATCCTCCTGGGAGTGGCAGGGGCAGGGGAGCCGGCAGGGGCCGGGGGGCCCCCCGGGGAACCACTGGGCGTTCCGCCCCCCTCCTCCTCCTCAGCAACAACTGGGGCGAGGGGGCGGTACGGCGAGAGCCTGTCCCGGTGCAGCACCACCACACACCCCCGTCCCGGCATCCGCAGGTGGTAGACCACCTCGGATACTATGCCAAGGATCTCCCCAGGCCCCTGCCAGTGGCTCCGCAGCTTAGGGCAGAACCCCCTCTTTCGCACGGGGCAGTACACCCACACCCTGTCCCCGGGTGTGAACGCTCTTCCCCGACAGCGAGTGTCGTAGCCCCTCTTCTGCCTCACCCCAGAGGCAGCCTGAGCCTGGCGGGTGTAATCATGGACCACCAGCAGGTGATCCCTCAGCCGGCGGAAGTAATCCATCGCCGCACCCCCGGCAATCTCAGGCTCGGGCGAGGACCCGAACACTCCCGGAGCCCGCCCGAACATGAGGGCCGCCGGCGTGCAGTGACTGGTCTCCTGCACCGCCGTCCGATAGGACCACAGTACCAGGGGAAAGTGGCAGTCCCAGTCCCGCTGGTGCTGGCTAGTGAGGATGGCAAGCTGGGTGGCCAGGGTGCGGTTAAACCGCTCCACCAACCCGTCGCTCTGGTGGAGCGGCGTCGTCCTCGTCTTGTGCACCCCCAGCCGCCGGCAGACCTCCCCAAAGACCTGGGACTCAAAGTTCCGCCCCTGGTCACTGTGGAGCTCCGCGGGGACCCCGAAGCGGGCAAACATCTCCTCCACCAGCTTCTCCGCGGTGGTGGCGGCGCTCTGGTCCGGCACCGCATATGCCTCGGGCCATTTGGTGAAGTAGTCCATGGCCACGAGGACGTAGCGGTTGCCGGAGTCAGTGACTGGGAATGGCCCCAGGATGTCGACCCCCACCCGCTCCATCGGCGCTCCCACCAGGTACTGCTGGAGCGGGGCGTGGGAACGCTGGGCAGGCCCTTTCTGTGCCATGCAGGTGTCGCAGCAGTGGACATGTAGCTCAACGTCCCGCCGACAGCCCGGCCAGTAGAACCGCCCGCGCAGGCGGTGCAGAGTCTTGGCATTCCCGTAGTGCCCCGCTCCCACCGAGCCATGGACCAGCTGCAGTACCTGTGGACGAAGCACACGGGGAACCAACAGCTGTAGGATGTCGCCCTTACCCCTAGGATCCTGCCACCGGCGGTAGACCACCCCGTCGTGGAGCTGGAAGCATCCCCACTGGGAGTGGTAGGCCTTCACATCAGACCCCCGCGCCGACACCTCCGGCCAGCTGGGGCGCCGCCCCGCCTCCAGCCAGTCCCTCACCGCCGGCAGGGTCTCGTTGGCCCGCTGCTGCTGCTGCTCCAACTGGCGTGCCGACAGCGGAAGCCACCCCTCAGTATCACCGGCGGTCTGGACAGCCCCGGTG
The DNA here is from genome assembly GCA_030340625.1 of Merluccius polli. Classification (NCBI taxonomy): domain Eukaryota; kingdom Metazoa; phylum Chordata; class Actinopteri; order Gadiformes; family Merlucciidae; genus Merluccius; species Merluccius polli. Next base: position 131,061 of record JAOPHQ010003436.1, read on the forward strand.
GTCTGGACAGCCGCCACCACCGGAGGCTCATGGGCCCGCTCCTCCTGCCGCAGGCAGTAGCGACACTCCAGGGCTGCACAGGGCTGTCGGGAGAGCGCGTCGGCGTTACTGTGGAGGCGTCCCGCCCGATGCTGGATCTCGAAGTCGTACTCCTGCAGCGCCTCCAGCCATCGAGCCACCTGGCCCTCAGGGTTCTTAAAACTGAGGAGCCAGGTGAGGGACGCGTGGTCGGTACGGACCAGGAAGCGCTTGCCATGCAGATATGGTTTGAAACATAGACATATATACATAGACGCCTCATGACGTGATGGAACGTAACCCAGCGTCGCCGCCATATTGGTAGGGAGTCCTCACTCTAGTCTAGCATAGGAGTCAACGGGAGAGCAAGCTATGCCAGTATGTTGTGCAGCTTACGGCGCAGTATTGACACCAGATCGTGTGGGATTACCTTTAACAAGTAAGATTGAACAATAATTCTTATTATTTAAAAAAAAAAAAAAATTAATTAATTCGTCCTGTATCATAAATAAATCTCTGCCATTTGTAACAAACCAAACCGTGTGAAAATCCGGTAAAAATTCAGGGAGTTATGCTTATTATTGTAGTTGGGGATACACCTTCCTCCATAGAAATGAATGCACTGGGGGCGCACTGGGTCCCCTGCCAAGATGGCGGCCGCGCTGCTACGTCAGCTCTAACGGGCAGCGTCAGTCTATGAGGCGTCTATGTATATATGTCTATGGTTTGAAATGCCGCACGGCCAGAACCACAGCCAGCAGCTCCCGTCGGGTCACGCAGTAATTGCGCTCCGCCCGAATAAGCGTGCGGCTGAAGTAGGCCACCGCATGCTCCCCATCCTCCCCCCCCGGGAGTGGACCGCACCCACCCCCACGTCGCTGGCATCGGTGTCGACGGTGAAGGGGCGACGTGCGTCGGGGTAGGCCAGGACCGGGACCTCAGTGAGGACCGCCTGGAGTCGGGCGAAAGCCGTGGCGCAGGCGTCGTCCCAGACGTACGGCCGGCCTGCCTCGGTCAGGCGGTGGAGAGGGCCGGCGACCGTGGCGAAGTCCCAGACGAACCGGCGGTAGTATCCCGCCAGACCCAGAAAACTCTGAAGAACAGCGTGCCCCAAGAACAGCGTTTCCCTGGTCAGCAGGGAACAGTTGGCAGGGTTCAGCCGCAACCCGGCCCGGCGGATGGCGGCAAGAACCTCCCGCAGGTTCGCCAGCGGCCCGCCGAAGTCGCGGGCATGCACCAGCAAGTCGTCCAGGTACACAACACAACGACTCCGGGGGACGTCCGCCAGTACCCTCTCCATCATCTGCTCGAACGTAGCTGGCGCGTTGCACAGTCCGAACGGCATGACCCGAAACTGCCACAACCCCTGCCCGATGGTGAACGCAGTCTTTGGTCTGGCCTCGGGGTCCAGCTCCACCTGCCAGTAGCCGCTACGCAGGTCCAGGGAGCTGAACCAGCTAGACCCCCCGATGTAGTCCAGGGCATCGTCGATGCGAGGGAGCGGGTACGAGTCCTTCCGCGTGACTGCGTTGAGGCGCCGGTAGTCCACGCAGAACCTCCAGCTGCCGTCCTTCTTCCTCACCAGGACGGCCGGAGCCGCCCAGGGACTGGACGAGGGCTCGATCACCCCCGCTGCAGCCATCTCGCGGACCTTGTCCTCAGCCGCCTGGCGTTTGGCTAGGGCTAGTCGATGGGGCCGCAGGCGGATGGGCCGGGCAGAGCCGGTGTCGATGGCATGCTGCACCAGCCCGGTCCGCCTGCAGTCCTCATCCCGAGCTGCAAAAATGTCCCCATAGTCCTCGAGTAGCAGCCTCAGCTGTTCACTCTGCTGCACGTCGAGGCCAACTCCACTGCGCAGCCAGAGCGCGTGGACAGCCTCGACGGTCTCCGGGGAAGGGGAGGCAGCAGACACAGGGCCGCTCTTACTGCCAGGGCACCCGGCCCGTTATCCGGCGATTGCTCCGCTGACCGCCAGAGCCCCTGTGTTCTCCCCGCCCGGACTGGAGTGCCACGGTCTCGGTGCCTACAGTAATGGCTGCTCCAGCCATGTCCATCCTGGCACCCCAACGGATCAGCCGATGATGCATGGGTCCCGGATGTCGGCGAGCCAAAACTCATGCATCACCTCCTGGTCACCCACCTGGTCGACCAGCCGCTTCCTACCCTCATTCCGGCCTCCTGCCCCATCACAGTCGTCAGGCGACCGCTGGTCGCCGTCCACCCCCCCCGAGAGTGCGCCGGTGGTGCCCGGAAGAACACCCGGACGCACCAGGGAGATGGTCGACCCCGTGTCCACCAAGGCCTGGCAGGGTCGGCCGTCGAGCCTGCAGTGGAGGTAGAGGCCCCTGGCACGGGCAGGGCCGCCAACCAGAGCGCACCGACCATGGAGAGGGGGAGGATTTCGGAGTGGTGGTCCCCTCACTGGGCCACTCCGCCGTAGTTTTCTGCCGAACAAAGGGGTCTAGCCCGTGGTGCCGGGGCAGGGCAGTCACGGGCCAGATGGCCTGGTTCACCGCATCGGAAACAGCGCCGGTCAGCTCCGGACGCACGTCGGTCGGGGGGTGGTGGCCGCTGCCGGGGGCGCTGGGGCGAAGTCCAGGCCTGGAAAACCTCCTCTCCGTCCTCATCCTGCTCGCAGTAGTCCGCCCGCCGGACGTGAGGTCGGGAGGCACCAGGCGGCTGCAGGCTGGGTTGGTCGGAAAGCACTCGTTCCGCCCGCTCCGCCTCATCGAGCGCAGCACCGAGGGTCGGGGGCCTGGTAAGTCGGACATGCTGTCCTAGCCGTTGCGGGGCATGTCCCCGAAGGAAGGCGATGGCGTGTAGGGCTAGGTCCTCCTTAACCGCAGCAGGGTAGGCGGGGTACCCACGCTGGGCGTACAACAGAACGTCCGCAGCGTAAGCCCCCAAGCGTTCCCCCTCCTGGCGGCGGCGGCCAGTTAGCAATTCCTGGCTGTGGTCAGCGGCTGCCCGCTGCCCGAAACGCATTTCCAACGCCCGGGTCAAGGCCTGGAGGTCCCGCTGGGCTGCCGGGGCCAGGTCCAGAAGGACTTGCACCGCCGTCCCCTCCAACGCTAGGGCAAGCTGGGTGGCTGACTCGTCCCCATCCCAGCCGTAATGTAATGCAGTGATCCGGAACTGCGCCAGGTAAGGTTCCAGCTGCGTTGCCCCGGAATATTTGGGCAGCCTGGCTCCCTGGGGGCGGTTGACCACTGCCAACCGTGCGACTCCCCCGTCGGCCACTGGGTGGTGCTGCGCACCAGTCGTGCCCGTCGCGACCGGTGACATGCCAGGAGCTGAAACGCCGGGCCATTCATCTGTCTCCTCCTCTTTAGGACGCGCTGCCATGGGAAATCCCCACTCGGGAAAGGTCTTCTTCTCCATCGTTTCTTTTTTTTTATCCCACTTCTGACACCAATGTGGCGACGGTACGGAAAGAATGAGACAGGAGCCCAGGGTTAAACGTTCAAACAACTCCCGTGCCCCATACACCGCACGACTCCGGTAGTTGTCTTTATTTCGAACACACCCACTAACACAGAAACACGGCACACCTGACCAACACAACTAACACTCTCACTCACGGTCATGAACACACTGCACATCACACAGTAAGGGAACACACACAATGAACAATCCCCCAACCACCAACCCCAAGGTGATCCAGGGGCGCCGATAAGGTCCAAACCCCTACCAGAGGTGCACCCCCCAGCATCCCTTGCGCAGGACCCCCATAGTTGTCCATGTGTTGGGAGAAAAACTCGGGCCTATACTAAGCTACAATGGCACGGACCCTGTCGGTACCAGATCAGAAATAAAGAGAAATAAACTGAAGTAAACTGAGTAAATGTATTCTTAATCAACTCAATCAAAAGCTTCGCCTCCTAGGAAGTTCTGCTGATTGTGAGCCCTGAGTCTCGGGTCCGTGGATACTTTATAGTTTAAAGGACAAGTTCAGCAAAGGGGCATAGCTCCACGAGCGGGTCCATGGATACTTTATAGTTTAAAGGGCAAGTTCAGCTAGTTTGAAGTTAGATAGAAGGGCATATTCAGTTGGCCGCCCCCGCCTTTCGTGGGGAGGCTGAGCCGCAGTGCCCATTTGACCTGGCCTCCCCCGCCTTTCATGTGCGAGGTTTGAGCCGCATGACGTCACCGAGCGCGCTGATTAACAGTGCACCTGGTTCCAGGTGAGTGGCGTTTATCGCCTGCTACTCCCCTGGGCATATTGGTACATCTTGGTACGCACAGGATTCTCTGTGAGGGGAGGGGGGAGCACCTATAAACAATTGTCCACTGTGAATTTGTTATTCTGGCTCCAAGTAACCTTTGGGCCTTTTATTATTTTTTATTTTTTCAATACATGGCAGTGGTCGCCACAATATCAAATATAGTTGAGATTTTCAATTTGGTAAACAGCGGAGAGGATGGAGCCTTAAAATTTGAGTTTGTGGCGGTTCTAACAAAGCGTTTCTGAAGTAGACGGAGCTTATGAAGATTGGTAGGATAGGTGTTAGCCCAGACAAGATTGCAGTAGGTTAGGTATGGATATATTAAACTATAGTATAATGTAAGCAAGGTGGATCTGTTGAGGAATTAACTGATTTTTCTGATGATTCCTACAGACTTTGATATTTTTTTTGCAACACAATCAATTTGTTCTTTCCAGTTACAATGATAGTCCACTGTGACACCTAGAAAGCGGGCAGAGGATACTCTATTGATTTCAATTCCCTCGATAAAGAGCTTTGCTTCATTCAGATTGTACTTTTTTCTGCCTGGAAATAAGATAATTCGTTTTTTTAATATTTAAGCACAGTTTATTCAATTTGAACCATGATGATGGGCAAAGACAATGATGGGCAAAGTCAGAGGATCCCCGTGCCAAGGCCTACAGCAGTGGCTGAATACAACAAATACATGGGGGGTGAGGATACCTCTGACTAGATGTTGGGAACAAACTCGGTGCACAGGAAAACCAGAAGATGGCCAATGACTGTTTTTCAGCACCTGCTGGACATTGCTGTCACAAATAGTTTCATTGTGCACAAGGAGCTCAGCAAGGCACAGCCATGACATGCCAGGCTTTCCAGGAGGAGCTGAGTGTGCACCTACTTGGCGTGCCACTGACCAGCCCACCTCGTCCTCCCACTCAAGGCCACTTCCCTATCCCAATCAACACAAATGAGTGCACAGACAAAAGACAGCGTTGGGAAGGAAAAGGTGCACTCTTGTCTTGTCTTGTAGTGATGTTCATTGAGGAAGAAGGCCCCCGACACAGGATCGCTTTAACTCACTTTATTTGTTTATATTAATCTACAAAACAAATGGAGGGGTATTGTAAAAGTCACGCGCGTGGAGCGACCCTTAGCTGGGTATCTGTCCAGATACGCTGCCTATAGGGTTTCTCCCTCTCCCCCACATGTGTTGTTTGCTAGTATCTGGGCAGGCGTGGCCTCTATGACGCATAATATGCTCTGATTGGCTAGTGTTGAGCGCCCGCCCCCAGTGTATTATGTGTGCCGCCATCTAGTGTTGAGGTGCAGTTAATACAACTTGTATATTTATTTCTATTCCTTTGTGGCTATGTGAGGATATTACAGTCTGTTGATACATATGTGCAGTTATCCATTCGTCACAGTCTGTCTTCATGTGGACAGGAATTGTTTCAGAAATTACCACTGCTAAAATAAAAAAAGCCTGGCTATTGACAAATATAACAGCCTGGACTCAGAAAGCTCCAGAAATGTAAAACTGTCTGAGTTGTTGTAAAATAGTTTGAATTAGATTTTTGCAATCTCAGAAATGTTCAATCTGCACTTTTCAAGAATTTATAAAAAGTTGAAGAAAATTCAATTCGGTTTTTTGTCCTTTTCTTCTTATAAACACACAGTTTTAGGCATTTAATTACATAAGAATGGTAAATACTTGACATATTTTGAAAGTTCTACTTCTCCTGGAAAAAGGGTGTCAATTATTTACACATAGGGCATTTTTTGACACAATTATTGACATAAATAGACAAAAAAGACCAGGCGTTTTAATAAATATATCTATTATTATGGTGCTATAAGGTAGCCTGACAGGCCAGACCCACATCAGAAAGATGTAGGGTCTGGCACTGCTCCATTGGCAGTGTGGGCGGGATAAACGGTTGTCTTTCAAGTTCCCTCTGCACGCAATAGGATAGCGCTACAACCAATCAGAGCAACGAAGAAGGTGACGTAGTCAGAGCGACGGAAATTAGTCCATGGGGAAATGTTCCGTATGGTGGATTGTGGAAGAATAGTGAAATAAAATGTTAACTTCAAGTCTTGAAGAGTCGCAGCCAAAGCCGAGTCAAAAGACAGATGTTCACCAGCAGCAGCAGCCATTGTTTCCCTCTAACACAGAACTGTCGCAACTCTGTCATCATGGTAGCCCGGCTTCCGACTCCGCCCCTCGCGCTGTGATTGGCCTGACAGATTTTCTGTTTCCAGCACAGAAAGCCAAATTAAATTTGCTGCCGCTAGGGGCACTGTTAGAGTTGTTCTGAGCATATAAATCAGGCCTGGGGAATCTGTTCCACAAAGGGCCGGTGTGGCTGCAGGTTTTTGTTCAAACCAAGCAGCAGCACACCAGACTTGACTCATTTAATCAACTGATCTCAGTCTTCAGAGAGCTGATTGGTCAAACTGTGTGCTCTTGGTTGGTTTGAACAAAAACCTGCAGCCACACCGGCCCTTTGTGGAACAGATTCCCCAGGCCTGATATAAATTGTCCCAGGCAAGGGCGTCAGTTTGGTTTTAGAAGTGGTGGGGACCAGGGCTGGAGTGGGAACAAAATTCGGCGCAATTGACGACGGGGGGGGGGGGGTGGGCGCGATTGTCAACGGGGGGGGGGGGGGGGGGGGGGGGGGGGTTCTGGGCCGCGGACCCAGCGCCGGGCCCGGCCGCGGACCCAGCACCGGGCCCGGCCGGTGCTGTCATCGTGCGCGCCTATCGCATGATTTAGACGGTTTCGGTTATGTAAGTGGGGATTTTTTTTGGTCGCAATTGGTTTGCACATTTTTTAAAGTGGTGGGGACAAAATTCAAATTATAAATAGTGGTGGGGACATGTCCCCCCCATCCCCCCGTAATCTACGCCTATGGTCCCAGGGAAGATCACTAAGAAGTTGTTTGAAACTGGCTATATTTCTTTCATTACATTTACGGTAAGTTACTTTGATATCAGATTGTGCTTCCTTGTATTTATCAAACAATGTAAATTGAAAAATTGGAAAATTATCAGAGATGTCAGAATAGAAAATTCCCGATTGTGACGCTTTGTTTAGAGAATTTGTTGCAGATCTGTCAGTCACTCTAGTGGGTTTATGAATGATAGGGTAAAAATAATTAGAGTACAGATTATTTAGAAAGTCTTGAGTTGGAGAGTGTGTTTCGCTTTTGAATAGGTTGATATTATAATCGCCAAGGACATAGCACATTTTGCTTCTTTAGTTATTCGGTCCAGGGTACTTGCCATGTAGTTGTTAAAGTTATTAATCTCAGTATCCGGTGGATGATATATACAGCCAATGATTATCTTATGGCCATTTTTGGGCAGGGTTAATTGAATAAAAATGGACTCTGTGTCTGCACCCTCAGAGTTTACTGACAGGTCTTCTCTCTGTACATAGTCATAATCGTTACGGATATATAATACTACACCACCACCAGTTTTATGTCTTCTTGTAAGGTGCAGCGAGTTATATAGAGGAAGCTCGTAAAGATTTTTTGTATCGTCTGAAAGCCAAGTTTCTGTTAGCGCAATAACTGAGAAGTTATGATTTATTGGGATTGGGATTGGGATAGGTGGTCATAGTTTTTTGGGAGACTACGAATGTTGAAATGGAAGGCAGAGAGTAGATAGTCAGATGGAAAGCATTTAATCAGGTCTTCAAATTGCTTTTCATTGTAATATCTGCAGGGTTCCTTCAATCCTTGGATACTGTTTGCATCAGGATCAACATCACTTAGATTGGTCTTTGTCACCATATCGAGATCAAATGGGTTGAATATCATATTCTCAAAAGAAGTAATATTGGATATATTGTTAGGTGGGAGACAACTACTGACATCCTCATAGTCAGAAAATGGAACTAAAGCTATACAATTTTCACAGGTCCATGATACCCATAGTTTAGAGTTCAGCTTGGAGGCCGGTGAGCATTTTGAGTTATAATTTAATTTGCGTAAGCCACAGGCAACGGTGTGAAATTTTACATTTTTTTGGCATTTGGGACAAATTCGGTTTACACTTGTGCCAGTTGGCATGATTTAAAAGAAACAGTCAGAGAAATTGGAGAAATTAGGTGGTCTTGCCACCTCTGTAGTCATGGGCATCATCACTTTGGTGTAGAAGTAGCAGGAGTATTGGCGGCTGGAGGACTGATGGAGCTGGTAGGGTTGTAGGCAGACTGTCCTTTCTTATTTCGCGGTGGGTGGGTCACCAGCTGGTCATATTTCAGGTAGGCAATGAGTCCCCTGTCCCGATCAGCGAACATCTCCGGGAGAAGCGCTTTCCTCCGCTCGCGTACTTGGGCAGAAAAGTCCTCATTTATATGGATGTCTGTACCTTTTAGTTTTTTCGCATTCTCAAGAACCGTGGCTCTGTCCTTGTAGTTGAGAAACTTTACTATAATGGGTCGATGCCCTTTGCCGTTCGTGTCAGGCTTTCCTGTCCGGTGCGCTCTTTCAGTGGCCATGGAGTTGGCGTCCAGATTGAGGTTGGTGGAGATGACGGAGCGCACCTTATTCTCCGAACTGGCCCAGGTTTCCTTTGGGGATTCCTCGATACCGGTGAAGATCAAGTTGTTGCGTCTGGACTGGTTTTCCAGGTAGTCAGCTGATCTGTCAAGAATCTTAATGGTGTCACAGACCACTCTCAGATTTTTTTCTAGATGCTCACTATCATCTGTGAGTTTGGAAATGTTGTTTTTTGATATGTCAATTTCATGTTGGGTAAATTGGAGGCTGTTTTTGAGCTCATACAAGTTATTATTTGCTGTGTCAAGACGCTCGTTGTTAGAGTCCATCAAAGCCTGCACTAACTAGGTGAATATATCTGCTTGCTTCTGCATTAAAGGTGTACTTCACCGGTAAACCGTTTTTACTTGCTCCTTTTGGAATATGATAGGTCACTCCTAGTTGCATATGAATGCTGCACGTGGAAAACGTTCTTCTACCCCCATTGCATGCATTAGCCAATGTAAGAACATAGACGGACGAGGAAGTCAGAAACGAGGAAGTGAGAAAAAGCCTAACAGTCTGACGTATGAATGTGTATGAATATTCATGACCTCGCCTACCTTGGCTTGAGACCGCCCTCAGGAAAACAGTATACGGCATTTCAGAATGTTTGTAATCAATAGGCGTCAAGATACTTCCGGGTGGCAGGAAGAGAGCGGCTTCCACTGAAGCGATCCAGCCGGCTACTGTAAACAATGTTACATTGTTAAAAACATTGTTGTTGATCTGAAGTTGTAAGTTCTAAATGCTGCATCTCTCAGTTTCATCTCTCGCGTCTATCTCCGTTCTGGAGATAGACGCGAAAGAGTCCAGCAATACTCCAACTTCTGAAATAACATGTAACACACGTTAACCTAGGCTACCTTAAACCTGGGTTTGCTCAGTGAGCACAACCGTATAATAAACGTTTAACGTGTAGCCTATAGTGTAGCCGTAATGAATTCAATATGTACGACTTTATTCTCGTAATTTGTACTGTTTTCTCGATCGCTCTGCCCTGTCAAATGATATGGAATGGTTTACTAGTTCTGCCATCGGAGAACGCTTCGTCTTTTGCCACCCGGAAGAACGTATATTATTATTGTGGCGTCATGGTGATTTGTCGTATTGATAACATAGACATCTTATATCATGAATGTATCTAATGTATGTATATAGTAACATATGTATAAGATGTCGGCATCTTATACATCTTATGTATAAGATGTATGGTTGATAACGCACTAGAGGGATCACTCGCCTCTGATTGGCTAACATCACTGTGACGGACAGTGCTATTAGCCAATCAGAGGCAAGTCATTTAAATGTCATGAATATTCATGAGTAAGAGCCGAAAACATCTCGTTCTTCCCCGCCCACCTCCTCCTCCAAACTAGAACAGCCTGAAACAGGTGCACCAGAGAATTTTTTTCACCAAAACCGGCTCACAGGGCATTCATTAATACTAGAGACCACTGCAAAATTTACGAAAAAATGAGGCAATGAGACCTTTAAGTCTTCAGAGTAGACTTTTTGTTGGGCGAGTTGTTTTTACAGGAGCTTAATTTGTTCAGCTTTATGTTGAGCTATGCTCTGGTTGACAAGTTTGCGCACTGCTTCTAGAGTGACAAGCTCTGGCCCCTGCTCTTGTCCTTTACCAGCCATTCTACAGCAGTAGTTGACTGGCTTGATGCGGCTGATGCGTCGGATGACGAGAGCGACCAATTGCGGCGCCGAGCGGCAAAAACAACACCAGAATCCGGAAGAAAATACACAATGCTGCACGAGCAGGACCGATTTGTAACATACGCTAGTAAAGCTTACTTGTTAGACACACAGACACACACACGCAGACGGTCGAGCAGTGAAGAACCCGAGCCTCCCAGGGGTTAACCTGGCGTGCAGTTATGGGACACTGATCAGCGACGCCACAAGAGCAAGCCACAGCCAGCAAATGTCAACCCGCTAAAATGACCACACATGAGACAATAACTTACCACAGCTGGGAGAGGAGCGGCTAGCCGGCGAGTTAGCACACACAGATCCCGGAGCCAGCAGTACAGAAGAAAGCGGAAACTTCCCTCCGAGCCACCAACAAGGACAGTGCAGCGACTCAAGCCAGGGCAGGATCAATTCCGGAGACCACCGAGTTAGATCATTAGTGTTACCCAAGGACAAACACCCGGGGCTTCCCACACAGGTAGGCAACAGGTAGCAAACACAGCACAGTACCGAGCAGCGTATACTGCCTATCAGTGTTGTGCTAGTTACTGAAAAATAGTAACTAGTTACAGTTACTAGTTACTTTATAAAAAAGTAACTCAGTTAGTAACTCAGTTACTTAAACCAAAAAGTAATGCGTTACTGAGAAAGTAACTTTTTAGTTACTGTAAAACGTTCTTCCAATGCTCCCATTAAATAAAGGTTGATTGATTGAGTTCCCCTCTCACCGTCATTTCAGTTCTGTACTGACGCTGAATAATACAAACTGTTGATTAAAACAACCGTTTCAATTCATTTGCATCCTGTGGGGTTGTGTTCCGAGGAAGAAGGCCGCCGACACAGGAATCGCTTTAACTCACTTTATTTGTTTAGCTTTAAGTTATATCTAAACTACGTAACAATGGAGGGGTAATGTAAAAGTCACGCCGCGTGGAGAGCCCCCCTCGCTTTGCATCCGTCCCGATGCGCTACCTGGGAGATTCTGATTCTAACCGGATGTTTCCGCCCGGATGGTCTCTGGGCAGGAGGCGTGGCCTCCATGACGCACAATGGCTAGCGTTGAGCGCCCGCCCCCAGTGTATTATGTATGCCGCCACTTGTATATTTATTTCTACTCCCTTGTGGCTATGTGTAGATACTACAGCCTGCTGGTACATATGTTATTATTAATTCGCAACAATCCACATCACTGAATCTAATCATTCAAGCAATATGATCCATTGTGCACCAACACAAACCTTGACACAAACACCAAAGTATTGCACCAAAGGGGGGGTGGGGGGAGGCGCGCACGATCGTAACACACCTCGGACCTACGGCCGACGGGGGCGGGGGTGCACGCAATAGTAACACACTGCGGACCTACGACCGGCGGGGGGGGGGGGGGGGGGTGCGTGCGCGCGATCGTAACACACCACGGACCTATGACCGGCGGGCGGACCTGTGACCGGCGGGGTTGTCTCAAAAAGGAGGACAAATACGCGTCTGGCTTGATGCTGCACCGGACGCCGGTGCATTGAAAAACCAGACAGTCCGACTTTATTGATCGGGAACTGTGTGCCGTTGTAAAACCTCACCAAAAGGAACGGAGTAACGCAGCGTTTGGTAACGGGAACGGAGTTACTGAATTTTAAAAAACAACGTGTTACGCGACGCGTTACTGAAAAAAGTAACAGCGTTACGTAACAGCGTTACTAATAACACGTTACTACCCAACACTGCTGCCTATGCCATGGGCCGGCACTGGTGATGGCTGATCTCTACAACCTTGCTCTTCGGCCAGCGCTTCTCTTCCTTGCCCACTTGCAGATTACTCTGGAGACCGGAGCGAAGAAGAGATTTTCATCTCCCGAGTAAGCCACCACCTTCGCGGCCAAATATCAACAGGCCCCGAGGCCTGATTAGCTTAACAGCTATCTTACCCGCGGCTTATCTGGACCATGCTAACCTAGCTTCTTTACAGGAGGGGCTGTTTTCATATTGACCATCTTGATATCTACTCATACTATGCAAGCGTTATGGAAAATGTGTTCAAGGTTCACACTCATTACTATAGGGGTCCCAACTGGCTTTTTAAGCTGCAGGAGCTGGGACAAGTAAAGGAAAAGAGGAAAGACGACGCAGAAAGGGATGACCACTTGGGTGTAGTTTTGATGAATGGGACAGGGAAGAAGGGATGGGGAAGGATGTCACCTGATTTTGTTTATTTTGAGTTCTGTGCTATGTGTGTATTCATTTTACATTGTGCTGTTTCTGTACAGAGGATTCCACTCGCTTTTCGCTGCTTACTCCTTGGGACTGACCTGACAATCTTACTGTTGGATGCTGAACCATGGCTAGTGTAACCAAGGGGGGTGCCGCTGGCGGACGGGCTGTGAGGATTATTTCACTAACGGCCATACTAATCCGGAGAAATGTTCATTTCACCTCAGATAAAGTAATGACTTGTTGCCGGTACATTATATGAAAAGCAGGTAATCCTGGTATCTGTCTATGCTCCCAATTGGGACAACCATAACTTTGTGAGCTCATTATTTACTATAATTCCAAATTTAGATTCTCACCTTCTGATAATTGGAGGAGACATGAACTGTGTGATTGATTCAACACTGGACAGGTCTAGCCTACGATCAACTACGTCCATGAAAATGTCCCAGGCTTTTTCCGCGTTTAGGAGTCAATATGGATTGGTGGATCCATGGCGATTTTCACATCCCTCCATAAGACAATACTCTTCTTTAATCCCATGCACATCGTTCATTCTCGCGCATAGACAAAAAACTTATTCCAGCAATTGTCTCCACCCAGTATTTACTCATAACAGTGTCAGATCATGCCACGGTGATCTTAGACCTTCACTTTTGTATGAAGCCAAAGGGATTCAGACATTGGAGGCTAGATCCTTCCTCCTTTCCTTATTATCAGGATATGTACCACAGTCCTTTAAAGTAGATGGGTTAGTGGGTAATTAAACCCCTTCTTAAAAAGCCCACTCTTGTCCCAGGGGTTTTAGCCAACTATAGACCGATTTCTAATCTCCCCTTTCTGTCTAAGATTCTGGAGAAAGTTGTCGCCAAACAATTGTGTGACTTTCTACATAACAATAGTTTATTTGAGGATTTCCAGTCAGGATTTAGAGTTCATCATAGCACAGAGACAGCTCTGGTTAAAGTTAATAGTGACCTTTTGATTGTTTCTGACAATGGACTTGTCTCTGTACTTGTATTATTAGATCTTAGTGCTGCATTTGCACCATTGATCATAATATTCTTTTACAGAGACTCGAGCATCAAATTGGCATTAAAGGAACCGCACTAAGCTGGTTTAGGTCCTATTTATCAGATTGTTCACAGTTTGTACATGTTAACGATGAATCTTCAATACAGCTGCAGTTAATACTACAGTTAGTCATGGAGTTCCACAAGGTTCTGTACTTGGACCAATACTATTACTATTACTTTATGTATGCTCCCTTTAGGCAACATTATTAAAAATCATCCATTAACTTTCATTGTTATGCAGATGATACGCAGTTTATCGATCAAGCCCGATGAAATTAATCAATTATCTAAATTACAAACATGTCTTAAGGACATAAAATCCTGGATGAGCTGCAATTTTCTGATGTTTCTGATGTAAAACCGAAATTCTTGTACTTGGCCCCAAAAACCTTAGAGACTCAATGTCTACAGATATAGCTACTCTAGATGGCATTACCTTGGCCTCTAGCACCACTGTCAGTAATCTTGGAGTTATCTTTGATCAGGATTTGTCATTTAATTCCCACATAAAGCAGATCTCTAGGACTGCCTTCATTCATTTACATAATATTACAAAAATCAGACATCCTATCAAAGACAGATGCAGAAAAACGAATCCATGCATTTGTTACTTCAAGGCTGGATTTACTGCAACTCTTTATTATCAGGTTGCCCTAATAAGTCCATTAAGACGCTGCAATTAATTCAAAACGCTACAGCACGAGTACTGACAGGAACTAGGAAAAGAGATCACATCTCTCCTGTACTAGCTTCTCTGCATTGGCTCCCTGTAAAATTTAGAATAGAAGGTGAGTCCTGAACCATCCCTTAGTTATGCTGCTATAGGCCTAGACCAGTGGTTCTCAACCTTTTTTGAACAAATGCCCCCCTGACCATTCCATGATCCTCGTACCGCCCCCCCCCCCCTTACAAAACCCCCCCCAAAAAAACTACAGGTGCTGGTGTTCTTGTAGTGAACAGTGTGTTAAGACTGGAGGACTTCAACTGACATCAGGGTTTATGATGAGAGAAGCCATTGTTTTGCTTTAAAATCCCTGTTTTTATTGGATTGGAGCTGTTTTTATGTATTTATGTATGTATGCCCCCAACAACTTTTTGTGCTGCTGAGCAAATCTGACCATTTTACAGGAAATTAAAGCATTGATTTTAAACATTGCCTCCAAAATGTATGTTTTTGAGACATATAATAGGTCATGTTTGTACATTACTTAACTGGAGAAACTGGTAAACAACATGGAAATGTTATTTTAGTTGTAATGTGATATAAAATATTAAATAGGATAGGTTATATAAGATTAAATAGTCCGCTCGACTTGTAAAAATAAATAAAAACCTAACGATCTTAACTCTAAAACGCAACTCTAAAACGCATTAAAGTATTATTAATTGATTAAATATTTCTTTCTTTCGTAAGTGACCATGGTATAAGCGGGATAATGCCCTTCGAGGTGTCCATTAACAGAAATGAATGGACGACGCGGAGGCGTGAACCGTCCGACGCGGAGGCGTGAACCGCGGAGGACGGTTGCTTCCGCGAAGTCCATTCATTTCGTCGGGCATTTTCCCTTACTTATACTATACTTTATATTTTGGCTGCAAACCGCAATTCTTTTTTCGTTCTCCGTAACTTTGAAATATCTCCACACTGCCGACATCTTTGTTTGTTTACTGGCACGTTCTTTCATTGCGTCAGTAAAATGCGCCGCGTCACTGCACATTGTTTGCTTGCGTCATTAAAACGCGGCGCTAATATTTAATGTATATATTCGGCCTCGTTTTTCACTCTCCACCGAATACGGCTTTTTTTGCAATATTCGGCCGAATATATTCGGTTACCGAATATTCGGGTGCATCCCTATTTGATTGTAATGTGTGTGATTAACCGTGGTTACATTATCGTGCTTGTGTACGTTTTCATTGGTTATTTAAGTTTTAGCCCGCGAAGATGAGGTGACAGCTGTCAAAAGTAGCGTTTGTGTTTCCCGGGTTTCGCTGCTGCTGTGGTGGATTTGTTTGGGCGTTACTATGGAGACCGTTCCTGCTCGGTTTGTCCGATCATGATCAGGGAGCAGAGGGGAGATCTCCAGGGCGACGTCGGGGTTTACTCCCTTTTACCCAGCAGTGGAAGCAGCAGACTCGGGTTCTTGGTCTCACACGGCAGCTTTATTTTTAGTTGGGAAACCATGAAAGTTTAAAATGTAGAGTTCAAATGAACTTTGTACAAGCCAAATTGTGGCGCCCCCATTCGTGCCTGAGAGCCCCCATACCAGCCCTCACGCATCCAGCGCCCCCCAAAATGTTTATAACACCCCCCAGGGGGCGGTACAGCCCCCGTTGAGAAACCATGGCCTAGACTATCGGGGGATTTCCCATGGTGCACTGAGCTCCTCTCTCTCTCTCTCTGCACACATTCATGTCCCATTAATGCATGATAGTAACACTTCTTCCCCGGAGTTCTTGTGTTTTCTCGTCTCGCAGGTTCTCATGGATCCTGGTGGAGCCTTCTGCCATGGTCCTGCTTGACTGCCATTGCTAATATCCGTGATATTAGTCGTTTTTATTAGTAGTTATTATTAAGTATTATCATTGCTACAGTTACTGTTGTTGCTGCTCGCTGTCCCCCATCATCGTCATCATCTTCTTCATGTTCATTAGTGTATTGATGTAGTTGTTGTGTCTCTCTCTCTCTCTCTCACCCCAACTGGTCAAGGCAGATGACCACCCACCTAGAGCCGAAGGGTCTGTCCGAGGTTTCTGCCTTTTAAGGTAGTTTTTCCTTACCCCCGTCGCCAAGTGCTTGCTCATGGTGGTACTGTTGGGTCTCTGTAAATGTTATAAGGAGTTCGGTCTAGACCTGCTCTATTTGAAAAGTGTCCTGAGATAACTTCTGTTATGAATTGGCGCTATACAAATCAAATTGAATTGAGTTGAATCCTCTCTTGCTGGCAGATGCCAACTTTTGCAAGCATATTTCCGAATCGATCACTTTCTTCTGTGAAACAAATAAAAATGATGAAACCTCCCCATCCACCAGGTTTTGTTATATGCAGATGATCTGCTTCTCTATGTAAGTTATCCTTTGTCAAGCATCCCACGTATCCTGACATTATTAAATTATTTCGGTTGTCTATCTGGATATAAGCTAAACATCTCTAAAAGCGAATCAATTGGCGGTAGACATATTGCCATCAACTATATCCTTTAAAGTAGCCAACACAGGATTTAAATACCTTGGCATTACAATTACACGATCCTTACGAACAATGCAAGAGCAAAATCATACTTCATTAACAACGATGGTCAAGTCCGATTTACAAAGATGGATTTACCTGCCATTATCCCTAGCGGGTAGGATACAAATTATAAAAATGAACTTATTACCAAGATACTTTTATGTTTTTCAATGTCTGCCCATTTTCCTTCCCAAATCCTTTTTCACAGCTATAAATTACATTATTTCATCATTCATCTGGGCTGGTAAACGGCCAAGGGCAAGTCGTACACTGCTCTGTAGGGATAGATCGGCTGGGGGACAGGGTCTACCCAATCTAATCGGCTACTATTTGGCAGCCAACATGCATAAGATAATATCTTGGTTTACTTCCCCTCAATCCAGTTGGTGCCAGAGTGAGTCAGCCTCCTGCTCCTCATCGCTGCTAGCTTTAACATGTAGTACCTTGCCCTTTTCCCCATCAAGTTTGACCTCTAATCCGGTTGTTGTTGGAACACTAAAAATGTGGACACAAATCAGACGCCACTTCGGATGGCTCACCCTTCCTCTAGCAACTCCTATCTGCAATAATCAGCTGTTCATTCCAGCAAAGCTTGACCCACGATTCTCCGTCTTAGAAAACAAAGGGCTACGTAGTTTGGGAGACTTGTACATTGATGGTATATTTGCGAGCTTCAACCAATTAATCTCTACCTTTAATCTGCATAAATCAGACTTTTTCTGGTACTTCCAGTTGCCGGACTTTGTAAAAACACACTACGGCATTCTCACAGATACCAACACCCAGCGGGATTGACCTGGCTCTCAAGGCTAAAATCCTGTCAAAGGGCCATATCTTCTGTTTTTATAATTTACTCTCCTCAGACTGAATCTATTTTACATAAAATCAAGATGAACTGGGAGTCAGAACTCCAATTGAATTTCTCTGAGATCTTCTGGGAGGGGGCTATGGGGGCTGTTAACTCGCCATCCAGCTGTGCTAGACTGTCACTAATACAGCTTAAAGTCTTCCACAGGTTACACTATAGTAAGGAAAAACTATCGAAGCTCTAGCCAGACAAATTTGATGAGAAATGTAGTAGATGCTCGCAGACTCCATGCAAACTTACCCACATATTTTGGGCATGCCCCAAGTTGTCTGAATTCTGGCAAATATTATTTAAAACAATTTCAGATATATTAGGCATAACTCTAATTCCAACCCCACATATCGCTATTTTCGGCAAGCCCCCAGACGACCTCCGTACCACAGCCATTCAAAATAATGTTATTGCCTTCGCCTCCCTTATTGCTCGTAAGAGAATTCTTTTATTATGGAAGTCTTCTCAACCACCATCAATCGAAGTCTGGCTACATGACATTTTAGGTCTTCTGAAACTGGAGAAGATCAAATTCTCACTTAGAGGGTCATCTGACCGGTTCTACACTCATTGGAGACCACTACTTAACTATTTAGATGGGCTGCCAGCTCGGGAAGTCTCTTCGTAAAGTCCCACTGTGTGGTTATATATGTACTCTCCTGTGGCGTGGTCTGATGCCACGGTGGGTTCTTTCAGCAGAAACAATCAGAGAGCGATGACGTTTAGTGGTTTTATTTTCGATCACAACACTATCACACATCATTTGTTGTTCACAGGCCTATCTCGGTCTCACTGCCGACAACCGTGTGTGTCTCTCTCTCAATGTTGTGGCCGGTCTTCTTTCCTCAGGTCCAGCATGCTACTGTGTTAAAAAGGAGAGAGTGATTAGCTCAACAGGATGCAGGTGTGCCAATCACTCTCACCTGGCTGCAAAGAGTCAGCCCGGCGCTCAGGTGGATAAAGTTCATATAGGTCTACGGTGCTCTTGGGGTAGGGAATTCTCAATGGAGCAGAAAAAAGCAGGTCCCAGGCACTCGATCAAAAAGGAACAAAGGAAGAGTTAAAAAGCCTTTATTGAGTATGGCTTAGTTCATATTAAAAGCTTACAAGCCAACATGTTTCGACCAATGCATGGTCTTCTTCAGGGCAAAGCAAGACAGAGAATGAAAATCAACACCAATTTATAAGTTAAGTCCCACCCCTAGTCGACAACGAGCCATTAGGCTAATTAATTACAATCAGATTGCCACATACAACCAATTAAGTCAACAAGGTGGGGAAGCAATCATAATAATCAAAAGAAAAGAAAATACAAGAGTCAGGAAAAAGCACCTTCCCCGTCAGCTGGCGAAGAAAACAAAACAGATAAATAGGCACGGAGTACAACACGAGCACATAAGGGGCAGATCACAAAAAACACTTAAACTCAATGTCTTCGTTCAGGCCTGGATAACGGAGGGCATCCAGCTGATGAATCCAAAAGGACTCGCGCTGATTTAATTTACGGATCCTATCCCCCCCCCTGTCCAAGGGTCTAACGTGTTCCAAAACCTCTATTTTAAGTAAGGAGTCATTTTTGTTGTGTTTATGTAGGAAATGTTGGGCCATCTGGTAGTCGGGATTGCCGCATCGTATAGCATACTTATGCTCAGCCAGTCGATCACGTAGGCGTCTTTTCGTACGACCAACATAAAAAACCCCTTTGCAAGGACAAGATAAACGATAAATAACAAATGAAGTGTTACAATTAATAAAGTCTTTTATTTTGAAAGTTTTATTAGTCTTGAAGTCCACAAATGTTTTCGAGGGGATTAAATTACTGCAGTGTGGGCAATTCATGCACCGGTATAGTCCGATAGGTCTCTTAAACCAACTTGCCTTCTTTTCAGGGGGAAGATAACTATGTACTAATTTATCGCGGAGAGTCGGGGCCCTTCTGTGGGAGACCAACGGTGGTTGAGGAAAAACCTGTAGAAGGACAGGGTCAGAGTTAATAATGGCCCAGTTATCCAGGATGATACGTTTTATCTGTCTAGACTCCGTACTGTATTGAGTTACAAAAAAAGGACGGGATTGAGTAGATCTATCCGTTTTATGTCCCTTCTTAATCAAGGTGTCAGACCGATTCAAAGATCGGGCTCTGGAACGTGCATGAGTGACTGTATCTGGTTTGTATGCCCGTTTAATAAAACGTTCTGACATATCACCTGCCTGTTTTTCAAATTCTTCATCACCATTACATATACGGCGTAGCCGCTGGAATTGGCCAAATGGTACATTATCAATGAGGTGCGGAGGATGGAAAGAGTCAGCCCTTAGAATAGGGTTTCTGGAGGTCTTCTTTCTAAAAATGGTGGTGTGTAGCTTCCCTTCCGAATCAATGGAGATGGTTAGGTCTAAAAAGTCAATACTGTTCTTAGAGTATTCTATTGACAATTTAATATTTCTATTGATGGAATTAAGGTACTGGTGAAACTCCAGCACCTGAGTCTCAGTACCCTTAAAAATAAATAACAAATCATCAATATAGCGCCCATGGTTACATGCCGCTATTCCGACATGCCGCTACTTAGACATTGACGTCTAGTGGTCGGAGTGGCGGCATTAATATTATTTTCCAAGCGTCCCACTACTGCGACAATTTTTTTCCCCCATTGTCTGAGTAGCGGCACTTTACTTTTTTTCAAACGTCCTGCCATTCCGACATGAGGCCATTAATATTTGTCATTATCATTGTACTTTAAATTAATTAATTAATGTGATTATACCCATATGTTCTGGACTTAGCATACACGCAGCTTATGCATGGGTGTGTAACTTCATTCAAAGGCAGTCCATAATTCAAATTAAATTGATTTCTAACGAACAAGTCCAAATTTCAGGTCCTAGAGCTTTATTCGTGCTTCTTCTTATATATTTTTAAGTAGACTGCTGGCCTGCACGCACAGAGTTTGTTTGATGCATGGAGTTTCAACCTTTTCCCCCTGAGAGCTGAATAAAAATGAGGAGAGCTCCCTGTCTTTTACATAATGTGTGTAGGCCTAACATTTATTCACATGGCCGGTTCAAAATCACCTAGTTTTTGACTGAAATGTGTGCCGATATCAATTATTGGGAAAAACATTGTTTGGAGTAGAGGTCTGCACTCGCGATGCAAATGGAAGCTCATTGCGGGTGCGGGCGGGATGATAGAGGTAGGCCTACATTTGAAGATTGTCTCGACTGGCGACAAACAAGAATCAGAATCTACAATGATCATTGTCCATAGGCCTATCTAGTTATTATTCTATATTAATAACTATTATTATTATTCTATTATTCTATTGCACTTTCAATGATCATTGTCCATAGGCCTATCTAGTTATTATTCTATATTAATAACTATTATTATTATTCTATTATTCTATTGCACTTTCAATGATCATTGTCCATAGGCCTATCTAGTTATTATTCTATATTAATAACTATTATTATTATTCTATTATTCTATTGCACTTTCAATGATCATTGTCCATAGGCCTATCTAGTTATTATTCTATATTAATAACTATTATTATTATTCTATTATTCTATTGCACTTTCAATGATCATTGTCCATAGGCCTATCTAGTTATTATTCTATATTAATAACTATTATTATTATTATTCTATTATTCTATTGCACTTTCAATGATCATTGTCCATAGGCCTATCTAGTTATTATTCTATATTAATAACTATTATTATTATTCTATTGCACTTTCTATGAAAAGTAGGGCTAATTGTCGTAATAGCGGTACCAAAAAAGATCGGATTAGGGGCATGTCTAAATAGAGGCATGTCGTAATGACGGCATGTCGTAATGGAGGGTTTGAGAGATTGAGATTTACTTTATTGTCCACAAGGGAAATTTGTCTTGGGCAAAGTGCACTAATTCACATCAGCGTTTCAACAGATACAGACAAAACATACTAGCAATTTTGTACAAAAATGTGAGCAAGCAGTCAACTCAAGCAGTGGAACGGCTGACTCAAGTCGGACCAACCAAGATAAATGCAATAAAATGTATAAAAGAGAAGTAAAAAGACTAAAATGGATCACAGTACAATATAAGCAGTAAAAAGACAAAATAAGAATCCCAAGTATAAAAGTAATGTGCGATGCACACAAATATGAAATAAAGTGCAAGATCACGGGTACAGTGCGATGCACAAAAGTGCAAATGCAATGAAGATCACCAGGAGTATCACAATTTCAGAGCAATGTTTACAGACTTAGGTCCTAGCCCCACTAAGTACTATGAACAATATGATGGTTGTTCAGTAGAACAATGGAGGTGGGAAGGAAAGAAAGCTTGAGCCTGTTGCTCTTACAGCGCCACGTTCTATAGCGTCTGCCAGACGGTAACAGTTCGTATTCAGGTGTTAAGAAATGAGAAGGATCAGACAGTATTCTATTAGCAAGGCTAAGCACTGTTTTCTCAAAGACTGACTGAAGAGAAGGAGAGTCACTCCTACCGATTACCTTCATAGCTGTTTTTTCCATTTTGGCTATTTTTGATTTGTGCTGGACAGAGAGTGTTCCGAACCAAGCTGCCATACCATATCTAATAATGCTGCCCAGCACTGCATCGTAGAAAGTGGACATAACTCCCTTGCTCACACCAAAGAGCCTGAGTCTGCGTAAAAAGTGCAAACGTTGTGCCAATTTGGAGCAGAGGTAATCCACATGGACGTTCCATTTGAACAGATTGTCCATATGGATCCCAAGATATTTATAAGATTCCACCTGTTCAATTTGTGCACCACCCAGTACCACTGGGTCATGAGTGCGGACACATTTCGGGTCAAAAATCATCTCTTTGGTTTTGTTGGGATTTAACATGAGATGGCTAAGTGCACTCCAGTCATTGAATTTACTAATCTCACGGAAATAACCCACGGGGCGTTCAGCCCCCCTCAACAGGCTGACTAGGACAGTGTCATCAGAGAATTTCAGGATGTAGTTATTGGGCTGACTACTCCTACAGTCATTAGTGTAGGCTGTGAAGAGGAAAGGTGAGCTCACCCCCCCTTGAGGGACGCCTGTGCTACACAATTTGGGGCCCGAGAGAACCGAATTGACCTTGACCTGTTGGGATCTGTTTGTCAGCATAGAAAAGAACCACCTAATGATGAAAGGATTTACATTCATTTGATACAGCTTTTTAACAAGCAGCACAGGACTGACAGTATCAAACGCAGAGCTGAAATCTGCGAAGAGAACTCGAGCATATGCATTAGGTTCTTCCAAATGCTTACTAATTAAGTGGGTAATGCAGACTACAGCATCCTCCGTACTGCGCCCGGCCCTGTAAGCGAATTGTAGGGGATCCATAGAGGAAGCCACCTGTGACTTAAGCATATTAACAATAATTCTCTCAAAACATTTCATAACCCCACAAGTTAAAGCAATCGGTCGGTAGTCTTTATCCGCAGTAGGACAAGCTACTTTCGGAACAGGGATTATTAATGATTTTTTCCAAATATCAGGGACCATATGTATGTCTAACGACCGTTGAAAAATAGGGCACCAAGCAGCAGTAAGCTCTTCTGAGCACTTTTTTAGCAACAAAGCAGGTAAGCCATCCGGACCCATTGATTTTTTGTTGCATACCCTACTAAAAACATTCTGAACTTGCAGGGGATCAATGAGAATACGATCAGAAGTATTGCACAGAATATGATCAATATTAAAATCATCAGTCGCCTCTGACAAGTTTGTGTTGTAACGTAAAAAAAAGTCATTCAGTTCATTAGCTCTAGCTGGTTCATCCAGTGTGGCTAAAGGAATGCGATTTGTGTTCATATTTGTTACTTTCTTCATGTGGTCCCAAAGACCTTTAGTTGTCGTAATAACAGGCTGTCGTAATAAAGGGCGGACCCCAGCGCCCATACCATGTTATACACTGATAGAAAGGATTGGTCGAGTTGAAGACATGCAATTTCTCCCATAATCCCAAATACAGGCAAGCATAGTTAGGCGAGAAACAACAACCCATTGGGACCCCTATTTTTTGTTTGTACAGCTTGTCAGTAAACACAAAAATATTGTTGTGAATAATAAACTCAGTGAGTTGTACAATGAAATGCGAAGGAGGTCTGGTATCATTTCTTCCCGACATAAAGTGTTTTAATGCGTGTAAACCCTCCTCATGGTCAATGTTGGTATACAAGGACTCGATGTCCATGGTAATTAAGTATTGGGACTCAACATTGCCTAAACATGACAAACTATTCAAAACATCCACAGTATCCTCAATAAACGATGGGA
Source organism: Merluccius polli (assembly GCA_030340625.1). Lineage (NCBI taxonomy): Eukaryota > Metazoa > Chordata > Actinopteri > Gadiformes > Merlucciidae > Merluccius > Merluccius polli. The sequence continues at coordinate 155,208 of JAOPHQ010003436.1, forward strand.
GAGTCCGGACAAAAGGCTTAATGAAAGAGTCAACAAACTTGGACGCTGGTTCCGTAAGTGTACCATTACCCGAGATAATGGGTCGCCCAGGGGGATTATCAAAAGGAGGTTTATGTACCTTCGGAAGTAAATAAAATGTAGCCAAGGCGGGGTGTTCAACTGTCATATATTTCATTTCACTCTCAGTAATCCATTCAGAATTTGTGGCATGGATTAAAATGTTATGAAAAATAGTGGTCAGTTCAGATAATGGATTACTGCGAACTCTTTCATAATGTCTAGTTTCTAGTTGTCTTGTCGCCTCTCGGATATACATATCTTTAGATAACACCACTATTGCCCCCCCCTTATCAGCAGGGCGGATAATTATATCATCAACCATAGAAAGCTCCTTAAGAGCCTTACGTTCGCTTGTTGTCAAATTAGATTTCTGTGTGGGTCTGGGCTGGGCATCAAAGAGTTTCTGTACATCAAAATCAACTTTCTTACAGAAGGTAACCAGAGAAGGATTAGATACCACAGGTGTAAAAAAGGATTTAGGTCTAAACAACGAGTACGAGTCTATGCTGGAAGCACTGCCAAGCGCAGCAGAGTTGTCAAGTGTACTGTCAGGAGTGATGTCAGGGTTGTCAGTCGTGGGGCAAGTGTAATTATGTCCCGACTTGTGATAGAATGCCTTTAGATGTAAATTTCTGTAAAAGCGGAATAAATCCACCCTAGTATTGAACAAGCTGGAGGTGTGAGTGGGTGCAAAGGACATACCCTTAGACAACACTGACAGTTGTTCAACAGACAGAGACACATCAGAAAGGTTGATCACCGAGGATATTTCTTCCTCAATAGCGGTCTCAGTGCTGGTGGTCGGAGTTGTTCCTCTCCCTCGGCGGCCACGGCGCGTCTTCTTGGACCCCGATGGTTGGTATTGAAGGTATGGTTATATGTTAGATCTATCAGATGACCAATGAATTGGGTCACACTAAACCTCGGGGCCTTTCTGCTGAAGTAAGACAGAATCATGACGAGTACATTGTTGGTGACATGTGCAGAATACATGGTGATAAACATATGATAGTAAAGAACAGGCAGGCTTGTCTTTGAACATGTAAAGAACAGTGGGAGTCAGATAATACGAGGATGACATGGGGAAACGTAGACAGCCAGCCTTTTTGTGATGACGGTTGCATTGTTTTGTGTATATAACATCCTGAGATAGAGAGATGTGTGCTCAGACTTCGCGAACTGACACACACATACTTTGTTGTTCGGTCAGGGAAATGTAGTCGGACCCAGATATATCTGTAAAACTCTGCACATTATACTGGTGTTAACAATAAAACTGATTATTGCTTAAAGCTAAACAACTTCTTCTATCGCTTCATTAACGAACACGCGTGAGTAGGGGTTTTATTTTTTTCCATCATCATCGCTTTGAAACCGCCTCTCACAACAATTGGTGACCCTGAGACGCGATGAAGACGAAGAAGTGACCCAGTGGGCGAGAGGACCGAGTGACAGCAGAACTACGGACGTCCACATAAAAAAGGTAAGCAGAAGCCTGTTATAACAAAATTCTGCGATTGGGCATTACCAAAACTGTTTTGAAGTCACTTGTGATACCCGCCCTAGACATAGTCTAAACCAGTATAGTGTGCAGCATAGGGGACCTGTCGTTTAACGAACGCAGAGACCGCCCGAGGGTTGGAATCCTGTTGGGGAGGAAGAGCCCCACAAAGAGCCAGGGACGCTCCTTTGTAGGAATTGGGACGTAGCCAAACAGGGGGCCGCCCGTGAAAACGTACGCGCAGAGCCGCCCAAGGGTTGGAATCCCTAGTGGGGAGGAAGAGCCCCACCAAGAGCCAGCGGTTTAAATTCCGCCCCGTCCTTGCCATAAGTACATCAATTGGCGGAGGAAAAAGGGGTATTCGGCCCCAAGGTAGCTGGTTCCTTGCAAGACCAGAAGAGGGAACTCTGAGAGGGTAGCCAGAGTAGCCCAAGGGTATCATTTCCCGGAGTCTGTTGGAGACGGCCCGAAAATCATGATTTAGGAATATTGCATTGTGTGGGTGGTTCCAGGGGTTAGACTTTTCGTGAGACTCTCATAAGTCTCGTCTAACGCCTGTTCTAAAAATAAAAAAAACAATTCGGAAATATTTTTCTGTGGGGAAAAACGGGTGGTTGGATACGGGGAAAGTGTGTCTAAAAGTCCTGCATGAAGCTCGGGTGAGACCGGACTGAAATCATTTTCAGCCTAGAAGCTTGTCTCACTGGGCAATATTTCGTGCAGAGAGCAGACCGTGAGTCATTCACACCGACCCTGTATGTGTATAAAAATTGTTTTGTTGATTTAGTGTGTACTGGTTAAAGACAGTGGGTAAAAATGGACGGGGATACCATAGGAGAGCAATGGGAACGAATCAGGATCCAATTGAGTAGTGGGTGTACACCGAATACACAGGGAAAGATAATGGAGGGTTACGAGGTGACCTGGATGTGGCTCCAGGAGAAGGGACAGATACCAGGAGACGAGGAACAGGACAGATTGTCACCCTATCTGGCGAAGGCCGAGAGGGCTGTGTTAAAAGAGTAGAAAGGCATAAGGCAGAAGAGGGAGAGCGTCAGTGCGTACAGTAGCATTAGCATGTGTAGCATTAGAAGCTAAAAAAGACAAAAACAACAACGCAGGCGCCGGCGCTCCCGTAGCCATAACAACCCGCGAGAGCGACGGTACTAAGAGCCAGCTGTCTGACCCTGACCGAGCAGGGAGCAGGGAGAGGGCTGATGTCACCATTTAAAGTAAAGAATAAAGTTAATAAAAAAAAATAATAAACATTGTTTAATAAAGTAAGAGTAAAAGTAATCAGAAATACATATTGCTTAAAAATAGAGTGTTAGTACACTTATAAATATGTCGTTAACAGCAGCGGACATTTTGGGTAGGGTTTGTTATCTACGTAAAAATGAGATCCATAAGATCTCTGAGAAATGTAAGAAAAGAATATCTAAACAGGCATTAAAATTAGTATTAGTCATGTATCAGAGAGAGAAAGCGTGCCAGCATTCCTATTGAGGAGCACAACGGAGTGGACTGAGATAGCGGGGAATCACCCTAGCCAGGATGAATTACAGCTATCATTATTCAGGAAGGCAATTTTAGATGGTATGCCCAAAGCAGTGCGAGACCAAATAAGGGGGATCCCGATCTAATAGAGTGCAGCACTGACCGGTGGGAAAAACATTTAACATACTTTGTGTCTCTCGAAGAGGAAAAACAGAGGGACCTTGAGTCTGATCTGGCTATCAGTACAACCCAGTTGTTGAAATTACAATTAGAGAACGAGCGGCGTCAGATAAATGGAGATAAAAAACCGTCAAAACAAAGCAGCCAAATGTTACAGCAACCCAGAGAAGAGACAGAGAGGGTACAGCAGAATGACCAGGGCCTGAGAGGGAAGAGGGTTTCCTGTATCAGCAAGACTCATGAAGGGGCCCGGAAACCTCTGACATAGGGTTGGTGGACCCCTATTTGTCACTGGGGGTGTTGGAGAAGAATTTGCCTTTTCTTGTGGACTCTGGGGCACGGTACTCTACTCTGAATTGCCGAGTACCGAGCCCCAAATTGACTACAGACACGGTTGAATTGACGGGTTTCTCGGGACAGCCCAATTATCTGCCTTTGACTACGCCCTTGCGCACATCAGTGGCAGGACAGACTTTTGAACATCGATACATTGTATCTCCTCAGTGTCCAGTGAATCTTATGGGAAGGGATTTACTGGTGAAAAGCGGAGCATCCATTTTGTGCGGACCGGACGGTCTGATTGTGACTTTTCCAAATGGACAGACCTTTAACTGCTCGGGGAGCCAGTGGGGGTCTCATTCACAGATGCTCTTAGCCCAAGACAACCTAGACCAGGTGCTGGTGACCAGTGGGCGGATATCTACTGGGGATTGGTACAGCCAGAAACATCGAAAGGGGGGTAACAGACCCACCCACTCCATTTCTGACCTACAAGCCATACTATGATCAACTAACGGCACTAGTTGCAGCATTTTCCAAACAGGTGACAGAAATCCAGGGGGGTGCAGAGCAGGCACCAGCCCCGAAAGACACCGAGTGGGTGTTGCTAAAAGTCATCAAGAGAAAGTGGTCAGAGCCAAGGTGGACAGGACCATACCGGGTGACAGAGAGAACCTCACATGCTGTCCGGCTGGACGGCAAAGGTGAAACCTGGTATCATTGGTCACTGTGCGGTGCATCTGACCCACCGGCAAGAACCCGGGGAGGTGCTAGAAGGGAAAGAAAAAAGTCCCCACTAAAGAAAGTTGCTATTTAGCATTAGTACATTTACATTTTTCGTATATAATCATTTTATCTTGGTAGTAGTATAATCATAAATAATGATGTACCGCCCAGAAAACAAGATGGGGTGGCTTGGTGTAGTTGTATGTTTGCTTTGATTGTTATAGCCCCTACAGTTGTGTGGAAACAATTCCATGACAGAGGATCTGCCACGACCAGAGCTAGAGAAACACCCACCAAGGGGGGTGGAGCCAGGTGACCAGTTGTACCTGAGGTGTGAAGGACCATATGTGAGTATTAATATGACTGGGGGGGGTGGATTCATTTAGGCTAACATAATCCTCATGGGACAACCAGGTCTCAGTAAGACAAAGCAAATCAATATCATAATCTGATATTAATTCATTCACTAGAACAGCTTTGGATGACAGAGACCTGATATTTAACAGTCCACATTTAATTCTTTTATTTTGTGCTACTGAGGAGTTGGTTTTAATTTTTATTAGGTTTTCATGGTTAACGCCTCTTGTTTTTATTTCTTTACATAATGTAGGCGGTCGGGGGACAGACACAGTCTCTATGGGGTGGTGGGTGGGGGACTGTACTAGAGGAAGCGCAGAGAAGTGTGTTAAACAGCAACTCTGCTTCCTGGTCCCAACTCTGGACTGTCAGGTTTTAGAAATAAACTGCATCATATTCCTGGATAAGAGAGCCGCTCCATCCAACGTGGGATGGATGCCGTCTCTCCCAATCAAACCAGGTTTTCCCCAAAAAGGCTGCCAATTATCAATGAAGCCCACATGGTTTGCTGGACACCACCTGATATATCTGTAAAACTCTGCACATTATACTGGTGTTAACAATAAAACTGATTATTGCTTAAAGCTAAACAACTTCTTCTATCGCTTCATTAACGAACACGCGTGAGTAGGGGTTTTATTTTTTTCCATCATCATCGCTTTGAAACCGCCTCTCACAACAGTATGGAGTCGCGGCCAGTCGTCCTCCACAAAATGGTCAGACTCAGATCCCAGAGAACGACCCTCATCTTCGCTAGATGTTAAGTTGAAGGAGACCTTGGGTTGGTGGGGGCGTGGTTGCCGGTCTGGTTGGCGGTAGGGCTGACGGTGATCACGGTAGGGGCGTGGTTGGTTCCATCGATACACCTGTCCTCTCTCGTAGTCAACTTCATCGCGCTTGAACTTCTGCACCTTCTTCTCCTTGATAGTGGTCTCGAGTTTGAGTATTTCCTCTCTGATCGTTTGTTGAATAGGAACCTGTTGGTCCAGAGGGCTGGGTAAAGAAGATTCAATGTCTCTGATACGGGACTGGATTTGTTCCCTCTCTTTTTTGCCCTCTTGTATGAGCAACAGCATCAAATCCATTGAACATTTATTTAAAATTGATTCCCATTTCGATTTGAAGGTGGTTGTAAGTTTGTAAGGCGCACTCTCACCTGGCGCTGCTCTCCTGAGCCCCCTCCACACCTCTCTCCTGCAGCTGACGCACCACGCCCCCTCCACATCTCCCCTCTGTTCCGGTCCGCCAGCGGCAGATAACCGCCCCCCCCCCCCCCCCATGATCTGTTCACCCTAAGACACTCCAACATAACAAACTTGCTTTGATGACTGAGGAGTAAGCAGCCATTGATTGATACTTATGTTGTACATTTAATGATCAGCACTAGCACTTCACATTTGTATTTTTTAATTATTACTGTGTAGGTATATGTGTATATAATTGGGTTTTTTTTCTATTTTTCTCTGTTAATTTTATGTATTTATTTATTTGGTTTTTAACTATTATTTCACATGTATGTAACTTTATTTATTTACTTATTCATGATATACTTTAATCGTATAAGAGGACCATGAGTCTGGGGAGGGGGGAGGATGGGAGGGGGGCGGAAGGGAGGGAGGGGGGGTGTTGTTCATTTAAGTTCATAAAAAAAAGAAAAGACATTGTATTCCTGTATGCACTTTATGTCTGTGTCTTGCACTTGATAAATAAAAGTTATACAAAAAAACAAGTGCAAATTGTGAACACTAAATACTCACAAGCATAATGCTACCCTATTCACCCTTCCTCAAGTCAAAATAAATAAAAATAAAATCAGCATGGAGGTGGAAGGTGTATGATCGCCAGCCCCATGACCAGTTATCTTCAATGAATGCTGGTTATGAGGACATCAAATTAGAGGACTGCCAAGGGTGGCTGTTTCCCTCTGTGCCTTGAAAGGCAAGACATCAGGTGTGATGTTGATGAAGTGCTGTGGCCTAACAGGGAGGAAAGACTGGATGCCCAATGAGACCGTAATATCTCATGTGATGAACACAATGTTAATGCATAACATGTTTTTTCTCATATTTGTGTTACATTGACAGCCACACTATGTACACAGCTTGTCCAGTTTTGATGCAAATACTGCACATTTATGAGTGTCAGGGTTTATGCAATGATCAAAAGGTACTGTACATTTGGTGACATTGTTGTAGGGATTGACTGACTGTGTTTTGACATGTGTATGGAAGCCAAATGATAATGTAAACTTTAAAACTTCAAAATGTAATTCCACAAAAGCATTATCATTTTCCACATATATATGTGTTATTTGAGTAAAAATTAAAATGCAATAATCCAATTTGCATTTTCATTTTCACATACTCGTATGGGCGTTCTATCATCATGTTAAAATGAAAATGGAAAAGCTGTTTGACATTACATTTTTAAAGTCGTACCCCGCTGTAGTGGACAATATTCAAATGTTAATTCAAATTTGAAAATGATTGATTGATTTTTATTAGGAATTTAAAAGTACAAACAACTCCAAGGAGTATCAAAAAAGAGAACGCTGGATGCTTCCATGTTAACCAACTACAGACCTATCTCAAATCTTCCTTTTATAGCCAAGATCGTTGAGAAAGTGGTTTTTAATCAACTCAGCAATTTCTTGAATTCCAGTGGCCTTGTTGACAAATTTCAATCAGGCTTCCGACCTCACCACAGTACAGAAACAGCTCTTATTAGAGTGTTAAATGATATTAGGTTAAACACTGACTAAGGCAAGGTGTCAGTTCTGGTCCTGTTGGATCTCAGTGAGTCAGAAACCTTGGCGTGCTGATAGACTCAGATTTGACCTTCAGCAGTCATATCAAATCCATCACCAAAACAGCCTTCTATCAGCTTAAGAACATATCCAGAGTGAAGGGTTTTATGTCTCAAACAGACCAGGAGAAGTTGATTCATGCTTTCATCTCGAGTAGACTCGACTACTGTAACGGTCTTCTGACTGGACTCCCACAAAAAAGCATTAAACAGCTGCAGCTCATTCAGAATGCTGCAGCTCGAGTTTTAACCAGAACAAAGAGATCAGAGCACATTACTCCAGTTCTAAAGTCTTTACACTGGCTCCCAGTCAGCTATAGAATAGATTTTAAAGTTCTGCTACTGGTCTACAAGTCACTGAATGGTTTAGGTCCAGATTACATGAATGACATCTTAGTAGAATACAAACCCAGTAGGGCTCTGAGATCTACTGACTCAGGTCAGATAGTGAAGCCCAGAGTTCAAACTAAACATGGTGAAGCAGCTTTTAGCTGTTATGCTGCACAAAACTGGAACAAACTACCAGCTGAACTGAAATCAGCCCCAACTGTGAACATTTTTAAATCCAGGTTAAAAACACTTCTCTTCTCCTGTGCTTATGATTCAGCTCGTTCAAAGCACTTTAAATTGTAATCTTTCATTTGCACTATGTCCTTTTAAATCATTATTTTATGCTGCTCTATTATAGTATTTTATTTCTTTCTATTCTTCTGTAGTTGTTTTTATTTTATTTTTTTTAATTTCAATTCTTACTGTTAAATGTTTGTTTTATGTAAAGCACATTGAGTTGCCATTGTGTATGAAATGCGCTATATAAATAAAGCTGTCTTGCCTTGCCTTGCCTTGCCTATCAAGATACAACAATCCCAGAGGATAGCACTTGAAAGCATTACTTAAAACACTTATTTCCAAAGTGGTCCTGGATGGACACAAACAATACATGGAAACAAACACATCGATGAAAAACAACATATAAGAACATACACCCGCTAGTCCCCCTTGCCACCCCACACCCATGGTTCAAACTCCCTTCCTTCAAAGTGAACCATCAACCCTCCCACATAGCTGCCTTAACATTTGTTTTAAAAATGTCCTTTGTTTGGCTCTATTTAATATGCAGGGGCAGGTTGTTCCATAGGGAAATCCCAGTATAAAAAAAAAAATCTTGCTGTTTTACTTTTAACACGAGGAACACTGCATGACTAATACTCTCATGTTGGCTTCCTAACCCATCAATTTGATAGTTCATATATTCTGGGGCCCTTTTGTGAATTATATCAAACATATGGTTAAGTTTCAGTTGTTTAACTCGATCTTCAACAGGTACTAATCCAACTTCCTTCCTTTCTACAAGTCCTATATGTGTCCTGGGAGGAGCATTGAGCATGTATCTGATAACATTATTTTGTGCTACCTGCTTTTTGTTTTTAAGCTTTTGTGATAGTCCACTATACCATGCAGAGTAGGCATAGTCAAAGTGGCACTGAATTAATGAGGCAACTAAAAGTTGTTTTAACCTTAATATTAAAAAAACAAGTGTAACGATATAAAACATTTTAGATAGCACATTTAGATAAGATTGTAGCTGCAATTTCCTCCCCAGAGACAGATTGGTCAAGAGAGACTCCAAGGCATTTGACATTGGTTTTGCATTCAATATTATTTCCTTCACACTGTACTTTAATTGTATCTCTTTTCTTAAGCTTGTGTTTAGTGCCAAATAAGATGGACTCTGTCTTTCCCAGAGACAGGTCTCTACTAAGAGTTTCCTGTATAACTTTTTTTGGGGGGCATCAGAAAATGGTTTGAGTTCAGGGTGAGGGAGAGTGTTATAAAAGAAACACTGTTAACATTGTGCTATTTTACAGATAAGACAAAACCGTAATAATGAGCCTTAAAAATATATAATTTTTAAAGCACACGCACAAAGCGGGCCTATTGACAGCATGGACAAGCGGTTCTGAATGTTGTCGGAACAACCAGAATGGAGACATTGAACATTTTGTTCAATGTCTCAAAGTGTGACAGAACCAAGAACTGAGCATACAAATTTCTAGCATCACCAATATTTAGAATATTACACTAGGCAGAAAAGGACAGGCGGAGGCTGAGGGTTATAGTTCATACAAAAGGTTTTCTTATTTTATTTCCCAATAATTTAAATGTTAACAGTAAAACGGTATGAGTTAACAGTGGGCCCACCACAGTTTGTCACAAGGGAATTACCATACGACAATACATAGGCTACTGACAGGCTAACTGGGTTGATCTTGGACGTATACAAACCAGTTGGACACTATCCCTGTACGACAAGAGATCAATAAAGGAAATTAATAAACAAACCAATATGAAATAAAGAAATGACAAACAAACCAAAATGAAATAAAGAAATTACAAACAAACCAAAATCCACAGCAAACCAAGGAAAAGTAAAGAAACACCACAGCACACAAGCATAGGGATTTAGCACCAACAGAGGAAGTATACACGGTCTCCTTCACCCAAGCATAGCCACCAGCAAAGCGGAGCCAGCATGCAGACAGCCCAGCATACAATAGAGATAGCAGCTAACTGTCGACGAATAGTCGGCAGCAATCCGCAGCAAGCCGAAGGAGCAGACAGTGCCTTAGCAGAGGCCAGCTAGGCTAGGAAGCCGGAGGAGCAGACAGCCTTAGAAGAGGCCAGCTAGGCTAGGAAGCCGGAGGAGCAGACAGCCTTAGCAGAGGCCAGCTAGGCTAAGAAGCGCCAAGCAGCAGGAAGGAACAGAACAGCAGCAGTCCACGGACAGCCATGTAACAACGAGAGAGCAAGGAGAGAGAGGCCCACCCAAAGTGTTAGGATGAGATGGATGACTGCTGAGAGGAGAGCTTAACAAACCTACGATTACTGAGCAGAGCAGTGGACGAGTGCACGCCGGACAACATGAGCCATATCAGAGCTAGAAAGTAAACAAAACGTTCTAAATATCCGGAATCCCTTAACTAACAACGTAGTCCGAATAAAATGCAGGCATACCTGTAACCCAATGTCGGCAAGTGCGCCCTATTTATGGAGCGGCGTTAATTTCCGTTTACGTAAGGGGCGGGGCAGCAACGGTGTAATGCTGTTCTTTGAGGAAGAAGGCCCCCGACACAGGATCGCTTTTAACTCACTTTATTTGTTTAGCTTTAGGTATTTATCTATGAAGCAAATGGAGAGGAATTGTAAAATTCACGCGCGGAGCTACCCCTTAGCTGGGTATCTGTCCAGATACGCTGCCTGGGGGTTTCTGCCTTCCCCCGGATGTGTGGTTTGGTAGTACCTGGGCAGGCGTGGCCTCTATGACGCATACTATGCTCTGATTGGCTAGTGTTGAGCGCCCGCCCCCAGTGTATTATGTGTGCCGCCATCTGGTGGCCAGGTGCGGTTAATACAACTTATATATTTCTTTGTTCCCTTGTGGCTATGTGAGGATATTACAGCCTGTTGATACATATACTATTATTTATTCTTAACAGTCCCCCCTTGGTCATCACTGATGACCATACTACGAATTACTAGTGCAATGTATCATATAAGGTCTAAAAATGGTGAGTATAAATTCAAGCAAAAGAAAAAACCCCACGGATTGGTTACCGTGGGTCAACATCAACATCACCAACCGACTTAGTTCGGGAAAACCCCCCACTAAACAGGAGGAAAACCTGTCGCATCTCTAAAGTGGACGGCATTCACCTTGGTGTGTCTCAAAGAATACATGGGCCGTAGCAAACAAACAGTAGACAAATGATCAACACATCATACAATCAATATGTCATACCGTCATCACAGTATATTGAGGACACAAAGGCACAGTAATAAATGCACAGTAATTTCATCATATGAAATCCCTTCAAATACTTATATGCATGTATAACCAAAATCGAATACCTCCAGGTATAAGGAACAGTAAACCTATATAGAACTAAAGAATGCCCTGTAGACATGCATTCAATGGCTCAGGTGATCTCCATACATGCAGGGTTCTCAAACATCATCACAGTGTTATCACCCGTATCCGTAGCCGACCTCCGGTCGGACAGTTCATGAATTCAATGTCCATCTTGCCGGCCATGGGCAAGGCTCACACGACAAGGTTACTAGCACAAACCCATGTGTGCCTCGCCCGTGGACCCACTCATCAACTCGGCCATACCAGTAGTCAGAACATATTCCCGTAGCATCAAAGAAATTCATCAGTCTCATTATTAAAGCAATCATGGGAAAACAGCGCATCCGAACTTGAACAATGCATTGTAATGACAAACATGACCCACAACGGTACGTTTAATAATTCATCATTCAAGTAAATCAGATGCAATATCCTCCTAGACACAGGTGCCAAACTTCAGGAAATCAGGTACCACTCTATGTACCCCAGCCTGATCAGGTCGGGGCGCTCCACTGTCCCCTGAACACTCTCAGGTACACCTGGTCACCTGTCTCCACCCTGGTTGGTGGTTCGTCCTTCGGCTCTGAAATTCTGTTTCTCAGAAATGTTGTTAGTTTCTTGAATGTCCCATTCACTCTTTCCACCATTCCTTGTGACTGAGAATGAAACCTAACCGCTGTTTGATGGGTACTTGCTGCACCACCTGGCGTTGACGCTGTATTTTTGACACGGCGGTGGAAAAAGCTAACAAGTAAAGATATTAAACACAGCATAACAGCATTAGGCGTTGGCGTTTGCAAGGTAATTCCCAATACTCTGTGTCAATAAACTATCTAGCTTGTGCATTAGATCCTTTCCCAACAGATTGCTGAAGTATTCCCAATGATTACTTTAACTAGGTCATTGCAAATGTTCAAAGAACATGTCTGACTTAAGCAAATTCGACAATTAAACAAATAAAACAAAAAACTAAAACAAAAACAAAAACAAAAAAATCTAAATGCAAAAATATTCCCCCCTTGAAAATACACTCCATATTCCCCCCCTCGGGACTTTGAAGAAGTCACGCAAAACTAACACAAACTTAAGCATGTTGCATTCATTCTTCCCGCTTGTATTGACCTTTATATATTGATGATAACATAAAATGTATGCATATGACAGTGATTCTGGGTCCTAGTTTATCAAGCTTTTTGGAACAACTATTTTAGTCTTCTAGCGTTACCTTTGAATCTTATGCCCACATTATTTTAATTTACTTTTAGACTAGGTAAACTTATTCAATTGTTCTAATAAGGCCAAATTCATGAGCTAGTCTCACCCCACCGGAAGAGCTCTTTCCAGTTACCCTTTCAGCAGCTGAAGAGAGGTCTGTCCAGGTCGGGTTACCATCATCCAGTCGAAAACCACCTCTAGGAGATGAAAAAAGAGTATCATGACGGTTTCCTAATCTAGAGAAGTTCTCACCCCCGATCAGGATGAAGCACTTCTCTGCAATCCAATCACTGTCAATGCACAACAAATCATCATTACAGAGTGTTAACAACTGTCAACATCAATCACTTGTATATAATCAATCATTAAAGGAATCAAAAAGAAAATAGAAAATATAGAGCGTAAAAACACATCACATTCAGATAAGACTGTCAGCCATGTTGCCTCCTAGTATGAAACTTATGATCAACCGCTGGTAACAGGAAGCAATGTTCCTGCTGTTCATTTCGTGTATGCAGTCCATTTCAATGTCCAGATATGAGTCTCTGAGTCCATTTAGGGCAGGAATCCCAGATCAACTGTCCTCTCTCTAATGGACCCCCCTCCATTGTCCTGAGGGGAAGAGAGACCAGAACCAACCAGTATCTTTGCAGAAAAACATCTGACACAATATAACAAACAATATGTTGACAGTTGTTTCTATTGTGTAATTATAGATCAGGCGTGTCCAAATCCTAAATGACCTAAATGATCTTATATCGTTACTAATCTAAGTAGTTCAAACCATATGTTATGAAAGTTATATCAAAACAAACGTGCATACAGTTGTGAGTCAAACAATAGGTGAATATGGGGAATGAAGTGAAAATTGAATATATATGTAGTCACACATAGTCATTGATTAGTTTTGAGTATTTAAAATGGGTATACCTCAGATAAACCAACCTCAATTTCCTCATTGTCATCGTCCAAGTCATCTCTAATTATCAAATGGCACCTGTGTGTGTGTCCCAGGTAAAAACACTCCGGCCCATCTAAGAATCATAGCCTTAGCAACGGTCAGCATTATTGAGCAAAAAACAAAACATTGTACATAAAAACAAGACAATGGATACCACATTATGGAGATAAACTGAGCAACCTACAAATGGACTTGTTTAATTGTTACACCCCAACACTGCGTATCAGGTTTTGACATAATAACTACCGCGCTCCCACAGAGTCGTTTAGGGTGGGTCCCTCTTCCTCAGTTTGGTGAGGGGGAATTTCCCTGAACTGTAACAGTCCCCAGCGCTGGTTGACCCCTGGACTTCTGTGGACGAGCGGTAGAGGAGTTCTTATTTGAATGAATAGTATCCAACTTAAATGAGCTGTTGGTCTGCTAATTATCCCACAAAACACTTACCCACATTTATAAAACAAATACACAAAGAAAACAAATCAACAGAAAACAAAAAACAAATAACAGACATAAATACATAGTTGACCTCTACATATGTATTTTCTATGTCCCAACAGATCTTTAACCGTTCTAATGTTCGCAGCGCTTTCTTTATTATGTTTCATTATGTCTATTATTGGCTCGGGCATCTATCTAGAGGTGGCTCGGGCATCTAGTTAGGATGCCTCCCGGACGCCTCCCTGGTGAGGTGTTCAGGGCACGTCCCACTGGTAGGAGACCCAGGGGAAGACCCAGGACACGCTGGAGAGACTATGTCTCTCGGCTGGCCTGGGAACGCCTCGGGATCCCCCAGGAAGAGCTGGCCGAAGTAGCTGGGGAAAGGGAAGTCTGGGCTTCCCTGCTTAGGCTGCTGCCCCCGCGACCCGACCCCGGATAAGCGGTAGAAGATGGATGGATGGATGGATGTCTATTATTATTATTACAATTATTATCATTACTATTATAGGGTAAACCCATCATCACCACTTACTATTACCATCCCATTTGTCATGTCCAACTTTCCTTTCCTTCTTTGTTAACCTTGTAATTTCTTATCATTAATAGACACAAAAAGAGATGTTCAAGATATTTCTTTGGAAAGGAGCCTCCTGGCCATGGAGGTCCCCTCTTTCGCTTAAGGTTCTTGTGCAAATGTAAATAAAGGAAAAGAATAAAACAAAGAGTTAATGTCAATTTGAACACCTTGCTTCATATTACTGACAAGTTGACGCTTAAGAATAATCAGCTTTTACACAAAAACACTTTTTATCGCAGTAATGACATCTGTTAACATAGTTATTTATGAATTTAAAAGTCTAGATAATAAAATTCATAATTACGTAATGACCACCAATAAACCGAATATGTAATGGGCTTCATTCTGCCTTATCCCCCCTTGCAGTTCCAGGAGTGCAAGTAACTTCATTCACGCTTATTTAGCACACTCACGCAACGTAATGACGTCTATAACCGCGTCATACTACTTCGTTACAGTCCCACACATGTCCGTCGCTGGGCACTTGTAAAGAACAGACTAAAATTAACCTTAGGCCTAATGAACCACATTAATCTTCTTGCTCGTCCAAGTAAATAGAATGGCCAACGCCATTTTCCTTTGTCCCACGAGGGAATTCTTCAGAGGCAGTCATAGGGGAAAGGTTGGGTTTTAGTCGGGGTGGGGGTAGGGGTGGTCGGGGTGGGGGTGGGGATAGGAGTGGTCGGGGAGTCTTGGCCAGTGGGGGGTGTACTGCGTAAACTCCCAATATGGCTTACAGGGATTTGTAATCTTGTCTATGCTCCCTGTGATATTAGCACACTTTATATCTTCCTATTTAATACTGTGTATATGTCCATTTATGTGTATGTGTCTATGTGTTAGAGTGAAATATAAGTTTACTCTCCACACGTGGGGCCATAAAACTGATTCCTGACCCAGGAATGTGACCATCCCCCACTCCTTAGTGGAGAACAAAGACCCATAAAACAGCCCCCATGTGGTGGGATTCCTTTAGTCACATGTACCATACTCTGCAGACAAAACGAAGATGCACCGTAGCAAAGCTAGCAAGCATTAGCACATACAGGGTTAGTCACACAAAAGGTATTATGATTCATGCAAGTTAGCTTAGCTCTTTGTGAATGGAAATATTGCCAGCAATATGTTCCCGATCGACCTCCTATCGCCTTTGATACAACTTCACTGGTTTCCCAGGTTCTCCACATCCGATTTTAACACCGTATCATACTGGGCCACAAACCCTTAACCAATTTAACAAGATAAAACAATTTTAGGGCCTCGAACCCTAGGGCCTCGAACCCATCTATTAAACACTACTAGGCCCTCGAACCCATCTATTAAACACTTATAGGGCCTCAAACCCTTCTAGGGCCTCAAACCCATCTATTAAACACTTATAGGGCCTCAAACCCGTCTAGGGCCTCAAACCCATCTATTAAACACTTATAGGGCCTCGAACCCGAATAATAATACAATACTGGCCATTTGCTTCTTCTATACAGTCGTACAATGACGACAAATATCATTTAACTAATTCCCAATCAGAGTTATCAGCGCCTGTTCATTTTCACGTCGGGTTAACTGTAACGACTATGGACCGGAAAAACAGAGCTTTACAACAACACACGCTAGCCACCTCTGTCACCTAATATCTCTATAGTTAACTATTGCAGATTCAGCCATTTTAAGGCAATTGGTTCTGCTTACCTGGTTTAATGGCCGGCCTGTGACAGAAATGGTAAGTCGTACGCTGCCGTGAGGCCTCGCTTCCCGAGTTCCGGACTATGCCTCTTCCCTCTGCATCATGTCGGGGTCACCAGATTGTAATGCTGTTCTTTGAGGAAGAAGGCCGCCGACACAGGATCGCTTTTAACTCACTTTATTTGTTTAGCTTTAGGTATTTATCTATGAAGCAAATGGAGAGGAATTGTAAAAGTCACGCGCGTGGAGCGACCCCTTAGCTGGATATCTTAACAGATACGCTGCCTGGGGGTTTCTGGCTTCCCCCGGATGTGTTGTTTGGTAGTACCTGGGCAGGCGTGGCCTCTATGACGCATAATATGCTCTGATTGGCTAGTGTTTAGCGCCCGCCCCCAGTGTATTATGTGTGCCGCCATCTGGTGGCCAGGTGCGGTTAATACAACTTATATATTTATTTCTGTTCCCTTGTGGCTATGTGAGGATATTACAGCCTGTTGATACATATACTATTATTTATCCTTAACACCATCAATAAACCGAATTATCGTACTGGGCTTCATTCTGCCTTCTCCCCCTTGCAGCTCTAGGAGTGCAAGTAACTTCATTCATGCTTATTTAGCACACTCACGCAACGTAATGGCGTCTCGCGAAGTAAGTAATGGACTGGCCAACGCCATTTTCCTTTGTCCCACGAGGGAATTCTTCAGGGGCAGTCGTCGGGGGAAGGGTAGGGGAAAGGTTGGGTTTTAGTCTGGGTGGGTGTAGGGGTGGTCGGGGAGTCTTGGCCAGTGGGGGGTGTACTGCGTAAACTCCCAATATGGCTTACAGGGATTTGTAATCTTGTCTATGCTCCCTGTGATATTAGCACACTTTATATCTTCCTAGTTATTACTGTGTATATGTCCATCTATGTGTGTGTGTCTATGTGTTAGAGTGAAAGATAAGTTTACTCTCCACACGTGGGGCCATAAAACTGATTCCTGACCCAGGAATGTGAGCATCCCCCACTCCTTAGTGGAGAACAAAAGGGTCATAAACTGCTCCCACATGGTGGGATTCCTTTAGTCACATACATTGCAGCCAAAATGAAGATGCGCCGTAGCAAAGCTAGCAAGCATTAGCACATACAGGGTTAGTCACACAAAAGGTCTCATGATTCATGCAAGTTAGCTTAGCTCTTTGTTAATGGAAATATTGCCAGCAATATGTTCCCAATTGGCCTCCTCACGCCACTGGTTTCCCAGGTTTCTACACATCCGATTTTAACACCGTATCATACTGGGCCGCAAACCCTTAACCAATTTAACAAGATAAAACAATTTTAGGGGCTTGCACCCGATCTATAATTAATTTTAGGGACTCGAACCGATTTATTAAACACTTCTATTAGAGACTTGAACTCTGGGACTTGAACCCAATAATACAATACTGGCCATTTGCTTCTTCTATACAGTCATACAATGACGACAAAATATAATTTAACTAATTCCCAATCAGAGTTATCAGCGCCTGTTCATTTTCACGTCGGCTTAACTGTAACGACTATGGACCAGAATAACAGGGCTTTACAACAACACACGCTAGCCACCTCTGTCACATAATGTCTCTATATCTATCTATGCAGATTCAGTCAGGTTCTGCTTACCTGGTTTAATGGCCGGCCTGTGACAGAAATGACGAGTTGTGTGCTGCCGCGCGGCCCCGCTTCCCCCGGTCCATGGCCTCTCCTCTGCATCACGTCGGGGGTCACCAGATTGTAATGCTGTTCTTTGAGGAAGAAGGCCCCCGACACAGGATCGCTTTTAACTCACTTTATTTGTTTAGCTTTAGGTATTTATCTATGAAGCAAATGGAGAGGAATTGTAAAATTCACGCGTGGAGCTACCCCTTAGCTGGGTATCTGTCCAGATACGCTGCCTGGGGGTTTCTGCCTTCTCCCGGATGTGTTGTTTGGTAGTACCTGGGCAGGCGTGGCCTCTATGACGCATACTATGCTCTGATTGGCTAGTGTTCTTTTTTTTTTTTTCTTTTTTTTTTTTAGGCAGACTTGACGCAGCTATGGCATATTGCTGCTGCCCGCCACTGTTTGTTATTTCCCCCTAAAATGTAAATCCTTTTATATGCTCCAATGATGTGAAGGTAGTCCATCAATTCCTTTGTTTTATCCACTGAATCCAGATTTAAAAAAAGGGTACGCATATTAAAAACTGATTCCCCAGCTGACCCAAGTCTCCGGTACAGAGTCCTCCTTTGCCTGGAATAGCGCCCACACTGGAGAAGTACATGTTTTGCAGTCTCTCTTTCTCCACACTCACATCTGCCATCTGGGTGTTTGCCAATCAGAGCCAGCCCACTCCTCAGCCCACAGTGTCCAAGCCTCAGTCTTATGATTACTACATCATCTTTTCTTATGCACCTAAAAGTGCACCTATCTATATTTACATTTTCCTGTATTGAAAAGTACACCCTTCCCTTCCTTTCCTTCTCCCAAGATTTTTGCCACCTTTCTTTTAGAGCCCTGTTTATTTTTTTCCATGTACTCGGGTGCCCCATATTGCAAATTAATTTGCACTGTTTCCTCCTTCACCGCCTTCTTTGCCTCCTCATCCGCCTCCTCGTTCCCTTTCACACCCACATGAGCCGGCACCCAGAGAAACCCCACCTCTCTCCCTGCCTTGTAAATTCTGAACACAGACTGTAGTATTTCCACAATTAAATCTGGTCTGGACTTGGATTTTCCTTCTTGTATTGAAATTAAAGCTGCAGCTGAATCACTACATATTATTGAATACCCCTGTTTATTATCCTCCACCCATCGTAAGGCCCATAGGATTGCCACCATCTCTGCTGTGAATACTGACATGTGATCTGAGATTCTATATCCTATTCTGTAGCCGATTTCAGGAATGCTAATACCCACTGCTACTTTACCACTCTCATGCTCCTTTGACCCATCAGTGTAAATGAGTAGGTGATCTCCCCATACTTGTTGCTGCCAGACTTCTATCTCTTTTACTACACCCTCTGACATCCTTGACTTGCTTATACTCATAAACTTTAGGTCAACACTGGGATCTGGGATCAGCCATGACGAAGCAACTGAGCGACACACTGGAGGACAAACACTAACATCCCCAATACCAATTTCCTGTACCAAAGATTTAAGATTTTCTGCAAAGTTAGTTTTAGTTTTAGTTGTTCTTATTCCCATAAACTCCCTATGATCTCTCAGTAGGTCTTTTGATGGAAACACTTTGTCCTTTGAGCTTCATTAGGTATTTCAAGCCAAGTTTATGTCTTCTTAGTTCTAGCGGCATCTCACCCATTTCTATTAGTAATGCTGCTATTGGAGTTGTACAAAATGCTCCACAGCACACTCTTAAGGCTTTTGCTTGGACTATATCTAATTTATTTAACACTGAAACAGCTGCTGATCCATAAACCATACATCCATAATCAATTGCTGATCTTATCATTGCTCTATAAATCATCATCATTGATTCTCTGTCAGCCCCCCAGTCTGAACCAGCCACACACCTAAGGACATTCATTATTTTCCCACACTTCAAAGCTACCATCTCAATATGCTTTTTCCCTGTCATTCTTTCGTCCAACCACATTCCTAGAAACTTAAAATACTTGACTTTCTCAAGATTGTTGTTGTACAATTGAATTGTCTGTGATGGCATCTTTTTCTTATTTCCAAACACCATACACTTAGTTTTATCTGTAGAAATTTTAAAACCCCAGTCATTGGCCCACTCAGTCACTTTCTCCAAAGCACCTTGCATTTGATTAAACAGGTAGGGGAGGTTCCTCCCTCGCTTCCAGATAGCCCCATCATCTGCGAATAATGATAAACCAAATCCTCTCCCCACACTTATCACGCTTCCTTGAGGGGTTCCATTCTCCACCTCAAACTCATCTGATAGTTAATTTCCAATCCTCACTTGAATTGACCGGTTACATAAAAAATTCTTGATCCAGTTAAACATTCTCCCTCTGATTCCAGCATCATATAGTGCAATTTGTAATCCTTCCTTCCAAAGCATGTCATATGCTTTTTCAATATCCAGAAAGACCACTACTACTGCTTCCTTATTTGCCATAGCTTTCTTTATGTCCATGTCTAAACTTAAAACAGCATCCATTGTCGACCTTCCCTGCCTAAATCCATTCTGATGAGTCACAAAAAAACCATCTTTCTCCAGCTTATCCACAAGTCTATCCGTTATCATACGTTCCATAATTTTGCACAAGACAGAAGTCAAGGCAATTGGTCTATAGGAACTAGGGCTAACTAGGGTCTAGTTCAGCAGAGATTCAGCAGGCTGTTGATGCTAAACAGATGGCTCAAAGATACGTGTGCTGCTCAATCAGTGAACTTTATTGACAATTTCAACATTTTTTGGGAACGCAGACACCTCTTTGAGGCAGATGGATTTTGCCTTAACAAGTCAGGAGCAGAGCTGTTAAGCTACAACATTTTTGATTTTTTGCGTCGGTCAGCAGCAGCCCCTGCCAAGGACAAGAGGCGAGACAATCCAAAACAACAGATAAGACAGCCTTCTGGACAAAAACTACTACTGCCTGAGATAAGGAGTGAACATGAAGGACAGCACACCGAGAGAGAGGCTTTAACGTCATCATCCCTACCCCAACACGAGGAGTCTCCCCCAGCCCCACCAACCCAACAGGAGGAGTCTCCCCCAGCCCCACCAGGAGACTCCCAACTTTCACCCACCGGGACCCCATCCAGCTCTCCAGGCAGTCCGGATTCCCCATTCCCCCATTTTCTGGATTTCCAACTCACACCACGCCCAAATCCCATTTTTTCTCCCCCAAATCCCCCTCCTCGTCCAGCCCCACGTCACAGAGCCCCCCCACCTCCTCTGACTCAGATAATCTGTGAGTCGGACTGATACGTGCCGGGTCCAGGCTGCAATACTGATACCAATAATGTTCTCCCCCAGGAAAAGTCAGGGCCCTATGGAGTTCAGATAGCCTTCTCAATCCCTGTGATGACAGGCAACAGAAGAATGGTTAAACTGGTGAGAAATAAAAAGGGTAAATCTGCCAATTTATTAAGTATAGCATGTCAACCTCGAAATATACCAGTGTCTCCTGCTATCTCCACAAGATTAGCTCTACTCAATATCAGATCACTAGTCAACAAATCACTGTTAGTTAATGACGTCATTATGACCTATGACCTAGATTTTTTACTTCTTAGTGAGACATGGCTGACTGAATGTAGCTGTTGTGCTATTCTCAATGAGGCAGCACCAACAAATTTCAGTTTTATGAACAAGTGTCGAACTGGTAAGAAAGGCGGAGGAGTTGCTGCCATCTTTAAATCTGTATTTCAGTGCAAGGAAATTACGTTAGGTGATTTTAGCTCTTTTGAATATCTCTGTTTTTTTCTAAAAGGTGATCCAAAAGTCCTTTTTTTAATCATTTATAGACCTCCAAGATACTCAGGAAAATTCATTGATGAGTTTGCTGAACTGCTGTCAGTTATCTGCACTGACTATAACTTTTTTATCATAACAGGGGATTTTAACATTCACGTAGACAATAACATGGACACTAATGCCAAAGAACTCTCTGCTCTACTTGACACTTTTGGCCTCTTGCAACATGTGAAAGGGCCCACACACACTCGAGGCCACACTCTGGATCTGGTTATCTCTAAAGGTGTTAACATTTCTTCTGTGGATGTTAAGGACTTGGCTCTTTCTGATCATTTCTGTGTGTTCTTTGATTTACAGATCATTCCAAATGTTCAGTTAACCTCTGTGTCTGTTAAGAGAAGGTACATAAATGAGAATACCAGTGCAAAGTTTATGGAGGCTATAGCTATGTCACCAACTGTGAGTGCAGAGTCAGTTGATGAACTCCTAGATCAATTTAACTGGAAAATCTCAAATGTCATGGATGCTGTTGCACCTATTAAAACTAAGACGACCTTGATCAGAAAGAAAACACCATGGAGGAACACTATGATGGTAAAGGCTTTAAAAACAGAATGCAGGAAAGCAGAGTGTAAGTGGAGAAAAACTAAACTTCAAATTCACCATGACCTCTACAAAATAAGTCTTTGTAATTTTAACTATGAGTTAGTAAAGGCTAGACAGCGACACTTTTCTGAAATTATTAATAAGAACATCAACAACACCCGCACCCTATTTGCTATGGTTGATAAGCTGACAAACCCCCCTAAACAGATAGCTCCAGAACTCCTTTCCACAGTAAAATGCAATGAATTTGCTTGCTTTTTCAGTGAAAAAATCCAGTCCATAAGGTTAAATATTAGCACAAATCAACAAAACAATAAAATAACGCAATCCCTAAGACCTCCCAGGAATAACTCAACTGCGATGTCAGAATTTAATACAGTTGACCAAAAAACCATAGAGGAAACAGTTCAGCATCTAAAACCATCAACATGCTGCCTTGACAAAATGCCATCAGACTTTTTTTAAACTATTGTGAACTCTGTCCAAATAGATTTGCGACAAATACTAAATAGCTCACTCCAATCGGGCACGTTTCCTAAATCCCTAAAAGTAGCTGCTATTAAGCCACTCTTAAAAAAGAGATCGCTGGATGCTTCCATGTTAACCAACTACAGACCTATCTCAAATCTTCCTTTTATAGCCAAGATCGTTGAGAAAGTGGTTTTTAATCAACTCAGCAAATTCTTGCATTCCAGTGGCCTTTTCGACAAATTTCAATCAGGCTTCCGACCTCACCACAGCACAGAAACAGCTCTTATTAGAGTGTTAAATGATATTAGGTTAAACACTGACTCAGGCAAGGTGTCAGTTCTGGTCCTGTTGGATCTCAGTGCTGCATTTGACACTGTGGATCACAGTATATTGTTGAACAGGTTGGAAAATTGGGCAGGACTCAGCGGAACAGTCCTAGAATGGTTCAGGTCCTACTTGGAGGAGCGGAGTTATTTTGTGACCATTGGAAGTTATGAATCCAATCGAATGGCTATGACATGTGGAGTTCCTCAGGGGTCAGTTCTTGGACCCCTTCTGTTCAGTCTATATATGCTGCCTTTGGGTCAAGTTCTGCAGAACTCTAATGTAGACTATCACAGTTATGCAGATGACACGCAGATATACATAGCACTGTCCTCAGATGACTACAGCCCAATACAGTCATTGTGTCACTGTTTAGAGCAAGTAACAAATTGGATGAACCAAAATTTCCTTCAATTAAATCAGGACAAAACTGAGGTAATTGTTTTTGGCAATAAAGAGAAGAGGACTGCCGTCAGTAAACATCTCGAGTCACTCTCTCTAAAAACTAGGGACCAAGTCAGAAACCTTGGCGTGCTGATAGACTCAGATTTGACCTTCAGCAGTCATATCAAATCCATCACCAAAACAGCCTTCTATCATCTTAAGAACATATCCAGAGTGAAGGGTTTTATGTCTCAAACAGACCAGGAGAAGTTGATTCATGCTTTCATCTCCAGTAGACTCGACTATTGTAACGGTCTTCTGACTGGACTCCCACAAAAAAGCATTAAACAGCTGCAGCTCATTCAGAATGCTGCAGCTCGAGTTTTAACCAGAACAAAGAGATCAGAGCACATTACTCCAGTTCTAAAGTCTTTACACTGGCTCCCAGTCAGCTACAGAATAGACTTTAAAGTTCTGCTACTGGTCTACAAATCACTGAATGGTTTAGGTCCAGAATACATGAATGACATCTTAGTAGAATACAAACCCAGTAGGGCTCTGAGATCTACTGACTTAGGTCAGATAGTGAAACCCAGAGTTCAAACTAAACATGGTGAAGCAGCTTTTAGCTGTTATGCTGCACAACACTGGAACAAACTACCAGCTGAACTGAAATCAGCCCCAACTGTGAGCATTTTTAAATCCAAGTTAAAAACACTTCTCTTCTCCTGTGCTTATGATTGAGCTTGTTCTAAGCACTTTAAATTGTAAATTTAATTGCACTATGTCCTTTTAAATCATGATTTTATGCTGCTCTTATAGTACTTTATTTCTTTCTATTCTTTTATTCTTGTATTTTTTATTATTATTCTAATTTGTATTTCAATTCTTATTGTTCTATGTAAAGCGCATTGAGTTGCCATTGTGTATGAAATGCGCTATATAAATAAAGCTGCCTTGCCTTGCCTATCTGCTAGCTTTCCAGGTTTTACAATTGGAATAATTACAGCATGTTTCCATTCTTTAGGCAGACACCCACCCTCCCACACATTATTAATTAGGGCAAGCATTTCCTCCCCCATAAGTTCTCCAGACTGTTTAAATAATTGATATCCCAATCCATCCCTACCTGGAGAGGTATCTTTTCCCTGATCGATTGCTTTTTGTAACTCTCCTAATGAGAAGAACATATTGACATCATCATAATTATCACAGTTAATTTGCAGTTTATCCATGTGTTTTCCCAATATTTCACATCGCCTACTTCTATTTACATCACTTACATTGTTAGAGCTATGTACTTTATGGAATTGCTTAGCTAACATATTTGCTTTTTCTTTGTTATTCATAGCTAAAATTCCATCACAGTGAAGGACAGGGACCGATGTCTGCTGAAAAACCCCTGTCATTCTATGAACAAGACTCCAAATCTTTTTTATGGGCGTATCCGGTCCTAATTTACAACAAAAAAGTCTCCAACTTTGTTTCTTTGCCTCCTTGATGACACGTCTAGCCTTAGCTCTAAGTCTCTTATACTCAATAGCATAGCTCTCTAATAGATGTTTCCTCAACTTTTTATAGGCCCTATTTCTAGCTCGGACTGCATCGTTACATTCTTCGGTCCACCATGGAACCAATGATCCTCTTATAGGAACTTTTTTCTTAGGAATATTCTGTACTCCAGCTGACCAGATTACCTTAAAGAATTATTCCACTCATCTATCCCTTTCTCACTATCTATTAATGATAAACCCATATTTACATCCTCCTCAAACTTGATCCAATTAGCCCTTTTATAATTAAGCCTCAAGGACAGATTGACTGGTTCCTCAATTAAACATCTACCAAATTTGCAAATGATTGGTACATGATCGCTTCCCACTGTATACAGATCCATTGTCTCCCACCTACTAATTAATGCCAACTCTGCTGATACAATTGTAATATCTATGGAGGAAAACCCTGTCCGACTTGTTCTGAACCATGTAGGTCGACCATCATTTAACACAACTAGCTGGTTTTTGTCTATAAACTCTTCTACAATTTTCCCATTCCTATTTCTCTTCTTACTTCCCCACAGCTCATTATGAGCATTAAAATCCCCAACCCACACCATTGGTTCACTAATCTTATCCACAATTTCCTGAAAATGATTATCCTCTAACTCAGGCATGTCCAAAGTCCGGCCCGCGGGCCAATCTTGGCACGGGGTCATATTTTATATGGCCCGCGGCTCCCTTACAAAAATGTATTATTTATGGCCCGCCAGCTGTCAAATGTCATTTATTCAATTTTAAGTTGCAATTTCTCTTTTCACCACATGGTGGCAGCACCATTCTGGCTCTAGCGGCTAGCCACATCCAAGTGCCCTGACCCCTCCCCCCCACAGGTAGGCTAATAAGCGCATGGACATATTCCTACATCATGGCTGCTGAAGCTAAAAAACGCAAGGTTGATAAAGAGGATCGTCGCTTCCAGGAGCGATGGAAATTACAATATTTCTTTACTGAAAGCAGAAACAATTGCGTTTGCCTTATTTGCAAACAGAGTGTCGACGTTGCTAAAGAATTCAATGTGAAAAGACACTATCAGACAACCCATGCTAATGCATACGACAAGTTCACAGGGAGCGACCGTGCAGAAAAAGTAAAGCAGCTTGAAGCCGGTTTAGCATCCCAGCAGCGGCTCTTCACCCGGGCTCGGGACTCCATTGAAAACAGCACCAAAGCCAGCTATGAAGTGGCGATGCTAATCGCTAAACACGGGAAGCCTTTTACCGAGGGCGAGTTTGTCAAAGACTGTGTCATGAAGATGGTGGATAACATATGCCCCGAAAAGCAGCAAGAGTTTGCTAATATGTGTCTAGCGCGCAACACCGTGGCTCGGAGAATTGAAGAAATATCAGCGGACGTTAAGAGGCAAGTGGGTGACAGGGGAGCGAATTTTTACTTTTTTTCTTTAGCCTGTGATGAAAGCACAGACGCATCTGACACTGCCCAGTTACTTATTTTTTTGCGAGGAGTGGATGCTGAATTGAACATAACAGAAGAGCTGCTGGACCTCCAAAGTTTAAAGGCCAGACAAGAGGAGTGGATTTATTTGACTCTGTCTGTTCAGCTGTTGATGACTTTAAACTGCCGTGGAGTAAAGTTAGCGGCATTGTTACCGATGGTGCACCCGCTATGGCTGGGGAACACAGGGGCTTATCAAAACTGATATGTGACAAAGTCAGCGAACAGGGAGGCAACGCTGTTAAACTACACTGCATAATTCACCAACAGGTCCTCTGCGCTAAATGTGTGAAATTTGAACATGTGATGCAACCGGTGGTAAAGACTATTAATTTCATTCGCTCCAAGGCGCTGCACCACCGTCAATTTCAGCGGTTCCTACTCGACATTGATGCGGAATATGGAGACGTTATCTATCACACCGACGTGAGATGGCTCAGCCGCGGGTCAGCGCTGCAGCGCTTTTTCTCTCTCAGAAGGGAAATTGGACAATTTTTGGCTGAAAAGGGAAAACCGATGCAAGAACTGTCGGATCCTGTCTGGCTGGCAGATTTGGCTTTCTTAGTCGACATCACAAAGCATTTGAATGTGCTCAACATCAGTCTACAAGGGAAAGACGCAGTGGTGAGCCAGCTGTTTGCACACATCAAGGCCTTTGGAAGCAAGCTCCAGCTTTTCCAAAGACACCTGTCACAGCGGGAGCCCAGCACCGCACATTTTCCTGCGCTGCGCGAGGTCATGGACAGTTTTCCACCGGGGAATATCGGTGCGCAAGCAGGGAGATATGCAGCTATCATCGCATCTCTCTCTGCAGAGTTCAGCGGGCGCTTTCGGGACTTTTATGGCATGGAAAAGGATATTTCACTTTTCTCATCTCCCTTCTCCGCGGACCCGGATACTGCCCCACATCAGCTGCAGTTGGAGCTAATTGAACTACAGTGCGATGATGAGTTGCGCAGCCGACAGCAGCAGCTCTCACTTACTGACTTTTATCGTCAGCTGGAAAAAGGCAGATTCCCAGAGAATGCTGAGCTTGTTCGGCTCCACTTATTTGTGCGAGCAGACATTCTCTGTAATGAACTTAAACAAGAATCGCTTGAGGTCCAGACTAACTGACGCCCACCTGCGTGACATTTTACGCATCTCAACCACTGCTGTCAAACCAGACCTGGCCCGTGTTCTGCAATCCAGATCTCAGTATCACCCCTCTCATTAGTATCAGTAAGTTGCCTGTTTCTCTGTCATGTAAAATGTTAAATTGAAGTTCCTGAGTGGGTAAAATATTAGCTTCAGGGACAAATATACTCCATAACAGGATTCATTACCTGCTATTTTTGTCATTCAACAGATCTGAAAGAAACAGTGAATTCATTTGTAGAAACCTATTCTCACCTTGTGGCTTACACTGCCATTTTAAAGAAATAAAAAAGGATATTGTTGTTTGACTGTACAGTTCATGTTACTTTCTTATGGTCAAAAAGTAGTCATTTGAAATATGTCTTCTGAAATTAACCTGGGCAGGCTATTTCTCACTGCATGCTTGTGTGGTGTGATCTGCAAATTGTTAGAGACCTATTGTATGTTTATTTTTTTGCATGTGCATTTTTATGGTCAAATTGTTGTTAGTTTCCTATTGTTCTGAGTTAATGAAATTGAAGGAAAGACAATATTTGTATTTGACTGCAATTGTTGTAATACAGTTTATGTCAATTTGGTATGGCCAAAAAGTAGTCATGAAATCATACATGTCTTCTCAAATTAACTTATTAACTTGGGCAGCTATTCCTCACTGCTTGTTCCATGTGTGGTGTGATATACAAGTTGTGAAAGAGAGTATTTTTCTTCTAGCATTTGTTATTGTCAAATTGAAGTCTATTGCACACTATTGCATATCGTTAAATAAAAATGATGAAATGCAATTAATTTGTATGTGACTTTATTATGGTCCAAAGATGACGGGAGAGGCATTCGGCCCTCGAGGTATTTTCATTTTTCAAATATGGCCCCCTTTGAAAAAAGTTTGGACACCCCTGCTCTAACTTGATGCAGGGGTTATACAAATTGACAATGGTGATTTTCCCTAGTCCATACTTCTGTGGTAACACATTCTAACACTGTATTCATTTCTATTCTTCTATACTGAATTCCATTTCTAATGAAAGTTGCACACCCCCCTCCTGCTGTATTCTCTCAATCTTTCCTTTCACATTTATATCCCGGTATTCTAAAATCAAGTCTTGGTTTTAACCAAGTTTCCTCAATGCATATTATTTCAGTTTTTTCTTCAAGCCCGTCTAACATGTGTTTAAACTCTTGCCCATTTGCAATTAGACTCCTAGCATTCCATTGCATTATACAAAACATAATACAAAGGACACTAATCCCCATCAGAATCCCCATATGTACTTTCCATTTCCTCTTCCTCATTATTATCCAAGCCTGGATGTTGACTTCCATTTGACCTTTGATCATTACTCTCCTGAGAGTAGGTAAACTCCCATATTTCCTTAGGATTTATTCCCTTGAAACCTAGCAGCCTTTCTGCAGCAGAAGCTATTTCTCGCGCCACATCTGATTTTTTCTTTGCCACCATTTTAACCCTCCACATTGCTTCAACCATGAATGCCAGTAGCCCTTTCTTGCTTATCAAAACTGAATCATCATTTACATCTATAGCATGCCCCTTTGCAACATCTCTTGCAACAGCCGTATTTTGACTTTGAATTTGACTGCCCACCCTGTTCTCCTCCACCCTTCTGGCTGCCTCTGCATAAGATATTTTGTTTTCCTTCTTTAATCTTTCAACATTTTCTGCTTTGACATAGTTTTGACACCCCCTGAAGGATGCCGGGTGATCACCCCCACAATTGCAACACTTGACAGGTTCATTGCACTCTTTTCCATCATGATCCTTGCTACACCGTCTACACCTTTGCTTTCCTCTACACACAGCTGCCACATGGCCATATCTCTGGCACTTAAAGCATCTCAGAGGAGGTCTTTCATACTCTCTCACTGGGTAACTCATGTATCCCAACATGACTCTCTTAGGAACCACATCATCTTTAAAGGTAAGAAGGACAGGAGTGGTTCCTCTTCCATTCTCACCCTTTCCCATGCGCTTTGCAGCTATGACATTAGCCCCCTTCAGACAAGATGACAACTCTTGCTCAGACACTTCCAAGGACACATTGTACACAACTCCTTTAACCTCTGTACTAATCCGTGGCGGCTGCTGCGCGATTGTTGAGCGGGGGGGTGGGGGGGGGGGGGGTGCTGCTGCGCGATTGTTGAGCGGGGGGGGGGGGGGGGGTGCGACATTAGTCAGTTTAAGGGGACTAGCAGCAGAAAACCCAACACCTCCCTTCACTTTGATTAGAACCTTAAACCCATCATCACTTTTTTTGTCTGGTCTCATTACTTTGGCCTGTGGATTATCCACATCACTGTCTGGAGAATGATATCCTCTCTCTTTCCTTTTGGATCTATCCTCGCCCACTGTACTCCATTCCCCCCCACCCCCATCCCATTCCGCTCCCGTCGGCATGGGCCGACTCTGATTGTGGGTTGGTAGACGGCGCAAGTATGTGAGAGGATGGGTAAAGGAGGGATGGGTATCCCGTGATGGCCCATATGGCCGAGTGGAGCTAAAAGGGCTGATGCACCAGCTACAGGCTGGGACGGCCCAGTGCCGAGTGGCCCTAGATAATGCCGGGCCACTCCGTCCTGCTAGGAGATTACAGAAGCGACTTAGGCAGTTAGAGAAGTGGAAGGTTGTAGCTGAGTCATATCTCTCAACTGTACCTGAAGGTACTGATCCCCATCCAGCCTGCCCTTGCCCCCCCCCCCCCCAGTCCCAAAACCCCAAAGCCCAGAGAAAAAGAAATCCTAATGTTTCCTGATACAGGAACCCCACCCTTCCCCACCTCCTCTGATCCAGGTTTCCCGGAGCCCGGGAAACCTACTCCCCCTCCCTACGTGCCTCCCGGAAACGTCTATACCCCCGAGGGGGCTCCCACAACCCAGTACCCCTCCCCTTTCAACACTACACCCCCGTCCCTGTACCCCTCCCTTTTCGACCCTCCATCCCCGTTCCCGTACCACTCCCCTTCCAACCCCACATCCCCGTCCCTGTACCCCTTCCCTACATCCCAGTCCCTGGGCCCCGCCCCTTCCAGCCCTGAATCCCTATACCCCTCCCCTTCCAAGCCTACATCCCCGTCCCTGTACCCCTCTCCCTCCAGCCCTACTTCCCAGTATCCCTCCCCGGCCAACCCTGGATCCCTGAACCCCTTCCGTATTAACCCTGTACCCCCACACCTCTCCCTCACCGACCCCGTACCAGACCCCTACCCCCAGTCTCCACCTCCTATACCCCTGAAAGATCCCCGACCTGCCCCTGGAGGGGGCCCTGTCGGGGGGCCCATGATCGACTACTGCGAAGTTTATGACTGTAGACCGAGACCAGAGGCCAGGATGATGCAGCCAGGGCCCTATGCTGCCCAAGCCCCTGCCATCGTGGTGGGGGATGCCAGAGCATTCGCCCCTGTAGCAGTGACCTGGGGAGCCCCGGGAGGACCCACCAGGGTGGTGATAGAGGGACCCTGCCCCGGACCCCAACTGGTCCCCAGGAAGGAGACCCCCACGAATCCAGAAGAAGAGACTGAACTCATCAGTTTCGAGGAAGAGGAGCTGTTCCCACCACCACGTGAAGACAGACGGCAGAGGGGGAGAGGAGGAAGAAGAAGCCACCAGAGTGGCCGAAAGCGACCCTACGACCCGTGAGACGCCTCCCCCAGGTCCAAGACATTACCCAGAACCTCCCCCGGTGGTTCAGCCTGAATCCTGGACCAGGTCCCACGCCAAGGCCACTTTCTCTTCGACAAACCTCCCTGACGGCCGGCCAACAATCACCACCAGAGCACTAACTCTGATGATCCACTCTGAACACTCCCGGGGACACCAAGGCCCCCGAGTAACCATCGACCCCATAGACTCTACTATCACCCCCACATCTTGGAAATGGCCAAGGAATTAATCCAGAACTGCATTCCCTGTCAGCTCCATAACCCCCAGAGAGGGATACCTCGTCCCCCAGGGAAATTCCCAGTCCCCCAACTACCCTTCCAAGAGATATGCATTGACTACACAGATATGGGACGGGACTTGAGGGTGGGCGGGTATCGATACCCCTTAGTCATAATGTGTCAATTCGCAGGATGGGTAGAGGCTCATCCTACTAAGAAAGAAGATGCCGAGTCGGTAGTTAGGATACTAACAACCGAGATTGTGCCCCGATGGGGGTACCCAAAAGTAATAGCGTCAGACAATGGTACTCACTTCGCTAATGCCCTGGTAGCAAAAGCAGAGGAAGGGTTAGGGATAGCCCACCGATACGGATCAGTGTACCACCCCCAGAGCCAGGGATTAGTAGAACGGGTGAACCTGTCACTCAAACTAACTATGGGTAAACTCTTAGAAGCGGACTCATGACAAACCGCATCAACTATGGCCAAAGATGGTGTAGCAACAGCCATAGCCCAATACAAACAGATGTCATGGTTGTCAGCACTCCCACTCGCGCTAATGGCCGTAAGAGCGGCCCCTCAGGCCCCGTTTGAAATCATTACAGGGAGACCTATGCCAGGGCCATACACTCCAGTAGAACCCCTATCAGACCAGTTAGAGGATCAACTGTTTAGGTATTGCACTGCCCTAACCCAAGCGTCTCGAGATCTGCACTCCCAGGTAACCACCATTCCTGAGAGGGATCATAGCAGATACGAGCCCAGCGGTCCAACCAGGAGAGTGGGTGTGGGTCAAGACTGCCAAACGGACCTTTCCGGAGCCCAGGTGGAAAGGCCCCTAACAAATCTGGCTGGCCACCCCCTTCTCGGCCGCACTCGATACCCCTCACGGCCGGAGGTGGCACCACCTGACCCGACTCCGGAAGGCCGACACCCCTGGCGGCGATAGTCTCCAGGACACCACTGGGGAGAAACCCGGAGCTCCAGACCAGGGGCACCATGACTCCCCCACTCCGTCGTCGCCCCCCCCCAGTAGAGAGAAGTGGGAAACAGCGGGAGACATCGTAGCGGGAAGTATCATCATTGTGGCATGGGTCATGATCGCTACAGCACTCCTCTCGGGGCCCAGGCTGCTACCCTACTTCGAGCCCCCCGACACCGTCACCCCCGGAGAACAACCCCTGACTACGACCCCGCCTTCCCCGACGACCGCCCCGCTCCCCCTGAGACGCTGACGACAAGTAGGTCCCACCAAAGATCCTGGCGAAGACTACTGCTTAAAAAAGTATGGAGGGGTTACCCTAGACTATGTCATGGGCACTAACATGATATTCATGTTCGGCTTGTGCGATGTCATACGTTGTGGGGGAGACCCGTCTGCCTGGACGGCATATGATGTATATATGTGTGATAGCTATCCCAGTTTTGTAGGAAACGCCGGCGTATACCCGCGCTGCGTCGGGTGCGGTGGTTGGGATACGCTGTTGTGGGGAACGGGATCTCTTCAGGAGGGGGTCGGATATATCAAAGAACGACCTCGGTATGCGAGAACTTGCCAATTCCAAAAAGCAGGGTCAGTGGCACAAGCCCTTACTAGAGGAGGAGTAGAGATATTCCTCACACTAAGAAATGTCACCTCAAATCCCTACACCAAAGAAACCGCGCAATGTGGAAAAGAAAGCGATACGCTATACTTTGCTCTCAGGGTAAATCACGCCGGACTCGACACTACCGGCCTAATCAAGATACGATTGTTAGATCCCCCCGCCCCTAGAAACAAAACGAATCCCCGCGGCTCCAAGAAAAGGAACCCCGCTCCCCCTCCCCAAAGTAAAGATGGTCCCCCCCCGCCACGGAGTGTCCACCTTTAACCTCGACACTCTGGGAACTGCAGATTCGATTCTAATGATGACCAACGGCCCCTCCGATAATCAGTGGTTAAGATGGATAATAGCATCGGCTCGGGGGGTGGGTATGGAAGATTGCGTAGCATGCGCGGCAGCCAGACCCCTCATAGTCAGTACCCCCATTAGCATGAATCCGGCAACCGACGCTGTAGGAAGCCAATGCGCCATAGCCCTCTTTATGAAAAAAGACCCAGCGAACTGCACCACCCTGAGTAGTGTGTTCCCTCCTGGACTGAACAATTCCGCGGCCCCCGCGTTCAAAATAGGAGGTAGCAACTATACTTGCCTTCAGCGTGATAGAGATGTGACAGGAAATTCCAAGTCTGTCGGGAAATTGGCGCAGAACCTTTGTACCACGATCATTAATGTAACCAGGTGGAAAAATGTCACCCGGATTAATATAGGATGGAAGGACCTTTATTGGCTGTGTGGTCCAAATACCCTACTACTAACCTTACCCTCGACCTGGAGCGGTAGATGTACTCCAGCCAGATTGGTCGTTCCTATAACCATGGTCGGGCCAAAAGAGGTCGCCGCAATTGCCACCAAGGAAGGTAGAAAGAAGCGGAATGCCGGTAGCGAATGGGACGCCGCTGACCGAGACACATGGATCGATAGCATAGGAGTCCCTCGCAGATTCCCCAACGAGTTCAAATTAGTAGATCAAATCGCGGCCGGATTCAAGAACCTCCCCATAATATCTGCCTTGTTCCCCGTAACCCCTAACAAAAATATTGATCGGATTAACTACATACATTACAATGTGCAGAAGTTGTCAAACCGGACCAGAGATGCCGTTACGGGTCTCTCCGAACAATTAGCGGCTACTTCCCTAATGGCATTCCAGAACCGACTGGCACTAGACATGCTCCTAGCTGAAAAGGGAGGGGTATGTGCCATGTTTGGGGACCAGCGTTGTACGTTCATTCCCAATAATACCGCTCCAGATGGTTCCGTCACTAAGGCCTTAGCAGGCTTGAGAGCCCTCTCCAACCTGATGGCTGAGGACTCTGGGGTGGAGAACCCCCTTGAGGAGTGGTTTACAGGAATACTCGGAAAATGGAAAGCATTCATGATGTCACTGTTTATGTCTGTCGCCGTATTCTCTGCCATTTTGATCACATGCGGGTGTTGTGGCATACCTTCCATCCGTGCACTAATTGTAAAACTAATCAATCGGGCCCTAGGAGGAAGAGGCCAATGGTTGGGGAAATGTTTATGTAGGGTGATGAGCTAAATGTACCGCTGTTCCTTACTCCTAGGCCCACTCCTTGCTCAGCTGAGTTATAAAATCGGGATGAAAGGAAGCCTATTTTGGTGACTGCCCATGAGGACTGAGCAGGAGGATGGTGCCGCCACCTGTCCCGCTAGGACATATCCTCTATGCTGTTGATTATATGATATAATGAGTATGATAACCCGAATGATTGCATGCTGTTGATTATATGATATAATGAGTATGATAACCCGAATGATTACATGCTGTTGATAATATGATATAATGAGTATAATAACCCAAGTGATTACATGTTAATGAGAATAAGGATTACATGATACACTGGTTACAACGACAATGATGACTACCTCATAATAATGATGATGATTATATGATGTGATTTTGTAATGATGATGATTGTACATTGATGATTCTATTCCTACCACGGGTGAATGCGCTCGGATATTTGGGTCGAGTTGGTTTTACTCGCCCATAAGGCGGGGTTCCCCTCTCGGCGTGGAGGAGAAATATTTTGAGGAAAACGCCTATGTGTCCTATTCCAGAAGTAATTTCTCAACATGTGAAAGTGCTCCTGAAGAGCACTTGAGAGGGATTGTTGTTGAAAAATTGACCCCCTGAAAGATTGTAGTTTCGATGACCCGGACTGTGCATGCAAAGTGGATAAACGAACTGTCACTGATGACTGACAAACTGCACACACATAGCTGACAAAGGTTATGCACACATAGTGGATAAATGAACTGTCACTGATGACTGACAAACTGCACACTCATAGCTGACAAAGGTTATGCACACATAGTGGATAAATTAACTGTCACTGATGACTGACAAACTGCACACACATAGCTGACAAATGAACTATGAACTGTCACTGAACTTACCATCACCCTGGAAAACTAGGAACTGAAACCAGACGGCAGGAAAGCCCTCGCAACAAGGAACATGCCCCGACGACCTCTATCTGGAGTACCAATGGGGAACAGACACCACATGACAGAAACTAGCTGGGGGGGGGGGGTAGAAACCGGCTGGGCGAACTCCTGGTTATAAGAAGAAGGACCAGTCTCCCCCTCGGTGCGCTTATCCGGAGACAGGCTCTATGCAGAGGTGTCTCAGTTCTCTTTCGAACTTTTGGTACCAAATGGCTAAGTGCCACTCACACTCTGTGCTCATTTGATCAGATGTTGTAATTTGTAATTGTTGAATAAATCCAGACACATAGGTGAAACCTCCTTCGTTGTACCGGCCTCTTCTCTTTTTACCATCGTCTGTCTTTTTGTTTTTAACAACAAGTGCAATGAACCTGTGAAGTGTTGCAATTGTGGGGGTGATCACCCGGCATCCTTCAGGGGGTGTCAAAACTATGTCAAAGCAGAAAATGTTGAAAGATTAAAGAAGGAAAACAAAATATCTTATGCAGAGGCAGCCAGAAGGGTGGAGGAGAACAGGGTGGGCAGTCAAATTCAAAGTCAAAGTACGGCTGTTGCAAGAGATGTTGCAAAGGGGCATGCTATAGCTGTAAATGATTATTCAGTTTTGATAAGCAAGAAAGGGCTACTGGCATTCATGGTTGAAGCAATGTGGAGGGTTAAAATGGTGGCAAAGAAAAAATCAGATGTGGCGCGAGAAATTGCTTCTGCTGCAGAAAGGCTGCTAGGTTTCAAGGGAATAAATCCTAAGGAAATATGGGAGTTTACCTACTCTCAGGAGAGTGAAGATCAAAGGTCAAATGGAAGTCAACATCCAGGCTTGGATGATAATGAGGAAGAGGAAATGGAAAGTACATATGGGGATTCTGATGGGGATTAGTGTCCTTTGTATTATGTTTTATATAATGCAATGGAATGCTAGGAGTCTAATTGCAAATGGGCAAGAATTTAAACACATGTTAGACGGGCTTGAAGAAAAACCAGAAATAATATGCATTGAGGAAACTTGGTTAAAACCAAGACTTGATTTTAGAATACCGGGATATAAATGTGAAAGGAAAGATCGAGAGAATACAGCAGGAGGGGGGTGTGCAACTTTCATTAGAAATGGAATTCAGTATAGAAGAATAGAAATGAATACAGTGTTAGAATGTGTTACCACAGAAGTATGGACTGACAGAGGGAAAATCACCATTGTCAATTTGTATAACCCCTGCATCAAGTTAGAGCAGTGATTCTTAACCATAGGGCCGTGGCCCAAACATGGGCCGCCAGCGCCCCCCAGAGGGCCACAAAAAACTTTCAGTTTTGCACCTGTGGGCCGCAAGGGCCTCGAAACTGCGAGCAGCTTTCGACCACGTGGTGGCGGTAATGCATCACTCAGTTGTTTAACAAGCGCCAATACACAGAGAAGAAGCGGCAAAAATTGAGAAGTTTTTAAAAAGAAAAAATGAAGGCGAACGTCCTGCCAACCCCCCCACCCCAACGTTTTTACGGAAATACAATCTCGACTTCATTAAATACGGTACATGGTAAATACATTAAATATTTTTCATTCATTTAAAGTAAAATCCCAATATTGGTCTTTTTTTTATTATTATTAAAAAGCCTGACTTGATCCTTGACATTTTTTCTTGTCACAGCTTGGCCTGTTCGATGTCTTGATACAGTATGTGTGCAGGTTTACATACACATGTTTAATAAAAGTATTTGTGATGATCCCATTTTATCATGTCATTTTATTTGATAAGGTTTTTGCTTGTTAAGCAGTAAGTGGATTTGGTTTATTATTGAATACAAATCAAACCGAGAGTGAGGTCAATTAAACCATACAGTGTTAATATTTAATGGGCCCCGGGCCACTTTGTAGGGGCCTCAAGGTCAAAAAGGTTAAGAACCCCTGAGTTAGAGGATAATCATTTTCAGGAAATTGTGGATAAGATTAGTGAACCAATGGTGTGGGTTGGGGATTTTAATGCTCATAATGAGCTGTGGGGAAGTAAGAAGAGAAATTGGAATGGGAAAAATGTAGAAGAGTTTATAGACAAAAACCAGCTAGTTGTGTTAAATGATGGTCGACCTACATGGTTCAGAACAAGTCGGACAGGGTTTTCCTCCATAGATATTACAATTGTATCAGCAGAGTTGGCATTAATTAGTAGGTGGGAGACAATGGATCTGTATACAGTGGGAAGCGATCATGTACTGTACCAATCATTTGCAAATTTGGTAGATGTTTAATTGAGGAACCAGTCAATCTGTCCTTGAGGCTTAATTATAAAAGGGCTAATTGGATCAAGTTTGAGGAGGATGTAAATATGGGTTTATCATTAATAGATAGTGAGAAAGGGATAGACGAGTGGAATAATTCTTTAACTAAGGTAATCTGGTCAGCTGCAGTACAGAATATTCCTAAGAAAAAAGTTCCTATAAGAGGATCATTGGTTCCATGGTGGACCGAAGAATGTAACGATGCAGTCCGAGCTAGAAATAGGGCCTATAAAAGGTTGAGGAAACATCTATTAGAGAGCTATGCTATTGAGTATAAGAGACTTAGAGCTGTTGCGGATTAATAATAAGCATATGTATCAGCAGCTCAAAAGAGTAGTAATAAATATACAAGTTGTAGTAACTGCACCTCAACACATGATGGCGGCAAACAATATACTGGGGGCGGCGCTTAACGCTAGCCATTGTGCGTCATGGAGGCCACGCCTCCTGCCCAGTGACTACCGGCGGAAGTCGCCGGCTCAAGTCAGAACCCCCCCAGGCAGCGCATCGGGACGGATGCAAAGCTACTGAGGATGCAACGCTTGGGGGTTCTCCACGCGTGAACTTATACAAATACCCCTCCTTCTGCTTCATAGATTAAATAATAATACTAAACAAATAAAGTGAGTTAAAGCGATCCTGTTGTCGGCGGCCTTCTTCCTCGGAGCACAACCCCACAATTTGGTGACCCCCGGCGTGATTCGAGGAAGGAGCCGGGCCGAGAGAGCGGAGCTATGGAACGGCACACAACTTCCACTTCTGTCGCTGGCTGGCCATTAAACCAGGTAAGCAGAGCCTGACCAAATCTGCATAGAATAGATAGATGGATAGATATAGAGACATTATGTGGCAGAGGTGGCTGGTGTGTGTTGTTGCAAAGCCCTGGTTCTCCGGTCCATAGTCGTTACAGTTAAGCCGACGAGGAAAATGAACAGGGGCTCAACTCTGATTGGGAATTAGTTAAATGATATTTTGTCGTCATTTACGACCATTAGAAGAAGCAAAGGGCCAGTAGGCCTATCGTATATTTTATTATTAAAAAATGTATAACCTGTAACCTCGGCACGGAGCCTGGGAGGCTAAAAAAACTCGGCACGGAGCTTTAGGGCCCTTACATAGTCAACGCGAGCAACGCGCGTAAGCGACGCGAGTGACGCGAGTGACGCGCTTCCTTTCATAGTCTACACAGCATACGCAAACGTCGCGGGCAATGCATGACATGCAATACACCGCTCACGCCACGGGTGGCAGCAGAATCACTGGTGTTTTTGCGGGTGACATTTGCGGGTGACATTCCGGGTGACATTCCTATCAAAATGGCTACGGAAGAAGAGTGCATTTTATTGCTCCTATTAAATCGGCGGCGGCAACGCAGGCAGCGCAGAGATAGGCGGTGGTATGTGCGCCCGACCAAGTAAATAGCCTACCATTACAAAATACATTGAAAACATAGTGTCTCTCTCTCTCGCTACTCGCGACACACACACACACACACACACACACACAAACACACACACAGACACACACACACACGTTGATTATGCCTACATACCGGAAAATTTGAGTCGGTCCTCCTGTGCCTTATGAACTCGCTCAACCAGCTAAGCTGGGTCAAGATTTTGGGGTAGCCGAACGTTACTGCACCTGCACCAGTCCGTTTTTACCTGTTTTACAGTTTTTCCCATTGCTATTGCAACCTCCCTCCATGCATTCTCCAAAGCATTCCTGTTGGAGTGCAATTGTGTCGAACTATCATACAAATGCTGATAAACACGTATTTGCTCGCACAATTTCTCCTCTTCGCCCGCCATTTTATTCAAATATTCTACTGTAAATATTGTAATGTACAATATTTGCAGTATCGCGCCCCCGCCGACAACGCATAGTATTGCATGGATCGGCGCGTCGCGTATCAAAAATTGGGACGACACGTTTTGCTACGCATCGCCGCATAATGGCGGCCGAAGCGTAGCGATGCGTAGCCTTGCGGACGCGTATGCGTACCGATGCGTTGACTATGTAAGGGCCCTTAGAGTATAAAAATAAAAAAAAATAAAAAATAATAATAAAAAAATTAAAACTCGGTACGAGCCTGGGAGTATAAATTCGGGGTATAACCCCTAGAGTATAGGAGAGTGGAAAACGGAGATCGATTGCTACTAACATCGCTACTAACATTGTTACTAACACTGCATTCTCAAAGAACTACGCTAACTTGCATGAAACACAATAACCCACGTTTGTGTACATAATCCTGTATGTGCTAACGCTTGCTAACTTTGCTAGGGTGCATCTTAGCTTTGTCTGCAGAATATGGTACATGTAACTGGAGATCCCAACACGTGGGTTAGCCTTTTGTTCCTTTGTTGATGGTAGCATTTTTGTGCTACACAAGCTAACACGTGGGGCTAGCGGACATGCTAGGTATTTAGAACTGAAGATAGCCCACCACGGGGGGTGGTTTATGGCTCATTGTTCTCCAGGGGGGATGGTAACATTCCGGTGTTCTTAGCCATTTGGCCCAAGTGGAGGCTAATGGCTATGCTAAGTCTAGGGAGAGACGGTAAACACATCTATCTAACCTATAGACATATACCTAACAGTGCCAGTGGATTTGGAGCCCTTCCACATATGGGCACACACATGGGAGCATAGATTACAAATCCCTGTCAGCCATTTTGGGAGTCCCCAATCCCTGTCCCCAATCCCTGTCAGCCATTTTGGGAGTCCCCAAAATGGCCCCCAAGACCCCCTACCCCTCGACCACCCCTACCCCCACCCAGACTACCTAGACTTTCCCCCTACCCCTCCCCCGACGACTGACCATGAAGAAGGGGACAAAGGAATGGCGTTTGCCAGTCTGCGTTTGTAAGTGTGAATGGAGTGTGAATGAAGTTGTGCGCTCCTAGAATGCAAGGGGAGAAGGCAGAATGGAGCCCAATACAATAATTTGGTTTAATGTTATTATCTAGACATATACATTTATAAATAACTATGTTAACAGATGTCATTACTGCGATGAAAAGTGTTGTTGTGTAAAAACTGATTATTCATAAGCATCAACTTGTCAGTAATAGGAAAGTGTTAAAATTGACATTAACTCTTTGTTTTATTCTTTCTTTTACCCTTAAGAGAAGGAGGGGACCTCCATGCCCCTTCCAAAGAAAGATCATGAATACCTCTTTTTGTTTTTATTAATGATAAGAAATTATAAGGTTAACAAAGGAGGAAAGGGAAGTTGGACAGGACACAATGAGATGGGGACAGTAAGTGGTGATTCTTAAAACAAAAGGATTTATTTAGAAAGACAGAGGGAAGTAAATAGAAGGAGAGATAAGCGTAAGAAAAGTCAGAGAAAGTGAAAGAAAAGTCAGAGAAAGTGAAAGAAAAGTCAGAGAAAGTGAAAAGGGAAAGGAAGAAACGTGGTCAAGAGATAGAGGGAGGCATTATAGAGTTATAATAGTGGTAATAATAATAATGATGTTAATGATAATAATAATAATAATAATAATAATAATAATAGACATGAAACATAATGAAGAAAGCGATGCGAATATTAGGACGGTTAAAGATCAGGTCAACTATGTATATATGTCTGTTATTTGTTTTGTTTCCTGTTTATTTGTTTTCTTTGTGTATTTGTTTTATACTTTTAACTGTTTGTGTGAGTGTTTTGTGCTTTATAGGACAAATAGCAGACCAACAGCTCAGTCACGTCACATGAAACCCCGAACCCCTGGTACCCCCTCATGAGTCTTTGTACATAAGATGGTTGATGGGCATAATACGGCCCTAGCTGATAGTTTCATTTAAATCAGAAGTTATCTCCTCTACCACTCGTCCACAGTAGTCCAGGGGTCAACCAGCGCTGGGGACTAACAGTCCAGGGACTTTGCTCCCGCCTCAAGCGACGATATGGGAGTGTGGTAGAGTGATAACCTGATACAGAGTGTAGGGGTGTAACAATTAATCCAGTCAATTTTTGGGTTGCTCAGTTTACCTCCATAATGTGGCGTCCATTGTCTTGTTTTTATGTACGATGTTTTGTTTTTGCTCAATGATGCTGACCGTTGCTGAGGCTATGATTCTTAGATGGACCAGAGGGTTTTCACCTGGGACACACACACAGGTGCCATTTGATTATTAGAGGTGACTTGGGCGATGACAATGAGGAAATTGAGGTTGGTTTATTTGAGCCATATCCATTTTTAGTAAGCAAAACTATTCAATGATTGTGTGTGGATACATATATATTCAATTTTAACTTCACTCACCATATTTACCTATTGTTTGACTCACCATTGTATGCAAGTTTGTTTTGATATAACTTTCACATATGGTTTGAACTACTTAGATTAGTAATGATATAAGACCATATAGGATTAAGACATGCCTGATCTATAATTACATAATAAGAAACCACTGTCTACATATTGTTTGTTGTATTGTGTTAGATGTTTTCTTTGCAAAGATACTGGTTGGTTTTGGTCTCTCTTCCCCCAGGACAATGGAGGGGGGTCCATTAGAGAGAGGACAGTTGATCTGGGGTTCCTGCCCTAAATGGACTCAAACTCATATTTGGACATTGAAATGGACCGCATACACAAAATGAACAGCAGGAACATTCCTGTTACCAGCGGTTGATAAGTTTCATATTAGGAGGCAACATGGTTGACGGTCTTATCTGAATGTGATGTGTTTTTACACTATATTTTCTATTTTCTTTTGATTCTTTTAATGATTGATTATTCACAAGCGATTGATGTTGTCAGATGTTAACACTCTATAATTATGATTTGTTGTGCATTGGCAGTGACTGGATTGCAGAGAAGTGCTTCATCCTGATGGGGGGTGAGATCTTCTCTAGACTAAGAAACCGTCATGATTTTTTCCATCTCCTAGAGGTGGTTATCGACTGGATGATGGTAACCCGACCTGGACAGACCTCTCTTCAGCTGCTGAAAGGATAACTGGAAAGAGCTCTTCCGGTGGGGTGAGACTAGCTCATGAATTTGGCCTTATTAGAACAATTGAATAAGTTTACCTAGTCTAAAAGTAAATTAAAGTAATGTGGGCATAAGATTTAAAGGTAACGCTAGAAGACTAAAATAGTTGTGCCAAAAGCTTGATAAACTAGGACCCAGAATCACTGTCATGTACATATACTTTATGATATCATCGATATATAAAGGTCAATACAAGCGGGAAGAATAAATGCAACATGCTTAACTTTGTGTTAATTTTGCGTGACTTTTTCAAAGTCACGAGGGGGTAGTGCATTTTATTTTAAGTAGTGTATTTTATTTCAAGGAGGGACTATTTTTGCATTTTATTTTCAAGAGTATTTTATTTTCAAGGAGGGAAATATTTTTACATTTTATTTACAAGGGGGGAATATTTGTGCATTCAGATTTTTTGTTTTTTGTTTTTTTTTTCGTTTTATTTGTTTAAGTGTTGAATTTGCATAAGTCAGACATATGGTCTTTGAACATTTGCAAGGACCAGGTTAAAGTAATCATTGGGAAATACTTCAACAATCTGTTGGGAAAGGATCTAATGCATAAGCTAAATAGTTTTTTGACATAGAAAATTGGGAATTACTACGCCAACGCCTAATGCTGTTATGCTGTGTTTAATACCTTAACTTGTTAGCTCTTTCCACTGCTGTGTCAAAACTACAGCGCCAACACCGGGTGGTGCAGCAGTTACCCATCAAACAAGCGGTTATGTTGCATTCACTGAGAATGGTGGAAAGAGTGAACGGGACATTCAAGAAACTGACATTTCCGAGAAACAGAGTGCAGAGCCAAAGGACGAACCACCAACCAGGGTGGAGAAAGGTGACCAGGTGTACCCGAGAGTGTGCAGGGGACAGTGGAACGCCCCGATTTGATCAGGCTGTGCTACCTGATTTCCTGGAGTTCGGCACCTGTGTCTAGGAGGACATGGCACCTGTTTTACTTGAATGTTGAATTATTAAACACACAGTATGGGTCACGGTTGTCATTACAAGGCAGTTTAAATTCGGAATGTGTTATGCTGTTTTCCCATGATTGCTTTAATAATGAAACGGATGAATTTTTTGATGCTGCTAAAATGTTCTGACTACTGGTGAGGAGTGGATCCGTGGGGAAGGCACACATGGGTACGTGTTGGTAACCTTGGCGTGTGGGCTTTGCCTATGGATCACAAGATGAACATTGAATTCATGAACTGTCCGACTTGAGGT
Source organism: Merluccius polli (assembly GCA_030340625.1). NCBI lineage: Eukaryota > Metazoa > Chordata > Actinopteri > Gadiformes > Merlucciidae > Merluccius > Merluccius polli. The sequence goes on from JAOPHQ010003436.1 coordinate 199,207, forward strand.
TGGCTACGGATGCGGGTGATAACACTGTGATGATGTTGGAGAAACTGCATGTATGGAGACTACCTGAGCCATTGGAAACCATGCATGTATACAGGGCGTTTTTTGTTTGTTTTTTGTTTTTATTCATACATTACTTGATTTTATTAGTTTTTGACTTCCAATGCATGCTGGAAGTGTAGAAGTTTACTGTTATTTTTTACCTAGAAGTATTCAAGATGTGAAATTCATGCCTAGAGGTAATTGAAGGGACCTGAGGTGATGAAAATGTGCCTTCATTTCTGTGGTGGATATGTGGGTTGATATTCCTGTGCTTTAATTACTATGCATTAACTACTATGTCTTTCTGTCCTCAGGATACTGTGATGATGGTATGACATATTAATTGTATGATGTGATGATAATTTGTCTACTGTTGGCTACGGCCCATGTATTCTTTGAGACACACCAAGGTGAATGCCATCCAATTTAGAGATGCGACAGGTTTTCCACCTATTCAGAAGGGGTTTTCCCGAACTAAGTCGATTGGTGATGTTGATGTTTTTCTTTTCGCTTGAATTTATACTCACCATTTTTAGACCTTACATGATACATAGCATTATTAATTTATAGTATGGTCATCAGTGATGACCAAGGAGGGACTGTTGCGGATTAATAATAAGCATATGTATCAGCAGCTCAAAAGAGTAGTAATAAATATACAAGTTGTAGTAACTGCACCTCAACACATGATGGCGGCAAACAATATACTGGGGGCGGCGCTTAACGCTAGCCATTGTGCGTCATGGAGGCCACGCCTCCTGCCCAGTGACTACCGGCGGAAGTCGCCGGCTCAAGTCAGAACCCCCCCAGGCAGCGCATCGGGACGGATGCAAAGCTACTGAGGATGCAACGCTTGGGGGTTCTCCACGCGTGAACTTATACAATACCCCTCCTTCTGCTTCATAGATTAAATAATAATACTAAACAAATAAAGTGAGTTAAAGCGATCCTGTTGTCGGCGGCCTTCTTCCTCGGAGCACAACCCCACAGAGCTAAGGCTAGACGTGTCATCAAGGAGGCAAAGAAACAAAGTTGGAGACTTTTTTGTTGTAAATTAGGACCGGATACGCCCATAAAAAAGATTTGGAGTCTTGTTCATAGAATGACAGGGGTTTTTCAGCAGACATCGGTCCCTGTCCTTCACTGTGATGGAATTTTAGCTATGAATAACAAAGAAAAAGCAAATATGTTAGTTAAGCAATTCCATAAAGTACATAGCTCTAACAATGTAAGTGATGTAAATAGAAGTAGGCGATGTGAAATATTGGGAAAACACATGGATAAACTGCAAATTAACTGTGATAATTATGATGATGTCAATATGTTCTTCTCATTAGGAGAGTTACAAAAAGCAATCGATCAGGGAAAAGATACCTCTCCAGGTAGGGATGGATTGGGATATGTTGTTGAAAAATTGACTCCCTGACAGGTTGTTGTGCTGATAACACAGACTGTACTCCCAAAGTAAACAGATGTTTATTGCTGATCGACCCCTGACCCCTGAGAGGCTGTTGGTTGCCACCCTAAACTGTGCATACAACGTGTACAAACTAATTGTCAGACTATGGATCCGAAAGCTAAAAAATGAACTGAGAACTGTCACTGACCTATACCTCACCCTGAAGAATCCAGGACCGAGAAGCCAGACGGTCACTGAACTCTATCACCCCGAGAAACCAAGAACTGAGACATGATGGCGCCTGAGATAACGGCACCCTCGCCATACGGAACTACCCCAACGGCCACTTTTAAGGCGGGCCTATCGGGAACATACATCTTGTGACAGAAACCCGCCGAGGGAGGGGGGCTTGAACCTGGCTGGGTGGACCCCTGGCTATAAGAAGAAGGCCCTGTCCCCCCCTCCGCGCGCTTTTCCGGAGACAGACTTTGTGCGGTGTTGTCTCAGTTCTCTTTTTGAACTTTTGGTACCAAACGGCTAAGTGCCACTCACACTCTGTGCTCATTTTGATCAGATGGTGTACTTTGTAATTCTACTAAATTGTTAAATAAATCCAGACACATAGGTGAAACCTCCTTCGTTGTACCGGCCTTTTTTCTGTTTTAATCATAGGCCTAGCCAAATTAGGGGAAGGTGTGACAAAGGGTAAGGCCATCCCCGTTCTAAGTGTGTTGAATTCAAAGCATAGAACCTAAGCTATAGGGCATGAGTGGTGAGGCTTAGGACGTGTCATCGTAGGTTCATAGAGCTAGGCGTCCACGACGGGGCATATGTAAGGTGTGGGAAAGGTGGAGGTGTCCACACCTGAGGTGTGATATTGTCTAAATATAGTGCGGTTTTAAACATCTACGCACAAGGCATGTCATCGTAGGTTCATAGAGCTAGGCGTCCACGACGGGGCATATGTAAGGTGTGGGAAAGGTGGAGGTGTCCACACCTGAGGCGTGATATTGTCTAAATATAGTGTATAAGGCGTGTCGTTGTAGGTTCATAGGGTTAGGCGTCCGAGGCGGGACTTATGTAAGGTGTGGGAAAGGTGGAGGCAGTGGCGGTTCTAGACCAAAATCACCAGGGGGGCCGAGGTGGGGCCAGTGTGTTTTTAAGGGGGGCACATTTATAACCATATACTTTATTTATAACCATATAAAATGGATTCATCTGTAGTACTGATTTCCACTAGCATCTTGCATAGATGAAAGTTAGACCGTAAATTTCACTGTCACGAATGTCCATGCCTTATATACAGTCATTGGTCCATGCTGAGAAATTTAAAGTGACAGACATCCAATTAGACCTAGTCCTACAAGCACAATAACACTGCAGGAGCATATTTGTTTATTTGTTTAACAGATTCACAGATTCACAACGAAATTGTTTAGTTTGGTGGATTCCTATTGTCCATGCAATACCATACATTTTAAAGAGCGATACTATATTTTTCAGTTTCAAACACCATTGAAACATAAAGGTTTTTTGTATTTGTGCAAACGCTTGTTTGAAGAAAACCTGAGGTTGTTCATGTTGTTTTGTAAAAGGATATTCCATTAAATATGAAGATTTTCTAATGTACATGTACTTATTTGCACGGAAACAAAGGGAAAAAACACTGTTTTTGTTCATTTGTTATTATTTATAGGTAACTATGTTAATAAATGTTATGATTGTACTGGTCTGGCCCACTTGACATCAATTTAGGCTGTATGTGGCCCCTGAACCAGAATGAGTTTGACACCACTGATATACTGTATAACGGCAAAACAGGTCATTAGTTTATTTTTTATGTTTTATTTTATATTTACAGTTATTTTTCACAGCATAGCATTACACTTTCTCTTTAAATTACATGGTCATTATCTCACTGTAGTAACAAGGAAAAATAGAAAGAAAAAGATTCACAATGGTCTCAAAATCTTTTCAAAATCAAACTGTCATCATCTTACTCTAGTAAGGAATATAAGTAAATGAAAAGAATAGACAGAAAAAATAATTCTTAAAATCTCAAAGACTTTTCAAAATCAAACAGTCATCATCTTACTCTAGTAAGGAATAGAAAGAAATGAAAGAGTAGACAGAAAAAAGAAATTCACATGCTGTGAGTGGTCTCAAAATCCCATAAAGCATTTGCATGTGCACTTGGCTGAAACACTACAACAACAAGATTCTGCGATTGTGACTCCTTGAGAAACGGTCTACAAATGCATCAAGGTTCAAAGCCTTGGACCTTCTGGATTCAATGCTGAGCACCCCAAGATTGCTCAGACGCTCCTCACTAATGGTAGACCGGAGGTAGGTCTTCACTAGTTTCAAGAGGCGGAACTCACTGGGAGTGCTACAGCTATTTTGCATAGTCTAAAGAGCTAAAAAAATACTTATTTATATGGCTCAGTGAAACGTGTCAGTGCTACTGTGTCTGATGGCTTCTCAATCACACCACCCTGTACCTTTCTTTCCAAAAGTCTCTTAAATTGATGCAGCTCATGGCCCAGATCCTCAATATTAGCACCAAATAAACGGCCAAAGTCAAACAAAGTGGTGTCTCTTAAAAAGGCATCACTCTTGGGATTGAGAGATCGGATACTACACATCAGCTCACAATTGGTCTTTGAGAAGCGCTTGCTTAATTCACTAAGCATGCAATCAATGGCAGGATAGAAAAACGAAGTTCGAAATGTTTCCTTATCACATTCTAGCTCCCTCTGACCAACAGTGCTTAGTATGTGGTATTCACGGAGTCTGGAGCTTAGTTTCCTTGGCCGTTTTGCCACTGACTGTGTGGCAGCATCACACTGCTCACAGATATTCAACACTTCATCCCATAAGTTATCAAAGAATGACTCTTGCCTGAAATCATTCAAAGTCTGAACTAAAGCTTCAACTAAATCAACAGCCCTTGAAAGGTCAACAGTTGTTGACTGTAGCATCTCAGAAAGCAGCTTTGTTTCCCCAAACAATTTCCGAAGTGTAACAAGATGTACAACAAATTCAAGGTCAATTTGGGCCAGAAGACCACGGGCTTCAGAAGATTTCTCTCCCCTGCGCTCTTGAGCCATCTCCTGCAGCACCTGTTTTAAAGCAGGTAATCTGTCCATTATATTATGAAGAGCCAAAAATCGGCACGCCCATCTGGTATCACTTAATTGTTGTAGCTCTCTTGTGCTGCCATACATCTCCGTCTGTACAGCCAACCATTTCGAGTGCACATATGACCCAGAGGTGAAAACGTACAGGGACTGTAATAATGCAAAGAACTCATCTGCTTCTGGGACCGCTTTGACAGCATCCACAAGCACTTAAATTGAGACAGTGTGCACTGCAGTGAATGTAAAATGCATATTTTGCTTGCTCCCTTATTCTTGCCTGCACCCCTGAGTGTTTAGCACTCATTACTGCTGCACCGTCATATGCTTGGCCTATCAGGTGGTTTTTATAGTCCAGCCCGTGACGTTCCAATAAGTGGACTATTTTTTCTGTAAGCCCTGCTGCATCAAGTCTCTCTGCACATTCAAAATGAAGGAAACTCTCCTTGATGACTCCATTGTAGTAGTAACGGAGTACGAAAGAAATTTGTTCTTTCTTTGACACATCTTTTGTTTCATCTGCCATGATGCTGAAGAATTCACCGTCTTTTACTTCATCAATGATTTCTGACCTAACCATTTCAGCCAAACAATCCAGCACCTCATTTTGAATTATTTTGCTTGTGTATTTTGCATTATGAATGGTTGTCAATCTATGTTTAACAACTGCATCATGACTAGCAACTACATCAAGAATTTCCTTGAAGTTGCCTTTGTTCTTAGATTCCTCAGATTCGTCATGTCCTCTCTGTGCTATATTTTGTCTAGCTGTAAGGAAGAGTACTTCACCAATTGTTTTAATATATTCCCTATTTTCTTTAACTTGTTTAGAGTGCTCCTTATTAAGAGCATCTGCCAGAGTTGTATTACTTCTGACCGCTCTCTGGTGATCTTGAAGGGAGAAAGATCTTTGGCCTATTCTAAGCTAACAACGGAGCGGACCCTTTAAGGTATCAGATCAAAAATGAGGAGAAAATAAAGAGATATAAACTGAATTAAACTGAGTAGATTTTTATTCTTAATCAAACTTAATCAAAGTCAACGAGTAAAAGCATATAATAACAAATACAGCGCTGGTGTCACAAAGAGCTTCGCCTCCTGAGAAGTTCTGCTGATTGTGAGCCCTGAGTCTCAGGTCCTTGGATATCTTATAGACTAAAGGACAGGTTCAGTAAAGGGGGATGACATCACGAGCGGGTACATGGATACTCTTTCGTCAAAAAAAAGGGCAAGTTCTAGTTTGAAGTTAGATAGCAGGGCATATTTAATTGGCTTCCCCCGTCTTTCGTGGGGAGGCTGAGTCGCAGTGCCCATTTTGACCGGGCCTCCCCCGCCTAAGATGTGCAAGGTTTGGGCCGCGTGACATCACCAAGCGCTCTGATTAACATGGCACCCAGTCTCAGGCAGTAGCGCTTATCACCTGCTACTCCCCTGGACATTTTTGTTACATCTGGGTGCGCAAGGGATTCTCTGTGAGGGGAGGGGGAGCGCTTATAAACAATGTCCACTGTGTCTGGTTTTCTGTGAGGGGAGGGGGGAAGCACTGATGAACAATGTCCAGTACAACCTTGTTATTCTGGCTCTAAGTAACCGTTTGGGCCTTTTAGCATTCTGAATATTTCAATAATCTCTCCACGCAATCATTGCCTGCTTGTGTCGGTCTGACTTTGTATGTACTGACAAACCTCCCTCTCTTTCAGTCGCCTTTTTCCTATTTCTAAAACCCAAAGGTGAGTTAAATACCGTTGTTGTTACATTTGCTGGGCTAAAGTGGTGGCATGCAAAACAAAAGACTGAGTCGTTCATCACAGAATACTCTATCCAGGGGTGATTGTCAAACCAGCTGGCTTGGAAGCTGCGCCTCCTGTCCCCCATTAGTGTGGTGGGGAAGGTCTTGAGATGTGGCTGCACTGGAGTGTCATCCATGCACTTGCTGATATCTGGAGAAAGATGAATTCAGTTAATATGAGAGTGAAACTGAGGACAACATTAATGTGTCATTATTCATTTATTAATGTATCTAGTTTACTTATTAATTATTATTTACAAATATAGCTGCATGCAGCGATGGGGGGGCCTAGCAGAATAGCAGCAAAGCAGGCAAGCTAATGCCAGCTCCGGAAGGTGTCATGAGTCCATATACCAAGTTTCGTGTCGATACATCAATGCATCGCAGAGATATTGGGCCACTTCCTGTTTGGCAACTTCGCCGCTGAGTTTGATTGGCTGTTACGGCAAAACAGTTTGAAGTTCAGACATGAAATTTGAACTATCAACCAGGCATGGTCTGACAACCATATACACCAAATTTCGTGTAAATCAGTCAAAGTATGTGCCCTCTGTACTTATACGCATATTTTTAACAAAAATCAAAATGGCTGCCAAATGTTTTTACTAACGCACACAGTCCTTTAGCAAATGTACTGGGATGTCTGAGAGTATCAGTCAACACTGGAATTAAGGACAAAGTCCAAAGCAATATGAAGATATGAGCAAAAATGCATTTTTGCTAATTATAGCGCCCCCCAAAGGTCAAAGGTCACCAAAATTATTGGGCCTCTCAAAGAAGGGGTCATGAGTCTGTGTTAGAAGTTTGAAGTCAAAACATCAAACGGTTGCCAAGATATGGCCTCACTTCCTGTTTGGTGGTGTCGCCGCTGAGTTTGATTGGCTGCTGCGGGCAAACGGAAGCGAAATAGAAAA